>JAWMRA010000078.1:110780733-110899813 GCA_035584735.1 Pseudotriccus pelzelni
TCTGTCTGTATAATCGTACTTATTGTATTATTTTAATAAATTGTTATTCTGACTTATAATCTCTCTTTTGAGTTGAGCTCATTTCCCTTGCTGGTTAACTTTTAAATCAGTACAGTAACTATTCCCATCAAAGAGCAGGGCTACTCTCCATAACTTGAAACACCAGTACCTTGTGGAGTCTTCATTAATCATTAGTGCCAGAAGCCAGAAACACTGGTTTTCACCTGTATCTAACTCGTAAATTATACCCTTTCTATTCAGATATGGACTTAGCCAAACTGATCTATGTTTTTGCAATCCTGGGCTTGGATCAATCCAGTTTGCTCTTCCTTGGTCTGACCCAGATGCCACTTCATAACCTACAGATGGTTCATTGTACTGCATCCCATCTGTTAAATAAAACACAGTAATGAGAATACATCACTCCAATATTCTTCACTTTCCTTTGGTTTCCATTCTAATCCTGAACACAGCTGAAGGTCCTGGTCCTTTCAGCAGTCCATGACTAAATCATCTAAGAGAAGACCTCTTCATTCTGCTTCTTGCAGAAGATGGATACAATGGAGCTTCTATGCCCAAAAGGTGTCAGATTCAAACCTGAATGTATGGGACAGAGATATCCTGGCTCCAGCACTCGCTTCTACCACATATTGTTGTTTACTATGTTTAGCTTGTGATAAAAAGGCTCATCTTTGCTTAAGGTAATTTAACTACCAATGAAATCACCACAGCACTACATTCCTAAATAAAAAATTGAACCACGTTTTTAATAAGTAAATAACTAAGACTTCAAGAAGAAACAGTTCTCTTCGGAAGGACTTATTAAGTTTAGCATATTATGCTTCAACATTACAGGGTATGTAGTAGATAGAGCAAAATGACCCTAGTAAATCTGAACTAATAACAGAGCAGTGTTAGCAGTATTCATGTATAAAAAAATTATTTATGTGATATTAAAACTTGAGATTTCTTAAGACATATAATTACATGAAATCAGTGCAAGTATGACACATAAATAGTTGTGTATAGGTGGTCAGTACCTGGAAGAAAAGTACTGTCCTCTGAAAACTCACTCCAGTGCAAGAAAATTTTTGGTTATTTTATTAAGCAGAAAAAAAAAAAACAAAACAAACTCAAAATTCAGATTGCCCCATAAGGTAAAGGTTTTCTAAAAATATACTTTTTATGCAGAAGGGTGGTCCTATTTCTCAGGACAAGACAATATTAGTCAGTTTTCTTACTGAAATCTTGGCTTTCTTGAAATCAAGAGACTTTTTTGGCATTTAATTCCATTAAGCAAGATTTCAATGCCTGAAGTTTAGAAGAGAGAAATCTTCATGCATTATTAAATCTAATCAGTGATTGAAACTCTTTGTTTTGCTTTTTATTTATTTCATTCTCTACTTTTGTGAAATATAAGTTACAGAATAAGAAAAGGCTAACAAATGCTCTAGAACCAATCAATGTTATGAAATTAATAATAATACAATATGAGCATGTAAGCTTATGTAGTGCCTTTCATGTAGAAGTATCCCAAGGCACTTCGTAACAGAAACTCAATAAGGAGTGCAAAAGTGCTTTGTCAGATAGGATAAACCAGGGGAAAAGGGGAAATTAATTAAGCATGGATTTAAATTTCTCAGCCAACACAGCATTTAGAACCTTAGTCAGAAAAGACAGTGGTTTCAATATCTGTATCCAGGGAACATAGCAGACTATTTCAGTCTTTAATTCTTGGGGAATGTTCAATAGTTTTGCCACAATAATATGGATATTACTAATAGGAATGCAGTCCGTCGTCTACATTTCCAAAAGGCAGCTCCTGCCTCTCTTCCTCTACTTTTTCATGGACAAATTCATAAAAGTTGATCACCTGACTGGTATGCCAATAAAGTCACTTGACTGCAGAGATACCCCATGAGGAATTTGGTACTGTAGAAATTAGAAATACCAAGTTAAGGACTGGACAATGCCTTTATTTGCTGCTTAGTTCACGATTTTAAACCAATGTATGTTTCCTTATGGAGCTAGTCCACATCTCTGACAGAGTGATCTCTTACACAGTAATTGCTAAGACAGCATTTATTTCACAGGGAAAATCAAAGTGGCTTGGGAAAAGTTATAGCAATTGATAATACATAAATTACAGCTTCCCTGATGTTGCAGAAACTTGTACATCCTCTATTTTTCAAACATTTTTCTCTTAGGAACACATGGACCATCCTCATTTTTGGATGACTGCCTCTTCGGATTAATGTATCCTTCTGGTGTATAAATTAGGGATGCACAGAGGAAAAAGGAGAAGCACTAAATCTCAGGAAACTGAAGCCATACAGAAAAATGAGATTCAGAGTAGAGCTGAATGAGTGACTCACCATGAATAATTTATCCAAAAAGTTTGCCTACACTTCTGTTCACGGAATATCTATAAGAAGCTTACAATTTCCTCAGTTTTATTATAAAACAAAACCTTAAAGTATTTTGTGTCTTCACTGCAAATAGCTTCCTGTAAATATATCATGTCCTATCTTAAGAGATAGTGGCATTTTGGTTGATCAAATAAATCACATGATGATGTTTCTCTTCCCTAGATGGATGAACCCACAAGCACATATTTTGGATGCCTGCTGTGATTAAACAGCAGCTCAGTAGCATGTGATGAAAGGGAGTGTAGGGAAAATAAGTTAATTTTAAGAAAAACTGTAAAGAGCTTTCTGCAAAAATGTTTTCAGTATTTATATTGCAGCTTCAGTGAACTGTAATTTTGATTAATAACTCTCTGAATTTGCAGCTACCTGTAAATATTTTCTTTCTTGGAGACTTGTTACTGAATAATCTGTCAGTTTTTCCCAAGCTTGTTCTAAGTTCTTGGATCAGTTGCTAGGAGCTGAGGCCCACATTGGTAGATTACAGTAGTAATGTTGAAATTTCATTAGAATATTTGTGATCTGGAATATCCTTATGTAGTTTACAGTTTGGAATGAACTACAGTGCATTATGCAAATTTGCGAAGTACTCCCTGCTACTTCCAAAACCTCAACAAATACTTAAGGAAGAACGAGCCATTAGTGCATGTAGAATTTACAGTAGTCTACAGATCAGTTTTATAAAAGCCATCTAGCAAAATATGTTAGTACCTCTTACAATGCTCAGATATTGAGACACTGTAATACATATTACAGGAAAAAGAAGACTAAAGATCTGAAGATTAAGTAGAAACCCTTTTGTTGTATCCCTGACACAGGCTGAAGGTAAAGACAGCACACCTGAATCCTGTCCACTTCCAGTTACTTTTGATTATGCTTATATAATTATTGCTAACATTTTGCTTTAATTTTTGATATGTCTAAAAAGTGTATCTGCATCAAATACCCTTTTTCAGATCTGTGCTAAATCTTTACATAATACATCAATTGCTGAATTCTTTATTTTATAGCAATACCAGTGGTATGAATTTATCAATATAATCAGAAAATAAAACTAAAAAAATAAACATGAGTTCTTACCTGAGCTCTTGAGCTATAGAGTCCACTTGAACTGTTAATAAAAGCAGGAAAGAATTAATTAGTTTACACTTCCAGACTTGTGCTTTCTGTAACCTTGCACCTGCCTATCTGTCATGACAGAGGAGTGGCTATCAAAACACAGGTGGTTATGTCATGCTAACCACAGGATTGTAGCTACTAGTGACAAACGTTAACTGAACATGTAATTCTCACATTTATTTTAGAATGCATAAAACCTGGAGTATGGTGTTCAGTGGAACAATAAGGAAAATAGTAATAAAAAACAAAGTAAAAGAGGAGACACTTGTTTTTATTGAAATATCTGCTTTTTCAGAATTTAAATTCCATTTTGGAATGCTGAAGGCTGGTGTTTACAAATACCTGCCCACACAATGACATATAGCATATTGACAAGGCCAACAGGTGTCTCTAAGAATCACTCATATTGCGGAGGCAACTTCTGTTGTTTCCATTTCTGGAAAAATATTCTTATATATTAATTGCTGTACATGTGTGTGCATGCCTGTAAAATACAGAGAAAGAAAATCCATGAGTTTTAAAACTGTGCTATTAGCCTTTTGAGGGAAAGGGTATGAAACCCTTAATAAATACAATTAATGTTTGTTAAGCCAGCCAAACTGCTTTAACTCACAATACTGACCAAGTGAGAACACATACACTAATGCTGAGGTGTGAATGACTTCCCTATTCAGTGACTTGCCAAGTCTTCTGTTCTACTACTTTTGAAATATATGTGAATTTTATATTAATTTCAGAGAATATCACAGAGGGTTGCATGAAAGTTTTGATATGACAATGATTCTGCTTTTTAGAAAGGTTCTTCTGCATTTATCCCCTCATCTGAAGTCAATCTGTGATTTTCAGCCCTCTTTCTCTGTCTCTTCCTAAGTGAAGTCTAGCACTTTTCATGCCTTTGATCATTTAAAAATAGAGAAAAAGCCAAACCAGACTTTAATTTTTCATTCTGACCATAACTTAAAGCTAAAGGCACAAAAAATAAAAATCCAGAACTACTGAGTTGTGAGAGTGCATTGAAGTAGTTTGTTTCACACGATGTTGAGAGCACAGAATTCTCATTAAAATCAGAGTGAAGGGTGAGTGCTTTGCACCTCTGAAAACAGCCATAAGCAAAAATTTTCACAGGGCAGGCAAAACTGTGAGATTTATTTTTAAATATTTCCATTTTTTACTTGTTATCAAGAGTCACAAAAAGTGGTATGAATTAAAATAAAAAGTTATTTGCCTGAAAGGGCTGTATTGCTGGTCAATCATGTTTTCCAGGTGTTGAGATCATTAAGGGCCTGTTTATCTCTCAGTACTGCATTTCCATCTGTTCCTTACAAAAAGAGAGGAATTTCTGGGAAATAACACTATGTCATAACTTTGCAAATGAAATATGAGCACGAGTACTTTAAAAAAAAAGCATAAAGTTCTCCTCTGCCACATACACCTGCACCTTTTGATTAAAGTAAATATACTTCTGGACCATTTATGTAGCTTATTTACAGATAATTATTGGCGATAGACAGGAAAACCTTCAGGTGGCTGAGGCAAAGTTTTGCTGCATTATTTTGAAAGCATCCATTCAGTATTGTCTAGTTCTACTTCCTATGGAGAATCTTTATTTTGCATATTAAAAAGCACAGTCTTTATTTTCTTTGAAAAATAATTCAAAGAAAATAGCATACAGTAGATTTTTTTGGCTTTTCTTTAAACCATAGCTAACAACATCGTGCCTCTTAATGCCAGTATTCTGTGTCCTGCCTTGATTAAAAAAGCAGCCTTAAGGAAGCTACAGACTCTCTTACTGCACATTAGGGACTGTGCACAGGAACTATCATATTTCATGGTGTTCTGGGCACAGGGTCGTGGAGCATGCTTGCTAACTCACCCTTAGTTCCTTTCGAGCGTGTGCGCAGCTTTTTATTTTCCCCATCTGCATCCATCTGTAATATTAACACAAGGTCTTTAATTCATACCTTTTGCCATTGAGAACAAAAATACTCCAATTTATTATTTTTTTTTACATTTCCAAAGGCTAGACAGTAATAGAAAAAAAGAATAATCATGCCTTATTAATCTTGTCAAAGAGATAAAAAGCCATCTGTGAATACCTAGTAAATACCTAGGAGATACCTTTAATGATTCAGATTTGTTTAATAAAGTGATGGTTATGAGTGACTCTGTAAGGTTTAATGACGAGGTCTACAGGTGCTAGCTGAAGGCATAAGGTTAAAAACAGTAATGCTTCATGAGTGCTGCTTTCAGCATCCACCTCCTGGAAGAAAAGGTCCCAGAAAGTAGCAGTGCCTACAGGAACTCTACATTTTTGTTGTAACTGAGGCATAGCTACATAGGTCTGCTGGAACCTGCATTTCTGACAACTTCATCCATAAAATGCGAAAGCTTCTTGCTTGACAGTTCATAGTTACACACGTACAGCTTTGAAATACCTCACCACTTAATCAACTACTTCTTTAAGTTTTGCTTAAAGACAGTGAGTTACGGATTTATATAGGTTTTTGTGAGAATGTAGTGCCTAGCCTTGTATTTCATGTTAAAAACCAGAAACAAACAAGCAAAACCCCAAAACCCCAAACTTCCCAAAAATTTTAAAACTCAGATACCCTCCTCCCCAACTCAGCTGTTGTCTTAAGATTTCTAACTGAAAAAAAGAGAGTCCTTTCAAGATCAGCTGTTCTCACAACACTTTTGGCTGCATTTAAGCCAGCACTGGAAATATGCACCTTCTGGTCTTGGATGTGTCCCAGACACATAATTGTAGGGGCAGGCTTTCAATCCATGGATTTTATCGCAAACCCCTGAAATTCAAAGGGATTAAGATTTCATGTTATGGCGTGGAGAACTGCAGTGACATATAGCAGATTGTACAACAGTGCCATCTTGACCATGTCCAGGGAGGCAAATTTCTCTTCTTTCTAATAGTAACACTTAATTTTTATGTAAGGAAGACTCTCAAATCAATAATGATTGTCTAGGCAAAATATTAGGAACTCTGGAATTCTTCTTCAGTCTCTGAGGGAAACTTACTATCTGCTTTGAATTCCAGTTTCCCTCTTTGTAAAATGGTGATGACCAAGTATACTTAAGACAAAGCAACTCCCACGTGCCTCTGAAGATCCATTTGCAGACACCAGTATCTGATTTATACATCTGTGTTGGGTGAGAGGTAGATGTGGATACCAGAAGTTTCCTGACACCTCTCTCCCTGCAAAAGGCTGCAAGATAAATACCAATGTCAACAGAAGATCCTGTCTGCTATTTCACTCTGAGGATCAGCTGAACTGAGCTGAGAGAAGATGCAAGAAACTCTGTTTGTGCCTTTTTCCATTTATAGAGTTTGGAGATTTGAGTATGCTTTATTTTTAGCTTTAGATGACTCAGATAACTGAGATGTTTTGAAGGTCTTGTTTGAAAGTACATTGCAGAATATGACAAAATTAACCTGAGAAACAAAAAGAGTGAAGTCAGCCTTTCTAGGGAATAAAAGGTGTTTTTTTCTAATTTCCTGCAGTCTTTTTGTTTGCTTGCTTTTATATATGTTTGAACATCATAAACAGCTATTGGAATCAAAATACCTATTAGCAGGAGAGAACACATGCATTTTAAAAGGGTATTCATGGACTCGAAGAAGTTTAATTCTAGAACACAGGTTAGCGATGTCTGAATGAAAGTATAAATTCATGGAAATCATCAAGTCCAGACAATGATATCTTTTCTCTGTTTAAATTTACATCTGATATTGATCATTAGCAGGGAAGGAACAGGAGGGGCTTGTGTTTATGTAGTAGGGCTGATGGCAGTCTGTACTTGTTACTATCCTTAAAACGTGGAGAACGAGTTTTCACAATGTGACTGCAATGGTAATGGGAAACATGGCTCTGTTCTCTGATGCTGAGTTGTGATTGAAGGCACTGACCTGCCATAGACTTATAATAGGGGAGCAGGTGTGGCAATGATGGACTTTAATTTCCTTTAATAAACCTTTTATGTGCCACACTTTTACTGCCATTCTATGCTCTCCAAGGTCCTGCACATAATAGGTTCATTACTTTTGATTACTATAGTCTATTGAGACAAACAACTCCAGAACACACTATATATTATGTTCAGTTAAACCAATATAGACTATTTATCCACTGTGCATTATTTCACCTGCAACTCTACAGACAAAATTAACAACAGCTCCGGTAAGCTAAAACTATTAAAACCACTGGTACTCCTTTGTCATCATTTCATAATAAATACCACACCAATCGCACTGCTGCTCTTTTAATTATGAAACAAAAAGTGTCCACTGCTTCTACTGAACCACGATTACTTTGGTCTAAACAGCAGGTTGCATTGTGATGAATATTTAAAAAACACACAAAGACTGAAAACCAATGATAAAATCAATGCAGGTGATTTTTTAATTGATTTTCTTTCCTTGTAAACGTTTCAACTATGAGAGATGTTTTTATCAACTCAAACCTAAAATTTATAGGACACTTTATTCTGATGCATAAATATATAAAAATAATCATTATGTCTGTGCTGCATAAAAACCACCTTAAGTTACAAAAAATGTCCCAACATTAACTTGAACAATACACAAAAGTAACTGAATAAAAGTGAAATCTCTTAATTGTGTCATCAAAATGAACTCTCTTGCTCAAAATTTAAATGCAATGTCTTTGGGGTTTGGTAACTCTTTCAGAGATTGCCTGATACTCATAAAAAGTGAACAAAGTATCTCATTTCTGGTTTTTAACTACATAGTAATAATTTTACTTCAAATCACACCCAAGGATGGTAGAAAGAAGGATTCAAACTTTCAAACCACCCATGTAACAACACAAGAATTAAATCTGAGGATTTCTATCCAATTTTTAGAAGTAATTGTTACGAAGGTGTTGAGACATATTATTACTGTTGTTTTACTGTAAGGGTTGGATAGATACTGGAAGGTGCTTCTTGCTGTTAAAGCTGGAGGATCTCAGCTCTCCCTCCCACTAGATATGTTTGTTGTCTTGAGAGAAGAATCCATAAGAGGTAAATAAAATGGCCATGTCTGCACAAAATCCTTAACCAGTGTTTCACTACTAATTTTTTTAGCCATCAGGACTATAGGGATAATAAAGTATTTGCCAGGAAAATTTTACTTGGAGTTATAGTCCCATATTTTTTAAGGGCAAACTCCACAAAAATAATGGCAAGTGAATAGTGGAATTAAGTCCACTTAATCTTTGTGACTTATACCTAGATTCTCTGATTTGATGGATTTAAAACTCATCTAAATATTTTGTTTTCAAAATTACGTGAAGCTAGCTAATGGACTCTGAAGGAATTAGTAGGAGATACACAGTCAGAAACGCAATGACATAGAGGTAGCAGCCATGTCGTCCCAAATAGTTAAGGCTAAGAAATGAATGCTGCTTCAGTTATGCTCTATTTCTGTGATCTCAAAATTTACTGAGGATGTTGTTGTTGAATTATTTTTTTGAAAACATGTTGCAACAAATCTCCCTGGATTTATGAATGCTCTCTGAATGACTTTGTGAATTTCAATCTGATCCTCCCTCTACTTTTCCTTCAGTGTTGGTTGAGACTTAAGAGGAAGTCAATAACTAGATCACAGAAAACTGATTGGAGTCACTGACAATACCACAAATTCTGCTGGTTGAAACTGTAGTAATTTGTTATTTGACTCCTACAGGGTATTTGTGTTTCTCCAGATTAACTTACTGCTGAAATAGCAGCAATCATACTTTGTGAGCAAACTATTTCAGAGTTCCTGGCTGCAAAAACCAAATGTTACTTCTTCTGTTTGTACCATCCCACTGCAGATAACAGACTCGAGAGCAGCACCTGGAAATACTTCCCTGAGTGAGAGAATCAGGATTTGGCTCTGAGTTTGTTTTTTTGTCTGCCTGGAGTCTGTCTCTGAACATGTGCATGTACTGATGTTATAATAGGATCCAAGAAAATGACTAACAGCTGAAAAAGGGCATGTGCAATAAATGATACTAATGGCAATAATAATAATAATAACAATAGCAACTATTTCAGTTTATTTGCACATTTTTAAATTTGAATTTCAGAAACTAATTTGATACTACGATCTTGGTCAGAGAGTTTTATGGCACACTACAGTGAAATAAACTATGACATGGGAAGTCAGCGTTGCTGATGTAGGCAAAAGTGAAATGCATCTCCTGGAAAGAGCTAATGTAAGAATTATGCACTTTGCAATTTCCATTGGAGTCTTCATATAAACATGGCTTTCCTGGGGTGGGTTTCTCACTACTGGATTGTCAATCTGTGTCCTTTTGCATAACTAGCTAGAGGAAATCACTATGTAGAGTATAAGGTTTAACACTGCATTGTGATTTTCCAACTAAAAGTTACATCTGATTTTCAAAATAAAGTTTGGCAAACAATTTCTCTAAGATCAACTTCACCTGATTTTGAGGGGTCTAGAAAAAGAATACCTTTTCTCTACTATTCTTAATTTATGAACTATGTAAGTTTGTATAGAGACAAAAGTCTCTAGCCCACAATCACTTGCCTAATGTACTCAGACAGAAATAAAACAAACCCTGATGATTTTTAAAGCACATAAATCCATTTTCAAGTCTCAAATACAAGCCACGAACTTCAAATTTGAAGTTAGACATTGCTAAGCACTATGAACAGGACTGTACTGTACTGTGCTCCAAGGGCGTATGACACCCTGCGTTCTTCTCCCTGCAGTAAATAATGAACTCAGAGCAAGCTTTTCAGTGGTTTTGGTACTCATACTTTAATGTTTCTTTTCAATCACTCATTTAAGATTCTAGCACATAAAAAGATAATAATGTCATAAAGAAAAAAATTAATAAATCTGAAAGAAAGATTTCCTGTAGCCAGTCCAGAAGTATAGATCACTCTTTGGCTATCTGTGTATACGTGTGCTGACTGCATCTTGCTCTAAGACTACAATAATTTGTTTAATATGAAGTATTAATGGCAGGTTGATGGTGAGAAGTATGGTAAGAGAAAGAAATGCAATGAACACATACAGTAACTTCTAGACAGAGCTTGTGTATTTTGATTACTGACAGTAAAAATAACCCAAAATCCAAAGACAAAATTTTCAGAAACATTGTTTGCAGTGTGGTTAAAGTTTCTTGCTCTTCTTTTTTTTTTTTTTAATAATGCATTCATGGCCAGAAAGAAAAAATATTTCTAAAAGCGTTCTTAAAGACTATCACTAAAAATATGCTGTGTTTTGTGATTTTAATTATTCTTAAACAAGAGGTCATCTCATCTTTATTTTTGAATGTTTTGCTTTAGTTTGCCCAATGGCATGCCTGATTCCTCCAGGAAAAAGTTGAATGACATGGAAATAATTGGTTCAGCTGTATTAATTTCTCAGGAATTAAAATAAGTACATCTACTGAATGCGGACTTTAAAGCATGTTTATAATACACATAAATCATCAACAATTTGGCATTTTTTAGTGTGATTGAAACATTTTTGAGAAGTAGATTTTTTTATACTGAAGTCACTACTTGAAAACATGCAGTGATAAAATAAGCCTTAAATCAGAGGCAAGCTTGAATAGCTTTGTAATGAGGATGATTTATTTTGATTCTCGCTTCTGATTTCTGAGTTGTCACTGCTGTTGTATACTTCATCCATGCAACTTTGCACAACTGGCAGTGCTGAATATAAACCAAAGCCATATGTTTATGTCCTTTTGCCAAACGACTACAGCAAATAGTTCTATTATTCCCTTAGGTAATCAACGTGTGCCAAGTATTTCTATTAGTCTTCCTTATCAAGGCTTTAGAGGGCAGAGTCATAGCTTTATGAAATCAAGGGGCAACAGCTAGCTTTTTTAAATTCAGAGAAAAATTATATAGTAAACCACGCTGAAATGCATCTCAACGCAGGCTGGTTTCTGAAGGCTTCCCCCCCCCCCGATTATTATTTTTTATGTAGTTCAATGTCTTTTCACTATTTCCCGGGCTACTATATATTAAATCTAATTTTTTAGAAGGAAGAAAGTGTCAATATTCAGAAAAAAAATACTTTGATGCCTTGGGATCTTTTTAAATACACTAAAGTTTTAGCCCACTCAATGGATATATGGTTAAAAAAAAATCAAATAATAAGCATTACATATATTTAAAAAAAAGAACACAAATAAGCTATCCATCAGAGATCAAATTTAAGCAGTGTATTATGAAGCATATTCTCACTCCTGAATTCATGTATCTTCAAAGATAGTTGTGTTATTGAGGGTATGTAAGGCTAACAGAGTGTAATTTGCGAACTTAAAAATTAGAATCTCTACGTATTTACAAACATTTTCGTCTTTTCAATATTGCTATACTTGACTGTTGAAGATCACTGTTCTTGAAAGAGCAGATGTTATGTGAGAAAGGTAGTTTCAGTGCACGAGACACCACACATGATACCACATAGTATTCTAATACTAATACAGAGATATATTTTGATTCAAATTCATTTTTGTAAATAAATTATCCCACCTTTGTGTGTTTCCAGGTGAAAATATGTGCAGATTCCAAAGGACCAAATTCGTCACTCAGCCCAAGATGCCTTGCCTGGTTTAGCAGAAAATCTTCAAATTCATTCTCTGGAAAAAAAAACACCACAGTAACAAAAAAACAACTAAAGAAAACCGAAAACCAGCTATACTAAATAAAATATAGATGAAACAAGACACTCTTTAAATCAAATGGGTAAATAATCCAGGTGCAATATTTTCTTCTGAGGTTTTACAAAGATAGGGTATAGAGGCATAAATGATGATTCTGAAATGCATAAAGAATAGTATTTTTTTCCTTATTTCTTTATATTGTTAGTGCCTGTTTCAAACACTTATGAAATAAATCTGCTCTAAGGAAACTTTTTCTTCTTGAATAGATAAAAATTCACGGTTTTTATACGTAGAAATCCTTAGTCAAATGTTTTAATTGCATCAGAAACTCTTTGACTAAGTAGGATGGTTCATTACCTGATGTAAAATAAATAAGAAACATTCTGAAATATTTGAAAAACAGAAGAAAATCCCTCAGTTTTATTTTTTCTGATTTTGAATACTGGAGTTAAAAGTTTGGCAGGCTGATAGTGTTCTCAGCATAAGCCAGCTGAAGGAAATTCTTGACATTTCTCCATGCTCAATTTTTATTCTTTTTTGTGAGGGACCTTACGCTAAATCAGCAGTACCAGTGAAGGAGATAGAGCTGCAGAAGTTTCCATCTGACTGTACAATACCGAGATCCTTGTATTCAGAAATGCTGAGTACCCAAACCCTTCTAACATTTAAAGTTGCAGGCACTTGCAACCTGGGAGCGTCTAATGATGAGAAATTATGAAGGATAAGCTTTATTTTGGCATAATTACTGGAACCAGTGTCCAAACCATAAAAATTTTGCTATCATTTGCAATTTCAGAGGTCTGTTTCACATTTTGTCCAGTGTATTTAGTAAAATAGATCTATTCATTGAACTTATTCCAATTATGACAAAGTTTGCAGATAAACTTCTGGAACTCTCCTTTAATGTTTATTTAAAATAAACATTCCTTTAATGATATGTGATGATATTTTGCAATGTTACGTTTCTGAAACTGGAAAGGCTCATTCGAAACAGATTCTCAGGGAAGCTAGAGTTTATTGAACGGCTAATTTTTGGTCATGTCCCAGTAGATAAGATATTAGTTACATCTCATCGATAATTTTTAATTAAAATAAATAAGCTTTTATCAAATAGTGAAATAGACAAGAGATTTAAGATGATAAAGAAGGGAGAAAACCCAGAATAAAAAGCCATACCAATACTGTAAAGATTTTTTAAGTACTTTTCTAGCCAATATGTTGCTGGAAAGAGATGCTGTTTATCCTCAAAGGCCTCTTTTCCTGTTATTCTATTTCAACATTCATGAAAAAAAAAAACAAAACACAAAAGGAGTCTGAAAGCCTTCTACCTGCCTCTTCCTCTTTATTCAAAAGACACTAACGTAAACCAAAAGATCTCTGAGAAAACTACAGTGGTGAGCAAAGCTCTTTCTGAAGCCTAAAACTTACCAGATTTTTGTCTAAAATTCTATCATGTCAAGTATTTATTAACAATATATTTTTCATTTATTTTCTCTGAGATTGCCAATAAAGAACTAAATCACATAAGGGAGTAGCTGTAAACCCTTTGAGTTCCCTAATGTCAAACTCATTAGCATCCGAATAACCACACAGCAGCACATCATCTGCACAATTGCAATTTTTTACTACTTTTAATAGCGTTCCTCAAAGGGCTCATTTTCAACTTTCTTCAGTGGTTAGTTGGTTCTCTGGGGAAAAGAAGCTTCCTGACGCTCACAGCTTCCACTCAACAACCAGGCCGTTTGCTGTCAGAAGCATCAGCCCTCTACCCTAACCCCATCTGCTGTCTCTCTCCTCCTAAGGGACCGAGAGTTAAGACAGCACAGCTGAGATCCACTTGGAAAAGTGCACAAAGGACAAGAAAAAATATACAAAACTTTTCATATTTAACTTTGCATAATAAGCCAGTACGTTGAAAAGGAGTTAGGGCTGGCTCAGGTCTGGAGAGCAGGTTTTAAAATTGTACTGAAAAACTACATGCAACAGTGCCATTTGGTATTTTACTCCCATCTGCCCTGCATGCGACACCATCAGATAACTTTGTAAAGCAGAAAGTATTATAGTAGGACAAAAGCAAGACTCAGTATAAAGTGCAAAACCTGGACTCCTCTGCTGTGTTTAGTCTCAACAGAAGTTACTGGTTAGTAAGTTTAAATGTGCTATTTTCTATTTCTTTCACATAACAGGGTGCTGGCTGCCATACAGCTGATTCGTGGGTGAGTACCCATGTTTAAAGGTATGGTGTTTCATAAAAAGTCTAATACAATGTCATGCATCTGTCATGCTGTAAACCGCCTGTGTAGGATTATTCTGTGTCATGGGATGTGACATACCCCTAATAGAATATAAACTATGTGTCACCCCTGTCCACTCTGCAAAAGGAAAGTTACATTTCAAATATAAATGTTGAGATCTGATAGCTGTGGTAGCAAACAAGGGTCAGTGCTGATTTCACAGAATTATCAAGGTCTAACACAAAAATTATTGAGAAACTTTTTATAGTATAAAGTTTTATGAATTATTATATTGACTATGGGCCAAAGTTTGAGTTATTGCAAATGCAGATAAAAGTGTCCAATGCCAACTGGAAAAAAATTATATCTCAGCCTCAAGAGCCCACAAAGAATATCTAACTTGGATACTGGTGACTTTGATGATAAGATCATTGTTGATGGAAATCAGAGCTAACTACTTATTTGTCAGTCAAGGTTCTTTGGTGGGGTCACTCCCCTTGAGTCCCCATGTGTTTTCATTTGGCCCAATCTGTTCATAGCTTGCATTAACTCATTTGTCTTTCTCAGTGAAGAATTCAAAAGGATTTAAAGACAGCAAATTATTCTTATATTTCAACTCCCTATGTGTCTGAACTGTATTTTTTATTCTAGAAGGTGAAGCTTGCCTGACTGCAAAGAAAACTTTCATCCTTTTCAACCAACATCTCAATTCAATTAAAATAATAAATTTTATAAAACCACAGAGATGGAATATATGAGTTGCTTAATTTGTTGATGTAATTGTTCAGTTAAGTCACCTGGAACCTTTGCAATTCATTCTTTGGTTTATAGCCATTTCCAGTGCAACATGATTTTGTACTGACTCTGAAGTGCCATCCTACTGAGATCCATGAGTCATACTAGGATACTGATGTGAATCACAGTTTAGGTCCTGATCCTCAACATCAGATGTGTGTGACAAATCCCTTCAAACAACCTTTTTTGTTGACCCATTGTCTGTGGGTAAAAGTCCACTCATTCAGATCAGATTACTAGAGTCCCTGACAATTTAATTATGAGAAAAGACATATTGTACAGCCACAAATTATCTCTACTGAAGTCTGAAGATGTTTTCTCTGTCAGAATTTCAATACTCAAAGCTGTACTATATCTGTAAAAGATCCCAAAAGCTTTTTTGAGCAGAATACATTCATTTTCCAACAGGTTTATTTGATTTTCTCTCATTTGCCACATCACTAGTTGATATATTGCAAATATGGAAATGGAAAATTACTACAGTTTGTGATTTGTTAACTCAGAATAGAAGTAATAGCAAAGGAAACAAAGTTCAATGAGCTCACTTTTATGATCCCTGAACATTTCTTGTGTTTCTACAGTGAAAATGATTTCTCTTTCTCGAGACAAAGTAATGCAACATATTTAGTAAGTGAGAAAAAAACATGTGAAAACAAAAAATACCATTACAATATATAAAGATATAATTAGCTCCTAACTGCAGTCAGATCTTTCTCCTGCACAGGGTGTAGTATATAACTTTACACCTCAAGTTCTGCACAAACCTCAGTGAGATCTTGGAGTGAATGTATAACATTCAACACATGAGTAAATGAGTTTCATTTGTCCTACAGTCTCACTGCATGGGCAGCCTTGGAAATCTGAAAGACTCTGCTTGGAAACATACGTTTTATTTTTTATAATTTGAGCTTCAGAAAGGAGTTTTCTTGGGGCAGGGTACTTTTTTTTGCACTTGTTTTGTTCAGTACAGAGTACACAGGGAATGGAATTATTACTGTTTCAACTATTGCATTTTCTTTCCCAGCTATACAGCAAAACTTTATCTTATTTACTTTATCTTCTTCCCTGAAGTAAATAAGAGGCCACGTTATCAGTGTGAGACAGGTTGGTAACACAAGCAGTTGTCCCAGAACCTGTAAAAAAACTTCACTTGCACTCATCCTCTCTTTTAAAAGTAATTCCAGTGCCATGCAAAAGATCGTATTTCACCTAGCAGAAGAGTTTAACTTTCACCTGATTTAAGCAACAAACTATCCCTCAAAGAAGCCGGAGGCTTTGCTGTAATTAACATAACTGCATTTAGATGCTATTCATGACCGATAATTCCAACACCTTGTGAAAAAAAAAAGAAAAAAGGTTGCAAGCTGTAAACATTATAAACATATTCAAATAAGCTTAACGCAATCTGCCATGCTTATTTCTGCCTAGATCATGGACCAGTGAAATGGTTAATGCAAATGGATTTATAATTTGCTTTGGGGGGCCAGTTTCTTCTCCTTATTTATTAGCCCAGCTGATGGGGCAGATTTGATGAGGCACTTCTGGAATAATTGAGTCATCACACAAAGAAGGCTGCTAGCATTCAGAGTGGTTTTATCAGCAGCAAGCAGGCCTGATTACTGACAATTACACTCTGATCCGGTGATGGAGGAGAAAGAGCCAACGAGTGGGAAATGTCCGTGTTTCTATCCAGGAATAATTTCTACATTCATTTTACATGCTAAGTGTTTCCTATCTCTGCATAATAAACTGTAAACAGGAATAGATGGCACAATGTCCCTTAATATTTCCTGGTAATGAAGACACAAATGTACAGTGAGTGCTGATAAATATAGATGAAACATAAGCTATTCTCTGAGTCTGTATTGTTACCTTTAAAATAAATGCATTTTGGTGGTAAAAGCATAATCATAGCTAATGCAAAAAAATGACAGAAGATTGAAGCTGTCCTTGTAACTACACAGAAACTTTGTAAAAGTCCTGTTAATCACAGCTGCTCTAGAGACTCACAAGCTGAAGGTGATATATTGGAAAGAACATTTTGTTTCTCAATAGTCAACTATGCAGGAACTCTTTTGCTTTGACACAGCAAGGTAGAGCAACAGCAGTGACCTCCATTAACACTTCAGGGATAGAGCACATCTCAATGCTAAACTGAAAAACAATGAAGCTCGTTCTAGAAGACACCTTCACTATGATAAAGTCTCATTTCCCTCTCATCAGTTTTAACATAGTGTTCATAATGAATAATAGAGCTAGACCACAGATTTCATGAGTAGTGCTAAGCAATATATTATTGTCTTTAGAACATTATTTTATAGCAACATAGGTGATGTAAAATGACAGTTATTAACAAAATGCTGAAAGCAGAACTTTGGAAAAATCTATTTCTTTAGGAAAAAAAAGGGGGGGGGGACATGAAAACAGTCATAGTAGGGAGTTGAAAAGTAATTTCTGTGTTAGTTGATGAGCAATTATAGATTTCAGCTGGAAAATGTTAATGCCCTGGTCTAGGGAGAGTTTTCCTTTTTTGGAGTTGATCAGGCATGAAACACTGAATAATAAACTTTTGCATGGTTGTTTATTCCTTTTCCTCTTTTTAAACTAATTCATAGCTTCAAAAGAACTAAAAGTTATTCTCTGTTCTCGTTCTGGTAACTATGGTAACTATGTTTCATTAAAGTAGCCACTTAACTTCAAGGCTTGTGTTACAATGATATGCATTATTTTGAGTAAAACCACACTATAACAACCTTATGATTTCGGAGCAATTTTAAAAAAAAGTTCAAAGAGCATGCGTCATTGACTCTGGAACACAGGGTTTGTTTCCTTTTAAAACATGTTTACTCTGAAAGCCAGGATGACTTTTCCTGTGTAGAGTCATCTCTGTTGTGAGGTACTGCTGGGGGGGGATCACTACTGACCTCAGCAAGCGATGACCATGCTCTGCTCATCGAAGGGATGCTCAGCAGTTGCAGGATTGAGGCCAGCAGGAGATGCCTGAGCATATAGATCAGTATAAGTAAGAACAGTGAAATTGTGTTGCTTTAATTACTCTATTAAAGCCTTCTTCAGTATCAGGAATATCCCGGTCTGGCTCTGATGTTGCTACATACCCGCTGTTCAGCCACTATTAGTAGTCTTCGTCCTGCGCTTGAGTTCCAGAAAGCTAGTTAGGAATTGATGGGTTTGAAGGGCAATTTTATGGGGGTGCTGTTATGGTTGCACTAAATCTCTATAGAAGTACTGAAGCTGATTAGGTTCGAAAAGTGGTCACTTCCCAAACACTTACAACCTTATCTAGGTTATGGTATTTCTTCCCTGTGATTTCTGACTGTTCCAGACATATTTCTGGGGGAAGGTTTTAATAGAATGAGAACATCACAGTACTTATGCTGGGCAAAACCCATGGCTAATTAGCTCATTGAATATTTTCCAACGTGGAATCAAAATAAACCTGAAAATACAAACTTCTTTTTTTTTATGAAAAGAAATATAACTGCTATTGTGCTATCCTCTGTGTTCATCTTGCCCTTTCTGAACAACAAGGCTCTCTTCATTAAGCATGACAAACATGTCCCAAGAAAGGGAAAGTCACACAAAGGGAAGAAGTGTGCCTTCCCTCAACATGCAAATCACATACGTTCATTAACTTCAAGAGTGCCATGTGAAGTACAGTCTGCCACCATTTAAAAGACTTGTAATGACCCTAACTGCTAGAGATAATGGGGCTTGCTTGCAGTACCTCACTGCCCTGAAGATCTTAGTAACATACTGAAGAGGACAGGAAAAAACCCAAACCAAGTACAAAAATACCACTTTGAAAATCAAAGTGGTAAAGACTATCCAAAAAATTGACTAAAAACTGCCAGATACCTAAATGTGCACATAAAGTGTTCCCCAGGACAGAATTCTTATCTGAAAAGTTTTTCTCATCATATGTTTGGGTCAGCAGAGCAAGGAAAAGCATGTTCAGTTTGTTCAGTTATGCTGAGAGGTCAGCAGCACCAGGAATGGTGGTTTAAATACTCTCTTCAGAGCCTGATATGATTCTAAAGTGGAGTAAAGATTATTTCCTAAAATGACTCTTGTCTTCTGTCATAGACATAAATAGAAGGCACCATGATTGAGCAAATATCTGGAAAAAAGGGACTCTGGAACTCTCTTCCTGCCTCTGCCACTAATCTATTCCGTGACCTTCAGCAAGTCTGTTCACCTTTCAGCTAAATGAGACTAACAACACAGAGTGTTTTTGTGCATTTCCAACCATACTTTAAGGTAGTGAATATTATTTTTATCATCATGCATTCATCAGTTTAGCAGCTTGGGAATGCTTTCACTGCTTCTGAAACTCAGCCTGATACTTCAAGGGTATGACTTGAGATTTCCAAGAAAAAAATCTTCCCTCTTTCTGTACATGCTTTTTTACTAAAATCAAATTTGAACAGATAAAAAAGGATAATACTGAGAAGAATAGGTACTAACTAAGATATAGTGAATGGCAAAATAATGTAAAACATTTCCATTTTCTTCTGTCCTAACAGAGTCCTAATCTTGAGGTAACTGTACTCTTGACATGTCTGACTTTTATCTTAAAAATATATTTCACTTGTTTTCCTATATAGAGAAACATTCTCTGAGGAAATATCTTTAACCATTTTCCTTTTAATTGTTTTTGCTCCCGGTGTTGAAAATGTCAGTAAGGTGTGTATATATATACATATATATATTTATTTATGTGTGTGTAAATATACATACATATGTTTGTGGTAACATTAAGTTTAAATGTTGCACACAGCAAGCACTGTGTTTAATTTAAAAGGATTGAAAGAGGAAGATTTGTTTCATTGTGAACATCTTAGATTTGTGGTAAGAAAATAGCCCAGGGTACCACTGAACACTACTGAGTTGAAAATAACGCTACAGAAACATATCTTTGTAATATTACTTTATATTGATATAATATTAATAATCATCTGGTTGCAGTAAATATGACTACAGCAAGATGAAAAAATCATCCTATGGAGAGATGTCTTACAAACTTTGTCACTTTAAACACAGTAATCCTTCAAACTCCCTGTTGTAAGCCTGGCTGCATTGAAAACAACCAGAACACTCTCCTGGACTTCAGTAATACATGTTATTTGCATGTGGAAGCACTTGCATACACTTGGTGTTAATAACACAGGTATACAAAAATACAGTCCTAGTCAGAAGATCTTTTTACGTAAGGGGAGCAGAAACAATCTTGCATGTGACAACTCTAAATAAAAAACAGCAGCTTAGAAATTCCAATAGCACGTTAATGAAATTTTACTATTTTAGGTGATAGTTATGTCATTCTTGATAAACAGGCCTTTATCAGGTGTCTGAATATCTGTGTGAGAGTCTGGCTTGTTGTTTGGATGTCACATTAAATCATGGGTTCCGTCTCTTATGTTGGAACCTCAAACACCAAAATGTGTGCAGGAAAGGGGTGGGGTGATGGGTGGCTTTTGTGCTGAGGCTGTAATCCTTTTTTTGTTTTTTCATATGCTGTGCTCACCTATCCAGGAGACAGATTTTTGTTTTATTTTGAAGATGTCTGCATCACTTTGCATCAGAACTGTGTCCTGATACAAGAAGTAGTAGCTGTAACTTTTAAATAATCATCCTCACTAAAGACTCCATTATGGCAACCAAAAATGTTCTACCTTAAATCATTTTGACAGTGCACTCTTTGCACTGCCCATAGACTTGGAGGGTGTCCTCAAACCATTGAAAGCTGGGGCAATATTCATGGTTAAGAAAAGTCCAGAAGCAGCCAAACAGGTGGGCACTTCTCTGAGAAAAGATCTTTTTAGATAGAAGACCTTTTGTACATTAGTTCTATCCTAGGCCCCCTTCAGGGGCTACACCTGAGAGAGAAAGTGAATTATCAATGACATTTTTTTAAAAGAATCAGTGGTTTAACACTAATTTCTAATCAGATCCTACAGAAAGGAACAGCTCGTATGGCAGCTGTACTTTTCCCAGGGTTAATTACCTTTCACTGCTCTCTACTAATGAGTCAGCTGTTCCTGTCATCACACAACTACACTGTGTTCATCTGTAGCTCTAGCTGTGGACAAACACAGTAGCTAGAGCCCTGTTTACATATTGGCGAGGTTTGTTGCGCAAAGAATTTGCAAAGCAGTTTAAAAAAAAATACTTAAAACTCCTTCCATTCCCATGTCTCTTTTCTTGGAAACAGCAGTATTTTTAAGACCAACACCATGTTCTCTAGTTTACTAAATTAGTCAATAGGAGTAGAAATCTAAGGACATGAAAGCTAATGAAAATGGTGTTTTTTTGCAATATTGCATAATAGTTTACATAAGGAAAGTTAGATCCCTGTAGCCATCTAGCTTGTCTTACCTGATTGTTGAGTGAGGCTGTTTATTTATAGCTTGCTGGTCTAGGACCTAGAAAACTTCTTTATAAAATATGGTTTTAAGCACTATAAGAGATAATAGGAGAAAAATTAATGCACTTAAGGGAAGAGTTTGTATTATTTTTTATGGCAAACTCTAGTGAGGCAATGATTTAAGACTTTCAGTAACCTGCTCATGTTTTTACGTAATTCTAGCAGGTAATTCAATAGCGAGTAAATAGAACACATCATTTTCTGTCTGGGGTAAACAGGATGTATTCTTTATAGCCATATAAGATCAAGAGTGATCTGATACATCATATTCGTATGTCCTCTTTATGGACAATGTAAAACTTCAGGGGTAACAGGGAAGGCATTCACACCTAAATTCCTTTTTTTTTTTTTTTCTCCAAGAAAGTAAAGGCACAGCTAGTGAGGAGCTACAGTTAACCACTAGTGGTTATTACACCTTTCACGTGTAAGGCTACAAAGACTGTGGTTAAAGATAAGCATTGTGAGAGCTCTACCAAAGCTCAGCTCCTGTTTGGGTCAACATTCAAAAAATGTTTGGTTTTCATATAACCAAGGGTAAGACTCCAAGTTGGCACTGTCTTCAAAGAATGATATTATGCTGAAAATATCTGTACAGAGGTTGCTGGAGCAGATTTCTTTGTTTTAAGATCTACAGATGTTAGCAGAGAAAGTAAATTTTCACCAGACACCAAAGGGGCAACATGCAGTACATGTCATGTGAGAATGAGCTCAGCTACCTGCAGTTTTATTTGCAACAGGCCTGTTCATAAAGGTATTATTTGTGTCTGAATTCCTTGGTGGCTGTCACACGAGATAATGATAATTGACAAATTTAAGACAGGAATGCAGTCATCTTAATATGATGATGGAAGAAGAAACTTAAGCTCTAGGTTAAACTTTCGAGGACTGGCAGATCAAAAATACAATAAATTTCCTTTTGCCAATATCAAAGCAAAAGCACCATGGCATTCCAAGGGATCACTTGAATGGTCATCTGGAAAATTGGTAGTGTACTTTCCTTTAAACATTAATGTAATGATCCACCTCATTCTGTCAGGCAACTGAGGTTGTGCAAGCTGTATTGACAGCTCAAACACTCCAAGCAGAGAGAAAATGTGAGCTGTGTGATCATGTTCTTTTAATAGGCAGATATTTATTTATTGCTCTATTAGAAGCAATTCTCCTGCTTGGTTTTGGAATTTTAAGTGAAAGTGAATTTCCTGAAGGTATGTTAATTGTGCTTAATGATTCACAGAAACCCTAGATCACTCAGGTCAGTCCAGGGAAAACTGTTATTATGTAATGCCCATTTTGTCTCCGCTGACCGGAAGACTATTCCTTCTTCCAACACACTGTATTTCACTCACTGTTGATGTTAAAAAATAAATTCTCAGGGATAGCATGGCCATTCTTCATCTAGTCAGAGGTCTTCACATGTTACTAGCTTGTCTTAGGTTTCGTAAGTTCTCAGGAACATTATTCCTTCTTCATCTACAGCCAAGAAATAGGGAAAAGTCCTCTTTACTTAGCGAATAGAAAACCTCAGTCACTTGGAATAAGTTTCATCCTTTCCTGAGATTGGTCTGCTTAACTAGAACTCTGTCAGTAACCAGACTTACTAGCTCTCTACCAGAAGTAGAGTTCATGCACAGAAGCAATTGGGCTACTAGAAGGCAGCTTTTCTAAAGAGCCTCTTGGGCTGATAATAGTCCTGCTGCTGGGGAGATCTCTACTGCAGATTCAGGAGGAAGGAGAAAATGTAGTGCCAAAATCCATTATATCTTCCACAGTGTGTCCACTTATAAACTTGACTTCTTTACTCCTAAAGTTTTATCTAAATTGCTACTAATAAATAGATTCTAGCCCACCCCACCCCCCGATAAATAGAGAAGTAAGCTGTGTGACCTGGAGAGTGTCTGCAGCACTAAACTTTCTTTTTGAAGACAGCACTTCTTCAATGATCACAAAACAGTAACACATTATTCACATTAGTAACAATAAAAATAGGTGGTAATGCTAACATTGTTGCTCTAAATAACATTGAGCCCAAAACATCCAGGGATAAAGCTCTTTATTCTCTCAAAGTATTGAGAATGAGTTAGAAATATATAAGGAGACACTTTTTAATGTCAGCCACTGAAGTGCTGATTTTGAAGAAGAAAACCCAGAGATTATATGTGAGCTGGTTAAGCTTTTCAGGATAAATGTTACAACATTATCGAGGGTTATGTTTATAGAACTGGTGTCAATTTATACCATAATGAACTTTGTATGACCACAATTTTGGGCATTATTTTCCCTGACTTTGAGTGTCCCCTGTGCAAGTGCTACCAAAGAAAACACATAGTTACTTAGTTACTAACCCTTCATAAAATTCATTGTTTCAAAATTAGATCAAGCAGAGCACTATCTTACAGCAGAATTTACTACTGTGGCTATCCTGTCCTCAAGAAAAGAGTCTGAAAAGGCAAAGCACTGTCAGAAACCTAGCTATGACTCCCTGCTTGCAAGGCCAACCTGCGCTTTCCATGGTACAGATTTGGATAGTGCTGTTCCACATGCTGTTCCATTGGGACCATCCACTACATAAGGGTTAGCGCATATTTGTGGAGTTCCACGCTGCTCTGAACCCTGAAGGAATTCAGAGCTGACCACTTAGAAACAGAATTTAAGAACTTTGCCTTGGTCTGAAGAAATTTTGACAACCTGTCCCCAGAGATTCAAAAGATGAAGATTTGTTTACCACACACCTATGTGCTAAAATCATGGGGATGATAAATAATTCTGTAAAACTCAAAATTCTTGTCATCAAATCTATTAAAAAATGAAAGAAAATAGTATGCACAGGAACTGAAATTTTTATCTGAAAGCTTGCTTATAGTTTTTATGACAGCATGGGGAATATTGAATCCCTATAATAATCTCCTGAAACAGTGCAAAACCATAATCAAATCTATCCTTCTATTACCTTGAAGCTTGAGAACAGAGTCTTCAAAGCCTGAGAAAAGAGAAAAATCACCCCTAAAAGTGCCTATGGACTCTGAGTAGTGACCAACAGGAAAAAAAAATGTCTGAAAATACTTCTATCAGCAATGTTTAAAAAAAAAGCCAACTGATTTAAAGGTAGAAATATTTACTGTATTAAGGGATATTGCTAAACCTTTACAGCTTTCTTTTTAATTTATTTTTTAAGAACTAGTTTTAAGAAGAGAAAGACTTTCCTTAAAGGAAACACAGTGCCTTCTAAGAAGAAAGTGGAGAACTGACACCTTCCCTTTTGTAAACATCACATTTTAGGGGCAAAATTTGGTCCTCTGAGTTGCACAGCAGTATTCAGTTTTGTTATTCAGCTCTCCATTAACAGCTGAACAGACACAGATTTTCATCAATGTCACATATATGCAAGAAGAGACTTTTGGTCTAAGATAGATCATATTATTCATATCACTGTCTTGTATGAAAAAATGAGGAATAGTATGTTTTTCTGTAGAGAAGATATAAGATTAAATAAAGTCCAGTTTGTAGGCTGTATGGGAAAGACAGGATTCATCTTCATAACTTTACATGCCTGAAATGCAAATCTTTATTTCTGAGTCAGTAAGTGCTGGATTCCCATAGTCTCTGTGGGCAACCTGCAGGGATCTCTGATGCTGCACATATGTGTGATGCTTTTCATACTCTACTTCAGGATGAGATGAATGACACCCAAGAGGTGCCTCTTCCCACTGACTCCAAAGGGAATCTGGATGACTGTTGCAGGTCTGAACACTTCCACTGTGCACACTGATGTTTCACCAAAGGATTTCTAACCGTGGATCCTATGGCAATCGCTGAGCAGCATCTGATAGCTTAAATAATATGCATGCTATGTGGATCTAAGCTGTAATGTAAAATAAGGTTGAGAAGGCAAGAGAAAGAGAGTAGGAAACCATCCTCCAGGAACGAAGGCAGTGCCAGTCCTCGTAGGACAGAACTGGCAAGCAAAATGAAACTGCATGAACAAATAAAAGGGAGCACTTAGTGCATGGTGTAACTTACAGAAAAGCAGAGTTAGCCATAGCTTTGACATGAGCAGTGTGGCCTCAGCGGAACAGGAGGACCCAGTGCCAACAGGCAAAGAAAAAAGGTCAGCATGACAGGGCAAATATTTTTTATCTAGATATACCAGAAAGAAGACAATCAAGTTGTGAGCACAACAGAGGGAAACTGAACTCTAAGAGTTGCTACGGACTGGAATGTCATCATTTTAGTATTTTCATTGGACAATATTTTATGAAGGAATAAAAGTTGTCCTGAGAAGTAAATGCATCACTGGATTAAAGTCTGATAAATGGGAAGTGTGTCTCAGCTTCAGCTATTGTTGCCCGATATAAAGAAAGTTTGCTGTTAAGGCTTATCTGTGTTTCTTGTTTGGTTTACTGTGAACTGTTGCATACTTGAGAAACCTCATGTCACCAGTGACACTGGATCTGCATTTAATTCGTTTTTATTGGTTTGTTTGAACGATACATAATTCCACATGCCCTGTGTTACTTTGTGCCTTCTCTTCTGTGCCAAGTTTTCAACCATAAAAGTAAATAAATTAAAACCCAAATTCCTTCTAGCAACTTTTGCTGGGCCTTGGGAGCTAATAAGAGCCAAATTTTCAGAAATGAAAATGTTATCGCGCCTAAATTGCCTGCCACAAACATGCCCCTTTTTTACCATGTAAAGGTGAATCTTTAGGCAAATAATTATTATCACAGTTCTTTGCTTGATTTATGAATGTCAGACAGAGCTGTGTCCAATGCGCTAAATGAAATACAGTTTAAAAAAAAACCAAACTACAAACAAAAACCCCTCAAATCATTTAATGTCTTTTTTTTTCAATTATTATTTTTATTCCACATATTTACTCCAAAGAAAAAAAGTCTTGTTAGTAAAATTCATCATATCCAAACAAAAGACTGGCAGCTTAAGTAAGTATATGAACAGGGGGAAGGGAGACTTATTTCCTGAGTTTCAACAGATGTCATACTTAATTGGTTGTGAAATAAACCAGAGCTGCTCTCGGCCTGTTTCCCTAGTTTCAGCTGTGAAGACACTTTCAAACATGTGCATTTCCCTCCTGCTTGTCATAATGAGGGTGTGGGGTGAGAATCAAACCTCCAAAAGGAGTAAAGCAGCATGCATGGTGAATGCAGGCCTTAAGATACACTAATTAAACAGAAGTGAGAGCTGCATCTTTTATTCCTGCGAGATACACATCAATACAGCATTAGCCAAGGCAGCTCTGTTGAAGGGTAACTGCCTTTGCCTTGTGCTAATATCAGGAACTCATTGGACTATCCCATTCTGCACTGAGTTTTTCTACCCTCATGCATTTTTTCTCCAAAACACCATTTGTCATAAATCAGAGCACTGACAATACCATACAACTCATTGAAATGGGATAATTTTTATATTATTGACAGAGAGAACAATAGAGGTTTTTTGGCTTTTTCTTTCCCTTGTAGTTGTTTTCTGCTAGAAGCAGCAGAGTAACACCACATGTAACACTATGCCAGCAACAACAAAGATTTTTTGAAAAAGGGAGAACTCTCAAGTACAAAATAGTTTGGCTACACATGGTGAAGGACACAAGAAAATTGAGAACTAAACTGCTCATGAACCAAAAGCCCAAACACTTGCAAGTGTGTCTAACCACCAGTCAATGGTATGCTAACACAAATAAAGGCATTTATTTCTAAAGGACTGTGGTGAAGAACGTTAGCCATGAAAATGCTCTTTTGAGCTTCATAGGAAAAAGTTAAATATGTGATAGGTGTCTCTCAGTGAAACTCAGTAAACAATTAAAAAAAAAAAAAGAGGGAATAGTATTTGTTAAAACATTTCAAATAGAAATGCAGTGAGAATTGCGTAAAAAGAAAAATTAAGACCAAGGTTAAATATGTTTAATTCACCTGTGGCAAGCAAACTGAACAATATTTGTTCTTTTAGTTTAGACTTGGAACCCAGATCCCAGAGGTGCTAGGAGAGAGCTTTAATCCCTAGAAAAAAATTCAAATTCCCAAAGTGTGTGATGAAAACCTGTATAATCCTTCCTGAAGTGAGAAATAAAATAGAAAGTACTTTTTTTTTCCCTATTAAAACAAGGGCAGTCATCATGATCTTTATTCTTTTAATGTTTTACAGGTCTGACTTTCGGCAGATGACCTCTCTTGTTTGTCCCTACATGTTTTCCAAAATATAAAAGTGAAATAGAGTCCCAAGGGCACTGTACTTGAAAGGTTATGAGAGTTAGAGAATTTTAACCATGCCTGCCAAATCAGCAGATGGCTTGTGATTATAATTATATGCATCAATAAAACGAATAATCTTTACAAAATTTGAATTTCTACTAAAGTAAGGGATTTAGTAAGCAGATGCAACAGAATGCATTTTCTTTAACCCTTTTTGTAGACAGCACTGTTTCTCACAAAAATAATGGGAAGGTTCTCCATAGAGTAGCTTGAACACACACTTGAACCATAAATATATCTTTCTTTTGACCAAGTGTTAGTGCTATTTAGTGTGATTTATGTGTTCAGTTGCACTCTGTTCACTAAATGTTGAATGCTTATATATAGGATTATTCCCATCAGACCCATACTTCAAAATGGTCTTTAATTTTATAAAATGTTAGAGATACAATGAAAATGTCATGTGTACTTAGTCTTTTCATTTTTGTTGTAGTGCACATTCTTTCTCTGTAGGATTTGGTGACTTTCTGTACCTTGTATGGAGCCTGAGTTAACCACATTCTTAGGGAAGAACATACTTTTTCACCAAATGTGGTAAATTTAAGAAAGGTTTTGTTGGGGAGTTTTTTATCACAAGAAATTAAATTATAGGAAATTAAAAAATCACAGCTGTGAATTTCTATGACCACCGATCTTACTTTCAAACTTGCTTTTGTAACAAGATCATGTGTGTTAGATTGTGTCAACCTTCTGCCTGAAGTAGGAGAAAGTCACACAGTAGAAAAATTAAACAAAACAAACAAAAGGGCCCCTAAGCCCACTCTATTTCTGGGCTACATCACAAAGATTCTATTTAAAGACAAGATGTACATACCCTATAACTCTTCTAATTGTCAAGGGAAAAAAAGTTGAGAAGTACATTTTCAAAAGTGTCTCATTTTCATGTACTGTAGTTACCCACTTACATTCATGTTAACATTTATTTTATTCAAACATTTAAATGAGAACCTTTATTTGAGGAAGTTGAAGTTGCATGTGTTGGTATTATTAGCTACCTTAGTATCTCCAATGTGAAGAGTACAAATCAATATTTTAATGCTCATTAAAAAGTGGATTTTTACTTCAGAGACGACAGAGCCATTACTCTGCATCATGTAAATCCTTCTTAGCACAAGGATTATTGACCTGATAGTCCATAACAGTGCCTTTGGAGCCATTACTACTTTGTTGTGCCAATCCAGATGCTGCACATGTACTCTAACTGGAGGGCAGGAAAGGCACTGAAAGTGTCAAATTTTCTTGTGAAATTTAGGGAACTGATCTAGTGACTCTACCACTCGGAAAAATACCATTAAGAAGAGTTGGGACCTCTGGTCCTCACTTGAAATTGTGTTTTAGAAAAGTTCTAAAACATTTTTTATAATCTAAAGCCTCACAGAGCAGAATTTAGATACATGTGTTTAAATAAAAAACTAGCTCTTTTTAACCAAAGTTCCTTAGTGAAGGGAAAAGTTCATATATGAAGCCAAACCTGAAAAATGTGTTAGCAAAGGTTACTTGAATCTCTTAAGCAAATCAATAAACCCTCATCTTCAAAACACTTACACACCTGCTTTACTCTGAGGGAGCCATCAGCCTCACCTCAGTGGGATCACTCAAGTGTACAAATGTTTTTGCCAGTGTTCACCTCCCCAAGAAGGTAAACCCTGTTTTTATTGTAAAGTAACTTTTGCTGTTAGTTATCACCTTTTTTAAAACCAGAAACCTGTTATTTAGAAAGGCAAAAATTGTTATATCATTAAAAGTCTTCCAGTGCATAAAAGAGAGCAATTCTCCTACAAAGAGATTTTATGCAAGTTAAAGTTAAGAGGGAGACAACCTTTTTTATTTCTAATTAAACAGTATCTTTAGTTTGAAGTGGTTCAGGATAATTAAAATCCGTAAGCACTTATCCTGCTTATGTGGTTTCCAAACATCCACAACTATGCGTACAATAACTATAGGGAGGTGACTCAGTCCCAGGCATTCATGTGTATTTCCAAAATTAGTCAGGTCAGCATGAAATTTTGCTCTAGATGCTCTATATACATATGGATGTAGTAGAATATGAAGTTTACTCTACATGTTGTCTGCTGTATTTTATTTTGTAGCGACAGAATCAGGCTTTTGTGAGGATTGGCAGTGACTTTGGAGATGCTTGCTTGACAGGAGTATCAGATATCTTGGGATTACTGGCCTGAAAATCTACAAACATGCAAAAAACCCTGAATTAGAATTATTCAGATTAGCTTTGTAATGCCATAAAGTTTTTCAGATCTGCATGAACAGCTCATATTTTTGTCCACTGGAACCGTGCACGAAGATAAGGGCAAAGTCCACATTGGACTGTAAGGTCCAAAAAGTCAAAAAAGTAGTTTCTGGAAATCTGGCGTGTTATAGTTTACCAGGGAGATCAGATAAATTACAGTAATTGTCAGAAATCAAGTTTTCTTTGTCTTTTCTCTTAGGTGCATCAAGGAAATGACAAAGAAGAGAAAAAAACCCAAAGCTGTGAAAAACTACTAAAACTTAGTAAGGCTCAACCTGTCGGGTCACAGTAGCAGTATGATTTTTGTAACTGCTGCATGTGCATTACCCCTGTGAAATCACTCTCTACTTTCAATAGTATAAACAGCTGCTGAACTTACTAATGTGAATGCTGAAATTTCAAATACCCTTTGGTCTTGTTCTTGTAGGTATGTAAAAAGCATGGTGACTGTGTGATAGGGATATGCTAGTTTTTAAAAGCTGTGGAGATGCACCTGAGCATCAAATACCTTTGAATCTTTTCTGCTAAAATAAACTGAAAACTTTGTATCGATTAGCAAATTTCAAAGCAAAATTGAGTTGTAATTCTGTAGCTTACTAAATCTCTGCTGGTCTAGCATTTAGGTTTGAATTACAGGACTTGAAAGAAAGGTTGTTTTCTGATGCCTGCATGTCTCATATTTGCTGAGGTAGGATAGGGAAAACATTGCTGAGACGCACACAACTTTAAAAATATGGGAAAAAATAAAATAACATTTACTTGAGTTTGTTTACTTCCCTATTACATTCTCTAAACTGGCATTATTGGGAAACGCAGAAGCAGATATAGCTGCAGATATACCTAATTTATACCGAATTTCAGCAAACCGGAATACTATATAGGGTAACACAGTTTTTTGCATATGTACACTTTTCATATAAATATGCACACACAGATTTCTATACATGCATGTGCACATACCCCTTTGCAAGGAATCATCAAATGTATGTGTTCAAATGTCACATTCTCTCCTTCTGTAAGCTGAGGTGATAATTCTATTGCCCATGCAGTAAAAAAGGATGTCCCTGGGTAAGTGATATATCGTAATGAACTGACTTCTGCAACCTGTGAAAGAGTTTTAATTAAGTGAACAGGTCATTCTGATGTGTCTAAATACACATATATTAACCAGGGTTTTTTTCTAAATTAAATAACTGCATCAAAGCAAAACAAACAAACAAAAAGAAAAACAACCGAAAGACCCAATAAGAGATCAACTGTAGTGCAGACTGATATCCACTTCTTTAAGTGCCTGTATGTGAGAAAACATTCTTAAAACATACGGTTTTCAGTGGGTTTTGTGGGGTGCAGAGGAGAAGCATTACTTAATTCACACAGGCATCTTGCAATAATATCTGGTCGTTTCGAGCCTAACATCCCCTGAGCCTCCAAAGTGCAAAGCAGACAGAAACATTTTAGCAATGCAAACAAGACTTTCTGGCAACTTCCTGTTGCCATTTTTCAGGAAAATAAAGGGTCTTGAGAGGCTAAACTGAAACACTGCTAGAAAAGATTTTATCATTGGTTACATAGGCAGGCACCTGCTATTCTAAGATATCAGCTAAATAATGTGCTGCTCTGCAAAGAAAATAAGTAATGACTGTCAACTGTTTAACGGCAATGTTCAACTCTTTAATTTCAGCTCATGTAAAAGACAACACTGAGAAAGATATCATGTAAAAACCTGTTTTAAAATATATCCCAAAATTATAGCAGCAACTTCATTGTAAAAACTATACCAAGCATTCAGGGGTGTAGAGTAGCTGGTTAGTGGCTTGAAATGTGTATTCATATAATAGCACATTTTCAGCAGATTTTTACAGAGAAGTAAAAAGAAACTTTCTGTCTGTAAAGTTTATCAGACATAATGTACATCTGAGGCAATGCTTACTGTGTGGCAGTTCCTACAAAGAATATTTATTTCACTAGACTATAATTGAAATATCCAGTTCACAAAACATACTGTTTCACCTTACTTTCGGAATTCCAGAAACTTTTGAAAGCTGGCAAATCAGACTGAGAGAAAAGGAAACAAACAAACAAGAAACAAACCCAACCTTGATTCCAGAGACATTTTTCTCCCCTTCATGAAGTGACAGGGGGGGAAAAAAATCCCTTCATTATGACCTACTTGTCTAGAAAAGGACTTTCAACCCCATGGTTAGGCTAAGATTTGCTCTACTTTCTCCCTAGGGCATAATTGTCAGACTGACTTACCGTGTGCCTTTTAGCCTTTGTTCTGCCTCTCACGCTGACATCAGGGAAGCAGTGATGTAGAATAAAGCAGGGGTGGGCTAGGTTAGTCCACTGTTTGTGTCGTTGTGTGGTGTGCAGGGACACTCTGTGATACTCTAGTGAGCTGCTAAGCTTTTTTTGTAGGCTTTGTGTCATTTACTTAACGACCAATCTCATTAGCTGCCAGGGTACAATGGGCTGATGCATTTTCTATGTACATACTCTACACAGTGACCCTCAAGGTTGCCGAAGGTCTATTTAATCAGTCAAAATGCTGAATATATTTGCAGTAAATCACTAAAAAAAAATACGGGACCACAGAGGTATCTCATGAGTGTTTACTCTTTCCTGGGAGTTATTTGCAGGTAATAAAGTGATAGGAATTGTAGGCAAAAGCAAGGGCAAAGAATAGAAAAGGGCACTCACTGAGTTTACACTGGTCACCTTTAATTTAGGGAACCTTGGGGGCCCTGCATATCACTGTGTCTCTGCTTGTTAATTTCTCCATGCAGTTCATGCTTCAGTGTAATCATGTTATCACAATTAAACCCCTTTAAATAAGAAGAGCAGCACTAACAAAAAACACAGCCTTTCTCACATCGGAGAGGGGATGTGTTTGTGTGTGTGTGTGATATTTATTTATTAACTTCCTTACTACAGGCAACCTCAGGGCTGGCATTTTTGCATTTCTAACCTCTCGTCAGTTACAAGGTAAAACCCTTTTAACTCTTATGAAAAATGAAATGCTGAAAAGCCCTATGAATCATGACAGCTGTCCATAAGTAACAGGGAGAGTTCTATTGTCCAACTTGTCCCTGGATAAAATGAATACTTTACAGCAGAGGCTGTTCAGCTTGGCTAAAGAGTATGGGGAGAAGGGGAGGAGGTCACTGGAGATTTCGCACACTAATTTAATCTGGGAAAAGGACAGGCACTGCATCTCACTTGAACAGACTGGCGGCAATCTGGGCTCCCACAGAACTATCTCCTTTTGCCTGTGCTCTATTTATTCCTTATCTCTGTTTACCAACCGCTAGGTCCCTTTCATTCACACCACGAGGCCGTTCTCCTACTATCAGTCAGCAGCTGACACTGTGGAAGAGCCTCAAAGGCAAAAAAAAAGGGATCAAAACTAAACCAAAGCTGTATAAACAAAGCAACAGTAGAAGTAAATGCATAAATCCTAATTCTTAACCCAACCCACAGGGTGCGAACAGAACCTTTATAGTAAATCCAACAAACCCACCACAGTGAGCTATGGGCTACAGAGTAAATGGGAAAAGCCAAATATCATTCATGAAATCACCATCTCAAGCAGAAACATTGAAAATAGGCATTGGCAGACATTTAGCTGGTTTCAGGATAACAGGTTCATCAGTCCTGTGTATTCCTCAGCAAGCAATGAGGCCCAGGTTTACCTGTGTGACTGGTATAAGATGGACAAGAGCCTTTGCCACTTGACCACCTCACTGTTCAAAAGCCTTAACTAACTCTGCACTCACTGCTTGTGATTTAGATTAAAGTAAGTAGAAGCAAACAGTATAAAAAATAAAAAATTATCTGGAGGTTGTGATAATTTGAATAACTTTATAGTTAGAATTTAAATGTCAATTTATTACTGAAGAATTTATGCAATTAATTTTGCCTTTAGAACTCTGGATTTTCAAAAGTCACCCTTTCTCAGTTGTTAGCTTATATTTTTTACCCATATTCCAAGTTTTAGCGCTTACTGGGAAAAACAGGGAAGAAAAGATGAAGCTTGTGACCCTAATATAAAAATAAAGCATTAAACTCTTTACATTTAACGTATTGGGTTTGGATTATTATGATGAGTTAACTGTGCCTAAGTTTATTTTCCAATTTCAGTGGTACTGTATTTTGTATTCTTAAATTTAGTTAATAGGGAAGAAGTTGCAAATATTCATAGAGAGACAGCAATATTGTTTCAGTGAAACAACCCGAATATTCAAACCTACACGATCTGTAACTCACAAAGTAGGGATGTTCCTCCCAGAAGAGCAGTTATGCTTTCAGAACTGTTCTCAACTTTTTGAGACATACAATACTGGTTAACAGCATATATCAATATACTGTCAACTGCCTGATCAAGATAATTATAACAATTACAAAGAAAATGTCCCTCATTATCAAAGATGGTCAACTGGACCTAATTTCAGTTTTGATTTTCACCTATGTGCATTATGAGCAGTGAAGTCTTTACTACTTGGATCCTTTTTTCCAAATGAATTAATGAATTAAATTTATCCTTTCACCAGCTGCTAGGCAGCAGATGGAACCATTTCTGAAGCCTTGTTGAATTCAATCCATAAAACTCATTTCCTAGGATTAGCAGTCCAAAGTTTCTTTTAATGTTTATATACCGCTTGGGATTTTGAATTTCATGATGTTAAACTTTCAATTTAACTATTTTTTTTTTCATTTCATATCAAACAAATATGAGCGTTTGGATTTCTATAGCTTTATAACCACACATTTCAGGTCACATAAGGACAAGAATTCATTTCAAAAGCAATCAAGTAATGCAAGATTGGGATCTGTTTGTTTTTTTTTTTTCTTTGTTTTGTTTACATTATGGCACTACCATAGAAACCGTTTGTGTTATGCTCATGGATTAATTTAGACCAGAAAAGTTTTATTGTCTGTAACTTTGGCAAAAAACTTTGAATAAAAATTTAATCTTAATAAACAATTTTTGAAAGTTAGTGTGATATGAGGGTGTATTTGCTATTTACAGAAAGATGACATACTCCTGAGTCAAGTTTTTCCTACACATGGCTTTTATAGTTATTTTCATTATAAGTTTGGGGGTTTTTTTTCTATTTTTGAGAGGAAAACAAGAAGTAAGAAATGGTGGCAGTTTTATGAACACTTCAGTAAAGATTTTTTTTCGGTGCAGTAATAGAAAATATTAGTCAGCTGCAGTACCCTGGACAGCTCCTCGTCTTTCATTTTCGGTTTTCTCACCTCTGCTACACACCTCTGTCACGATAACCAGAGATCAGGGGGATTGAACTGCAATTTCCTTCACAAAGATCCCTATTCATACATATCTGAATGAATTAATTTGTAATTTAACCAAAGTTTCTACTTACTAGAAATCTACAAAAGAGAAAGCAAAACAAAAAGACGCGCTCTCCTGTTCAGCTTTCAAAGGTATATTAAAAATCTCAAGAATAAAATCTCGTAATGTCAAAGTCTTCCTGTTATTCAACAAAGTAAATAAAACTTAAAAAAAAAAAAAAATGATTCGTTGTTGTGTATAACAGTGATTTCCGCTAATTTGGCACAAGAAATCTATATTAATCTAATAATGCAGTAAGCCAAGAAGGCCACATAATAATAATTACCATTGAGTAATTGAATATTTAGAAGGAGGAGGAAAAAAAAGGAAGACTGGTAATCTTAGCCTGCAGGCATGAAAGTACTGTAATACACTGATGATATTTACAAGTAAAAATAAAATGCTCCAAAGTGGGAAGTTAAAAGGCAAAGCCTATGTTTAGAAATTCCTCATTCCAAATCTGTATTATTTGCTAGTCACCTTATAGCAAAAATGTATTATTGTCTCAGAGAAAGCTTTCATCACAAATGCTGTAATTTTCCCCAAGAATTACAAAACCATGGCACAGCCAAACCAAAGAAGACACATCTACACAATTAACTTAACTAATTTAATTGAGAAAAGAGGTAATAAATGGTCATTTTGAATCCTACAAAGATCGTTAGCTGACAAAGTTCACCCCATATAGTTTTACAGTTTGAGGATAAAATCTAGGATTTGTGCTTTTATAATCTCTTAAATGAAAAATTCACAGCACCTTGCACAAGATTGTCTTGCTATTTACATATGAAGGAAGACAAACATCTGAACTAAGTGCTTTGTTAAAGACAAAAGAAAGTCAGAGAGAGAGAGAGAGAGCTATTGCTGATCAGAGTGTTAAACAGACTTTCTCTAGCATCAAATGCTATTTCATAAAAATTATCCTCTTGCAAAATGTTGTCCCAGAAGGTCCATTTCATTCTTCAACCTTGCCTGATATTGCTGTCATTTAACTTTCTAAAGATTTTCCTGACACATATATTCATTCTGCATTCTGAAGTACAGTATTCGCATTTTTTAATCAGAAGCTCTCAATTCACTCTCTGAATGCCAAATAATTTAAAAGACTGAAATTCCATGCTTTGAAAGACTCTTATTTCCCTTAGTGTAAAGCTAATAAATATATTGATCAATAATCTTAATTTTAAAAACATTATGCATGATTTTAAAGCATTCTAAAAGATCATGAGAAAGCTCTTTGGTCTGTAATACATAACTGCAAGTGAACCTGCTGCTATCGAACAGTTCCTACAAATACACTGGTCCCACTCTCTCCCTCTCCCGCCTCATTATTTTCTCTCTCTTTTTTTTTAAAGCTAGTATTTAAGTTCAGTAACTTTTCAAAATGAGAGGAAAAGTGTCCTTGTGATCATTTTCTCAAATCAAATAGCTAGAGCTGCAAATTTGCACAATTGTAAAATGTATATGAACAAAGGCTTTACTGAGGCAGTATAAATGCAATTACACCATGACATTTTATTCAGAAAGCTTTCTCAAAGCGGTTACAAGTAGCTATTTTTTAATTGAGGCCCAAAATAGCATTTAAGATAATGACCAAGTATACATTGTAGAAGAAACAGCATTAGTGTCATTTAAACGAAAAAGAAAAGTTTGCAGAGAGCATTTTAAACATGGATTAAACCCCCTCAAACTTCTTAATACAAATCTCTCACGCTTTCAACATCAATATATGGACAGGATTTTTTGCTTTTTGCAAACTAAAAGCACAAACAAGAAAAAAGACAGAGAGTTACTAACAGTACAAGTTGCTTAAACATCAATGGGTTCAGAGTAGCGTGAAAAAGTTGTTAAACTTACTTTATTTTTGTTTCCAAAACTTATATGTTTCTCCTCCCTTGTGTGCTGAACTGTGCACTAAAGCTGTGTCTTTGAAAGGTAGTTCCCATGATATGACATCCAGCGCCTTTGACTGCCTAGAGATAAGCACCTGCGTTTGTGTCCCCTCTTTACGTCACACCTCCCTATTCAAACCTTCTCAATATGATTCACATTTGCACATCAACAGCCTCATGCGCATACACAGATTTTTTTCGGCTCTGGGCCCAAAACTTTCACTTTAATTTTCATCACATGATTGCTGTGGCATATGTCCTTCCAAACCTCCCATATATCAGTCATCATGCAAATGAGATGGAATATCACTCCTCTGCAGCAGATGGCCAGGGATGATAACAATGGCTCAACAGAGGAGATTCAATGTCCCTGACTTTATCGCCACGGCAACAACAACCTAAAATATATGTAATGGAAGTGGTGCTTATTAATTTTGCAGGCTCGAGTGTTCTGATTTTGTGAGTGAATGGGCTGAGTTAAAAAGGGGGCTGTGTCCTCCTGCCTCTAGAAGACTATCTATAAAAGCCAGGGACCTGGAAATTATTTTCAGTGACTAAGAAGGCAACAGCCTAGCAATTATTTGAGTAATTAGGTGTAATTCCTCCCTGTAGGCCTTGTACCCTCCTGTGCTTGTTTCACAGAAGCTCGTGAATTAGACAGGCACAGATACTGAAAAGAAAAGTGCCTCAAGATATAGCAAGAGAGCTTGCAGGAACTAAGCTTCAGTGATATGACACTTGGCCTCCACCAGGCTTGGTAAACACAAGCCCCAAGCCATAAGTAAATAGAGGCCCCACTCCACAAACATAGACCAATTAAAATTACAAAGCCAGCCACACTTCTGGGTGGGGCTGGGGAAAGCTTTATTCTGCCACGGTCTCACTGTGAGTTGCACACATAATGGTCTCTTAGTTCAGAGCACTAAGTACCATACTCCATTGCTATCTGTCACTATCAAACTCAAGCACAAGGCTCTCTCCAGGCTATGAATTTCTCCCTAGAGATTGATCATGCACCTTTAAGGAGATGTTTGAAAGTGAATTTTCTGTGTGTTTTCTTCTGAATGCAAACCACAGTGAAGAAATAATGGATCACCATTTCACCTCTGAGCAAGCAAAATATCCACAAAATATCTTTACCCCATTGATGACATAACTTTCAAGTGCTTTAATATTTTGACTGTCGGAGTAACCATTTGATTCCTCAGAAATAAAGTTCAGCTATCAACTATATAACTAAGAAAATATACTTACACAAACTATATGTCTTTTATTCTTTTCCTTAGGGAAGACTGTAGAAAAATGGAGAACCCTTTGTCTCCCTCTGTGGTAGAGGGGAGGATGTTTAAGCAAACCTGATAAAACACTCTGCAAAAGTGGTGGCTCCATCATGAGCCAGAGATTTAGTGCAGGATTGGACCAAGGAAGCTTGCTACCCCTCACATGAGAGAATTCCTAAAAATTGGTAAGATTGTTGAAAGTAATTTTCTATCCTCTTCTAGGAGACCACATACCCGGAGCCTCAAATGTAACACCAGAAAGAAGACACCAAGTGGCATTACCTGGAGAAGAAGTGGAATGCAAAATGCTTTCTTGAAGCAAGTGATAGGAAACTCCAGAGGCAGTACTGGGCCTATGGATCTTTCTCCTGTTTTGTCAGGGCTCAACATCACCTCAGCACTGCTGATTGTCCTGTATTAGCATTTCCAATATAATAAATTTTTAAGAAATTTAACTTCCATCTAAAAAATTCCAGGCACATTCTGCTGAGCACCAATTTCATAAACTTACAGAACATTTATTTATTTATCATATGACTGTACAGCACCCAGCACTCTCACCTTCTGACCTAGTAACAGATGCTACCAAATGTTCAGTACTGAATGACCTCTCCTTTTCCACTATGAAAAACATCTTATGAATGTGAAAAAATGAATGCTTGTTTTAACCTAGTAAAAGCAGGAAGGGTTTCTTTTCTATCTTTAGTATTGCCAACTACTTATTAGCTCCCAACAGGATTATTTAAAATACAATTGTAAATTAAAGCTCTTTGTTCCTCTTTTACCTCACACTGTGGCATGGAGTTTGCAATTACATTTTCCAAACATAATATTGCTGAAGACTTTTGTTTTCCGGTTTCAGAAAAGCTCAGTTGAAATGAAAACCCAGAATTTTTTTTTTTTGTGTGTGAGCTGTGTGTGTATGTGTGTGTACTGTGTGTGTGTTTGTGTGTGAGTCTGTGTATGTGTTCATGTGCAATAGGATTCTAGAATTTTATATGCCCATGTTCTTTACTTCTGTACATTTTATTCTTCATCTTGTTAATTTGGGAATAACTCATAAATGTGTCACTTGTGGTGAGATGAAGAAATAAATTTGATCCAAGCCTATGCAAACTCTGAAGCTCCTTTTAATGGATCTGCAACTGGACAAAAAGCCAATACACAGAGTACTATAGGAATGATGTTTTCCTGACAGCTTGTGTTATTTATGGGACTGGCCACTGTCTTCTGAACCAGATGGAGCTTTTTTACAAGTCTTTTTTTTCTTTCTTCCTTCTTTTTATGATCTGCTGTGTATGGCCTTAATTGACCATAGAGTGAGATTGTTATTTAGGTCACTGTCTTTATTTTTTTCCAGCATTAAGTATAGTCCTGTGTTTTGAACCATCTCATTTATCTTAAAGGTGCAGCTTGTTTATCAAAGCTATTCAGATCCTCTCAATCATGGGAAGAACATGGATGAGAGGATGAGTAAAATTTGTAGACACAGATTATTATTTCTTGTATGATTACTGTCTACATAGTTGTAGTTGTGGTGCCATTTTTACTGAAAACTCTTTACTTAAAATAGGGTTTGTCTTTTGCCGAGACACATTTAATTGCCATTAAATCAATCCTAAATTCAGATTTAACGCAACTTTGCATTTTACATGGTTTGCAATCCAGTAAGTTACGGAAAACTGGCAAAAATTGGATTATAGTGAGAGTCCCTTTAAAAAATAAAAAATATGTACTTAGGATATAAGTGCTTAAAAGTTAACAAAACTTTAGGTTGCAAGTGTCATCCTAGTGTAATCCTCTGAGCAACAGGAAGTTTGAAGTTTACAAGAATAATGAGAAAAAAGGTAAAAAAGTTAAATTATCTCTTAAACTAATACTTAGGGCAAAATGAAATCTAATAGGAGAGTGATGTCTTATTGCAGAAACAAAAATGAAACAAATGTACATTCCAATATGCAGCACTTACTACTCAGACTTGTAATGATAAGAAATTGTGCAGGTTTAATATGAATGCTCAGGTACAAGGCTTTATACTCATTAGCTGATAAATAAACACCACAGGCCAAATTGTAAATTAGTGGTGGCAATATATCTGATAAACCAGACTGACAGAGAAAGCTTTCTTGTAGAACTCTACAGCAGTTACCTGACTGCTATTCAAGTTCATTGAAAACTTCAAAAACTGTACTTTAAATAAGTACTATGAATATTGCATTAAATATTACTAGAATTTTCAGTCTTTTCACCTGAATTTAGTTTGTCTTCCCAATTACAAAGGACATACTGATCCAGTAAATTTTTTAAAAAAAGTTTTCCTTCCTCTGCAGAAATAGAGGTATTCTGTGTATTCCTGAATCTTACAAAATGATATTTCAGACCTATTTTAAAAAGACAAAACTTTTTTATGATACAACCTCCTGAACAAAATAGAGATCACCAACAAGAGACATCATGAGAGGGAAAAATAAACAGTGACAATAATTATACAGAAATTTCAACATAAGATATAGACAAGATATATTTCTACTTCTATGAGCAGCTATTAACTCAGAAGAATCATAACTAAACATGCTGGAAATGAAAAGGTATCAAAAAAATCAGAGAGATTACATGAGACGTATTGAATAGCAAGCATTATGCAAGATGAAGCTTGAATCTTCATGAAGAGATAAGGGAATGAAATATTCTCTGCTGGTGCCAGTAAATTCATTGCACACATTGGCATCATCAAGCACCAAGTGCAGAGTCATTATAGACAATAACATTGCCAAAGTTGCCAAACCCATGAAGCACCTGGTTGAATAAAAATAATAAATCAGCCTGGAGTGAGTTATGTTAGCTGGCTTATGTTGAGGAAAGCTGCCAGATATATACATAGCAGAAAAACTACAAATCATTAAGCATTCAACTTAGAAATGACATTTAGAAAATGTTTGTACAACATGTTACTTCAAAAGTGTCAGTTTAAAGGAATAAAAAAGGAGGAAGAAGAAAGGATAGCGGAACTAATATTACCAAGGGAAAAATTATCCTATTAAAATTATATATTGGCTCATGGGAATGTTAAGGTTTTCAGCATGTTCTCTATGAAATACTTCATTTACTGAAAGAACAGAAAGATTTTATCTTCTCTCTAGCCAATTTCTTTCTTAAATATTTACTCAACAGTATCCTAGAGAAAGCCAGCAAATTTTGAGGTACTCCTTTCCTGCCAAAAATTCTGTCACAGACAGCTGGAAACAGATATTTCAGGTGAGTTTTCTCGAAGCCTCTGAGTGCAGGCATGCACTCAGGTCTATTAGCCTTTCTATAAAAATACTCAAGGGACTGTGGAAAACTCTCCATGCAAAAGATGTTTAAAGTAATCTTTAATGGGACTTTTGGATGGGCTTGTGCCTCACTGAAAGCAAGAGTAGAGTATTGCTGGTTTGAGTGGCAGTTTTATGAAACTCAGGCTGGTCTAAAGCTGGGGAAAAAAGATATTTGTCTCTTTGCATTCTTATTTACTTTAATATATAGCCTTAATAAGTAACCGAAAGCAGTTATTTAATAAGCACAGAAAATTAGGTGTAGGTGATGTCAAATATGTATTAAGCCTTCCAAAAACTCTCATAATAAGGCTAAATATTGAGTAACAAATATTCTCAGCTCTTGCTGCTAATTAAAAAAAGCCTCAAACACATTTTTCTCCCAATCATTGTATTATTAAATACATAAATAAAAACCTAATAATCTTGAACTTTCTATCATAGATACTACCAGATTTTCATTTGCAATTTAGGTAACCGATCAGCTGAAAAAATTCTTTTGAGTCACAATGTTGGATCGTGTCATAAATTAGTAGTTTTAAAGGCTTGATTCAAAAGCAAAATTATTCTGTTTATGGCAACTTTAGTGAACTTTTGACTTCTAAGTTATTGATCTGTTTACTATTTTAAGCATTTGACTCTATGTATTCCATTCCTACCTTTCACAGACCATCACAAATGTCGTAAGAAGTAGGAGTGACACCTCTAATACCTCCAGCGGTAGCCTCTAAAAATTTCATTGTAAGTATTTACAGCATCAGATTAAATGGGAAACTAATTATTTTTGACAGATCAAATTAACCCTGAAAATATTCACACAAAGTTCACCTGATCTCACAGTCCACATAGTCCTGAGAAGTACAAAACTCAGTAAAGTTGTATAAATATCCTGAGTTCTGACAACTGTGTTTTTCCTTCCATTCCCTTCATATTTTTCTTTACATATATTTTCCTGAAGCCTACCTATGGCCCTCTGAGTAGGAGAATTACAGTTTCTGTTTGGGAGTCATTCCTTCTTTGATTTGGACTTGCCTGCAGGCAAGAGTCTGATTTTGTTTCTGTTGCCCACATTCCACAGTTTTCCAGATCAGGGAAATCAACGGGTAAACACTCATCTGCTGAACAGCTGTCTTTCAGCCTAAATTCTTATCCTCAGATCTTCCTAGGCTTCCAGCTGTGGCTCTTCAGAGTTTTTTAGTTGATAGCCATGTCTTGAATAAGTGCCTAGGCAAACTTTTCTGCTGCTCTCTCAGCAACACACACAAAACTCCAACAGCTAATGCCAGCAGTGTCTTACTTGATTCCTGACTACTGCTTCCTTCAGGGAAATTGCGCACACAATTTTCTTTTCTCCTTGCTGCTTATGTGAAGAACATACTTATTATCCAAAGAAAACCCTAATGACATTGTATAAACAATGATCTTAGTGTTCCTGGGTTTTAAGGATTCTGAACAGTGAAGGAAAATTCAAATGGGTCTCAACTTTAATTATTATGTTGAAAACAACCAGTTAAAAGAAGAAATTTAAAAAATATCTTATGTGGCTGTAAAGAGAGAAAATATTGGCATCTTTTCCCTACTTTCACTCTCCAGCATTTTGGCACAGGATTAATAGTTTTCCTTCTGCTTCTAAATTTTTATGATTTCTTTTATAGGTATATCCTACAAAAACCAATCTGATTTGTTCAGTAGAACCATCTTCCTAGTACAGAGGTTTCTATTATATTTTGAAAACCTTTCAGATTACGCTGTTTGTTAAAATCCCTGAATTTGTAGTGTTTTTTTAAATAACATCAGAATAATATCGCTGAACTTTGAAAAACTTTACTGTAGTATGTTCAGAGTTAAGTTATAACATAAGATACAGTGATCTCATGAGGACATCTTAAGCATTGCATGAAAATAATCCAAATTCATCTGTGTGTGCAATATTGTGTGTATATGACCACAATAGCATCTAATTTTATATTCTGATGCATCTTGTCAGGACTTTAAAATACCATACTAATGCAATAAACAATTACAATACTTATTGTTATAACAGAGTACATGACAAACTTTGACTGTCCAAACCCCTATAAATAGGTGTAAATATGCAAAATAATCTCTGCTTTCAAGTATCTATATGGAAATATCTATTTTATATAAACATGTAAACATATATATGCAACTTTTTATACATAATATGATTAAGCTTTCAGGGCAAAAAAGGCTTCTTTCTAACATTGAAGAGATAATTTTAATGGAAATAGTACTATAATCTTTTTCTAAACAGTTTACTCAAAAGTAAAGAAGAGCCATAAAAGGGGTGTTTTGTCTTTTCTTTTTTTTTTTTTTTCCCCTCATTGAATGAATGAAATACACAAGAATTCCAAGTCTTTAATCATAAAGAATTTAAAATGCTTAGATACAGACAGGGATAACAATTACCTGAAAAAAAAGAGAGAACTATGTTTCCATGGACTAAGCTTGCTTTCTTTTCTTACACAGTTTGCTGAACAGCCTATATGGCCAGAGGCTATTCTGGACCTAATCCTAGGAAATGAGCCAGGCGTGATAAATAAGGCTGAATTCTGGGAGTGGCTAGTGTAAACCACAGTGTCATTAGGCAGTCTCTAGACTGAAATCACCAGCCTTCAGTAACTAAGTATATGTTTTCTTCTGGCATTTCCGAAAGCAGCTTTTTAATTTAATACTTAGTCGTTTGCTCTGTGATGAAAACGCCAATCAATATGATGCAAAGAGGTCCAGAAACTAATCAATTGTCGAAAACTCCAGGTAGATCAACATGTGCCTTATACTTCACTTTGAGATATACTCCACACTCCCAGATGTGACTTGCTTTTGAAAATATTGATCAAATTGCCTAATCCTATATTCATTAAAGTCAGCAGCAAAGTATTCCTACTGCTATCATACACAGAAAAAATTTGGTCCATCCCTCCTAACTGAGAAAGTAATGGGTCTGCTTTATCAAATTATTTGAAAATGTTATTTGAAAATAATTTCGACTAAGGGCAGATATGGCATCACCACCACCACCAAAACACTAAGTGAAAATTTAAACAGGATACTGTTTACTCTGTGACTTAAACTTTGTAACAGTTAAACTATTTTTCCTCAAATTACCCTCCCCCCCCCCAAGGACCACTCAGAACAAACCAACCAACCAAGCAACCCCCAAAAAAACCCTAATCTCCCCATTTCACCAAATAAACAAACAAAAAAAAAAGTCATCAGCTACTCTTCTTCTCTTTCGGAGAAAATATGGTAATTTGTATTCCAGTTTTTCAAGCCAAAGTTACAGGGGGCTAAAATAGGGCTTTATAATGGAAGTTGATTGCAACTCTTACTATAGAGAGGCTACTGCCTTTCCATAATAAAGAGCTGCACATTTCCAGTGAAGGGAGGAGAATGCTGCCCTGCATGACTTCTTGTAATTTGGTTTCTGTAAATTGAGGTTGTGTCTTGAGAACTTCCTTAGTTCTGTGAGCATAAAGTTTGATATTTCACTTCATGTGGTTTTAATTTTGATCTAACACACTGGCATTTTGCAGTTGATATACCCTAGAAATGGGGAAAAATAGGAAGCTTTGCACTTTTTCAGAGCTGTGATCTCAATTCTGTTTGGGGGTTTATTTTCTTTTTTTTTTTCCTTTTTTTTTTTTTTTGTTTTTTGTTTTGGTATGAATCATATGAAAAGGCTGTGGAGGCTAAAGCAGTAATTTAAGCATATTTGGATTTAGTTTCCTCGTGTTGTATTGTCTTCTTGCTTAATGGTAGAATGATTTTTGGCTGTTTAAATTTCAGTCTGGAATGTGTGCTGGCAGTTTTTCTTTTTTCTGGGCATAACATGGGGGAGACCACAGAGATGGTGTCAGGAATGTAAACTGTGATCATAGTAACCAGTGCCCAGGTATGAGATTATTAGCCTCGGTTTCTATTGCACAAAGGTTTGATTAGAATTATTTTTTTTCAGTCAGGTGGATGTTTCACCACAGTCAAAGGCTGCTGAAAACCAACAAATAGCAAGTAAAACAATGGGATTATGCAAACATCAGTTTGGATTGTCTTTAAATAATTAAAAGTAAGATTGGGGTATATTTTTTTCTGATATCTTCAAGGGAGCTCAAAAGAAGATGTCCTTGGAGGAAATATTTAGGTGCATTTAAATACAGGCATATGGCCTGTTCTCCAAAACTTTGATGCAGATTCAATTCCATTCCTATTTATTGCTGCATTGCTACTAATATCTGCAAAAAAACATCTAGCAAGTGTTTGTGTTATGCCTATAATTAGTGAATACAACATTTTTTCATATTTTCATTATGGTGATAGGCCAGATCATCTTCCAAATTAGAGCCTTGCATTAGGGCATAAGGCATGTAATTTAAGAGCCTACTGCACTTACTGGCACTCCTCCTGGGTATAAAGGCTCTCACATTTTTAGAGACAGTAGGCAAAAAACTTCACCTGTACGAAAGAGGTTTTTTTTCCTCATAGGTTGAAAAGTCTTTGGAGCAGAACTATAAGGTACCAATGAACACTGCTAAAAGATTTATGCATTTTAATTCTTTTCTGCAGTATTAAAATCTTAGTGACTATGGAGGAAATTAGTTTAAAAAATTTATTCTCACACTCACTTCTTAGTTGAAATGATGGAATAAAGAACTGTAGTTAAAGACAGAATTTACATTTCACATTTGCAAAATGTCTGCCTAAGCATATTACATGTATTTAGTTACCATGTATTCATGAGTAGTCTTTCACATTAAAATTATCTTTTCCAAATATTAATGAAAACAGTAATATTGTTTTTCAAAAGTATTATCCATAAAACAAGAGTGTGACATTTCACACTTGAGAAGGGTATTATCATATTACTAGAAAAGAAAACTGAAATCATGCTTTTTTCTGGGTATCCAGGAAGAATATTTTCTTTCAGGACTCAAAGTGGAAAAAAAATTAATTATCAGGTCTTGAAGAATCAGCAGAACTTTTTATCTCTTCAAGTCTATGTGTGAATAAACATGTGAAAGACCATTTACTAGTCATAAAACAAACTACATATGGACCACATAATACCTTTTTTTGTTTTACAAATCAGTTCTAAATGCAGAATGTTTCAGCACTTGTTATAATGTATCTAAACCATAATTTTATTTAGCAAATGTAAAAGCAATCTCTGATTGTATATGTACCACACTGAATTCCCATTTCCACAGAGAAAGAGTGACCCAAATTATAAGGGTTAAAATTTAAGTCCCTTAAATAAAAAATGCAATTTTCCCTTTTCAAACAAAATACACAAAATAGGTAATTGAAGAAATGTACCCTCAGAAGATTTTATTAAAATGTGAAGCTAGTTTATTTTCCAGGTTGTCAAAAAGAAGAAGCAAATGCGGTATGACTCATGCTAGTTAAAAATCCACATCTTTGTAGTTCAGCCTTGCATTAAGAAAACTAGTATTAATTAATTAATTAATCTTTATTGTTCATTTATTCAAATGATGGTAAGAACTAGATATTTAAACTACTATGATTTACATCTATCTCTACTCATCTAGGTTCTGCACGAATTGACTAAAATATTATGATATAAACTCTGTAGACCTCTAACTTCATAGAATCCACTGATGTTAAATTAAAACTGAGTAAGGCCAGAAAAAAACACCAAACTCTGAATGGATCAACTGCAATTTTTAATTCTGCTTAGTAGGTGCCATTGACTGAAAACCAAAATGCAATCACAAGGGCACCAGGAATGTAGTAAAAATAAAGCATTTGATCGTTTTCCTAATTAGTTTGCCAAAGATATGACTAATTTGATTTTTTTTTTAAAGCATCTATGTGCATTAACTTGCACACTGCTGTATCTAGAAAGTCAGTTAAGGACAGAAATTCTGGTAGAGTAAGCACCGTCAAACACAGGAAAAGAACCAAGTAGCCAGTATTCCTGGGGAAAAAAATGCAATTCATTGGAGATATTGAGCAGGAACGGCACACCACTAGTTCTTAATTGCTAGTTTGAGTGCTATAAACATTCTGAAATTATGTTCCCAAAGAATAATAAACACAAAGTAGTCACTTCTATTAAAAGAACAAAGTAATTAAGACAGTACCAAATCTCAAAAGCTTTATTTTCACAAATCAGCTGATAGCTGATTTGTTAAAGAGAGCAGGTTTAGTGTGCCAGCTGTGAGACTCATGATTTAGTGGTTGTTCACTTTCAAGTTCCTACATGGAGAATTGCAAAGGGTTACCTGACCTTACACACTACTTAGATAGCAATGCTGAGACCCAGTGCAGAGCTGTTACCTAACAAGCTCAAAATTTATCTTCTTTCATTAACTTTAGACTTTAAACATAATATGACAATTTTTGTGGCTTAAAAGTATATAAGCATCTGTTAGCAGAAGCCCTTTATTTCATATAACAAGAGAATTCTGTTTATAATGTGTCACCAGCTGCTCAGTCAAAATGGGTTCTATTAGAACTAATTTAATTTTACATAAGTTGATCTATTTGCATTCTGAGTCTCCAGTTAAATGACTAGGTACTATTTTGTAGACTGATCCCGCTTCAAGCCTCAGTGTATGGACAATGCTTAATCAGTGTGTACATCAGGAAATAAACATAATCAGCAAGTGCACTAATTAAGCCAGGAAAATTTTGCAACATGCATACACTGTATGGATTAACAAGGCAATTCATTAGAAATCTTAATTATGGAATATTATATTTTCCGTATATTTTATTTTATGATGCTTCAGATGAGTTTTCCCTAAATACAGAAGCCATCTACACTTCTCAAAGTAGATAGTGAGATGCTTTTAACTCAGGCACATCTGTGTAGCCTCTAGTCTGGAAGCCTCTATGGAAAACATTCTTTGTTATCTCCAGCCAGATAACCTGATATGCTCTCTTAAACAAGCAGTTGCTAATCAGATGTTAAGATGAAGGCGATTGAAAAATAAATACAAAATAAAACATATAGATAAAAACTTCATTTGGGGGTATGGAGCCTTTTCTCATACTTTAAACAGGTTTTTAACACGTTTATTTCTGAAAAGTCAGTAAATAGACACGTTAAAGCTTGAGACACAGCACCCAGATCTTGAAAAAAAAAGCTTCCATTGAACTCAGCATGCTTCAAGCTTTTAGTATAAATCAGTGGCAAGACTCCAGTCTGAAGCAGAGGTGTCAATAAATTCCAAACATGCATGATGGTAAATATGCAGATCCCTCTTCTTTGGGAAAAATCACTGCTTCTTTGACTCCCTGTCTAACAAAAGATCACATCCTAGGGTAGAGCTTCATGTAAACTTCTTGCTGAAGGAATTTTGCTTGTGGAATAAAGGAGATTAGTCTGCTTGGTTGTACAGGCAATCAATCAAGCAGTTTGTATCAGCGTTAAGTGGACTTTAAATAAAGCACTTTATCTGTCAAACAGAAGTATTATAATTGACTTCTCCTGAAGTTGTCCTGTGCCAATAGAGAAGGATGCAGAACATCAGCATAGCTTTCTTTTCTGTAGCCAAGAAATAGGCTATTTCAGAGCTGCACATGGATAAGATCATTATATCACTTCTAAGCCTTGCACACAGAGCTTTCATTTTACAGGGAAGATTACCATGATGTTAAATAATGGTGAAGTGGTTCCTGCAGCATGTTCTGGAGATGGAGATTGACCCCTTTATACAGTAAAAGGACATGTAACTATGCTTAGGAAATAAGAAATGTTTAATGGGATAGAAAGCTCATGTATAGCTATTCATCTGTCAGGTGCTCCATGTCCACATAGTCCCAGCAACAACTCTTGAAGCAGGTGCTCATCATTTCAATGATGAATGGAAGAAAAAAAAGAGTTGAAAGTTCCCTAGCATATTTGTTTTAAACCTTAGGTTAGAAGGAAGTTTCTACATAGGCCCAAAACACAGATCATCCCTTTCTAACATGATATAAGCTATCCTTCTTGCCCTTTCAGTAACTCATTCTTTGCTCCATTTCCATCTTTATCTCAAAATCACTCATGGGAGGTGCACATATATTTTCAGCTCTATAGATGCAATCTGCATAAACAGTCAGCAGATTCACTGTTGGGGAATATTCTAGCCATCACAAGAATGGGTGAAATGATGTTATGAATCTTTGCCATTATTGAAGCCAAGCTTATTTTGTAGAAAAATTTGGGATTGAATTCCAATGCTAATTCAGTTTAGGTCTGTCTGAATAGTGGCAAATGGGCACACTTACATGTTTTCCTTTTACTACACTACAGGACAAATTTTGTTCCTGTTTCTACTATGCCAGTGTTGCCTGCCCCTTGCTATCTCTCACGTTAAGTGGAATAAGTCAGCTGTAACTTAAACATTACTTTACATTAAGATAAGCAAAGTTTATGGGCTTTAACTGTAAACTTGAAAAATCCTGTCAAATAAGAGTTACACTCTGATCTGTTGCTAGCAGAAATGCCAAGCAGTGCCCATATTGGGATGGTCCCTTGGCATCTGCATGAGTCATAAACGTGTCTTTTGGCCACTGCTTCATTTATTGCTCATTATGTTTGTTGTGGACTGGTAAAGGCAGATATAAATAGAAAAATGCTTACGTAATATGATGGACAGATTTTGTTTAAACATTTTCAGTAGCCCAGCCAAAACCTAACAAAGTAGCTATTATTGACATCTGAAAATTCCCATCCCATAAAGGATTATTCATGTATATTTAGGCCACGCTTACCACTTTATTCATGGCAACAGGCATGACCAAAAAAGAAGAAAAAAAAAAGAGAGATAGAGGAAACTAGGGGCTAATATATTCAGTGAAAGCACTTAGATATATGAAATATTCATGTGTGGGATACAGGGCTTAACAGCACAATAAAAATGCATTCCCAAAACAGAGGCCAGATCACTTAAATGAGATGGAAAAGGATATGTGACAGCACCAAACCCTTGTCCAGAGTTCTGGCCTAAAGGCAATGAAATAAGTGAATTGACAATCTGGGTAAAGCTTTTGTTGTTGAGAGCAATAATTCACATATTCTTTGTATGAACATGACAAGTGGAAATTACTTTTACATCCAGTTCTTCCTTCTGTCCTAAATCAGCCTATGATACAGCTTACGTTTTTTAAAAGAACATTGGTCACCATCATAGTCCAATAGTATAGAGAATAAAAGATTAAAGTTCTGAAACTTCCCCAATCCTGTAGCAATACTTCTTTTCACATCACAGATTGTACTTATTGCTTTCTTGAGACCACGAAATTATGATAGTGCCTGGCTTTTAATTTGACTTTAGAAATAAACTAAGATGTCTTTTTATAAAGTTCACTTGAAGTATAAATTAATTTGCATTAGTTTATCAGTTACAAAGTATATTTGCCTTTGAGCAATGACTTTGTCACATCATCAAGTCATGGAAAATTCAATCTGTCATAGGCTGAAGGGCCAAACTATAATAACTTCATTACAGCATCACAAAGGGAGACACGGGAAATTATATTGACGGTAAATTATTTCTCTCAAATCTCAGCAGTTAGAGGACTTTTCTAATAATATCAATTTAGAAGAATACAATCCTATGTCATTGCGGATTTCACAAAGTGCAGGGGTCATACAGAGCAAGTGTGGACAAAACGGCTTTTCCATTTGACTGTATGCTATAAAGCATGAGTTATCCCAGACTTCTTTCAGGGACCCCTTTTCTACCAATATTATCTTAGGTCTCAGACATCAGCAATGGTGATAAACAGCAGTTGCTTCCATTTAAACAATGCAAATTGTCAGATTCTCAAATTTTGCGAAGCTCTCTAGAAATAATTGTTAGCATAAGCCCTCATAGGGCCCAAAGACTCTGTTGAGGACTGCATATTGCTACCTGGGTTAATTTACTAGATTTAATAATTAATTTAATAGGTATTTACCTGAGCTACACAGCTAGGGAATTGTACTGCCTTAGTAAAATGATACAGACAGGTGGAAATTGCTATCAATGCAGTTGTGAATTGAGTAGTAGTGGAACTGATATAAATCAGTTCACCTGGTTTAAGCCTGTGCCTCAGTTTAACTCAAATAGTTAATCAGTGAATTTTTCAAACCCATCAGATTAGCTATCTTACTTACAAAAACTTCCTGTAACCATCAATATTTACACATATAAATAAACATTTTGGACATACAAGATGCAGGGTTACCAGATGCCAGGTACTGACATTTGAAAATATGGTCCTGAGTGTCATACTACCCTTGATTGATGCACATAGATCACAATGACTTCAGAGAGATTTCTACACACAGATTGAGGGTAAGATACGATGGTAATAAAATGAACATTAATCTATGAGCAGAGTTGTTCTCCACCATAGGGCAATGATAGATTCACTGTAAACCTTTTCCATCTGTCAAGTGCACTGCAGTTCTTGTGCTTACACTAATATTCTTTCATATTTATAGCAGTGGTTTTTGAACACCAAGTCAGACTGAATTCAAAATATTCCAAATAAAAACAATATTATAAAAATCCAAAACTGGCTTGGGAAGAAATAAAGACTGTAACTGGAAAGTGAATCTGCCTTCAGGCTGAACAATGAATTCCAACTAATAGCATTAACATCACTAAAATACAAATATTGGGAGTCTATTTATTGAAATAGTTTTCTATAGTTCTTCATATGGGAGAAAAAAATACCACTGACAGAATCATAGTTCAGGGGAAATGACGAACCCCTATACTAACAGTGGAGAAGTGAGGACTACAGTACATCTCCAGTACATCAGGTTTACTCCTCAGTCTGACTTTATATTAGTGGTACATGTGAATGTACAAAAGATTTTATTTTTACAGGAAACATTTCAAGGCAGATTCATGGCACAGGTAAATGCATCAAAGCAAATAATGAGAAACAATAGTCTAATATTCATTGCATTATTTGCTGATAGTAATTGAATTTAACTTAATAATATTATTTGATCATTTAAAAAGCTGATTGAATGACGAAAATAATTACTTGTGAGTATTTTAGTGTCAATTGACAGAAAAATGTGAATAGGTTACATAATTAAACATTATTTGACTATCTATACAACTAATAGAATAATGGAAACATTTATTCACCAGTAACAACACATTCATCTAGTACAGAAGAAAGGAAACAAACAATTTGCAAATCAGACCTAAAAGGATCTGGTGAATATCTGTAATATTGTCCAAAATTTTTGTTATTCTTACAAAGAATGTGAAAGCTTACTGAAATAATATTGTAATTTACAATGACAGAACCTCAAAAGGGAAATAATTTGGCTAGAACACACTGGTATCATTAATCCACTGTATATTTAACTTGATGAATGGGATGACATTTCAAAGCACAGAAGGAAGAATAATCTCATATTTTGGGTACAGGACCATGAACTAGATGACCTGTTTTCTACTCCTAGTCTTATCATCAATTATTTTCACAAGATTTTCACCCCTGTAGCTGGAAATTACTTGTCTCTGAGCTAATTGCTTTCACCTAAGGCAAAGCTATGAGCTTTATTCACAGTCCAGTGAATAACTAAGTAGCCTTAACTACCTTTGAGTTAGGGCAACTGTAGTAACATCGGTGTAATTAACTGAGGCTCAGAAGAATAGAATGCTTGAAAGAAACATTATTCTTACAAGGTATCTCACTTCAGCTTCCTCAAGGGTTCCTGTGGGGAGATCTTTCATCAGTCAGTGCAATCAATGATTAAGTGTGAATAACTATCATTGTTGATGTTACTTGACACTTTAAAAAAATAATCTGCCTGAAACACATGAAAACAAAGCAGTTGGAAGCACAAACGTAAAACTGTGAAAAAAACACCTCCAACTGGTGATTTATGCAGTATTCAAGTTCACTTAACCAGTGCATGGACCGAGGTGATGAATAAATCCCTTTCGTCAAGAACCTCAGTTTATCGAAAATGTCAAGTTCCCAATGTCTTTATCTATGAGAAAACACCAGTCTTTGGAAGATGCAGTGTGCTTTCATTACTGCATCAGTAGGGTCTTGGAAAGCAGTGAGCAACTTCACCCTAGATGAGCAACATTCAGCTCTTCTCTCTGTGCTTCATCTCTAATTATTATTAGACAGCTGGCATAGTACTGGATTTTATAAAGAATCTTTGGCTGATTCACTTCACCAACCTCAATTCTATTGTCAGTGTTCTCTGCTCCCGAGCAGAAAGCAGACATAAAAGGTGCAAGGTGTCTGCTCTTACTCAGCAGAAACAGGATGCTGGTACCACAGCAGGAAACCAGAATTAAGAAATGAAATAATAAAATAATAAAAATAATAAAAATTGTTTCTCAGACCTTGAGAAAAAGTCTAATTTTATCCTTGTAAGGTCAGATATCTGTTTATTTTAATCTGAAAAGGACTCTAAAACTATGTAAACAAGTTTGAGACTGTAAGTATAGCTCTTTTCCAAACCAAAGCAAAGGCTAACACAATCAAAAACTCAAATGCTAATTTCTGATTATTCAGAATTCAGTAGCAACTGTGTTATTTTGTATCGAGGCACAATACCAAATGTCAACAAGAAAAATCAGCTTAAAGTTAATGTTTTAACCTTTTTTGTTCTGACAGAAATGAAATTTCCCCCCACACCTTTCCCTTTCAAATAGAATTCATGCAAAACTGGCCACTTCAGTGAAACATTTTGACTTTGACAGAACTGCACATTCTCTGAGCAGCAATACTGGTCAGCCCTTAGCTATAAAGCTGCATATTAATTAATGACTTGAACAAGCTTGCAAAGCCAAAAACTGAATTTTAATATGGACCTGTACTTTTTTTCTGTATCTTCCTCTTCAGAGTACAGTATAATATAGTACAGGTTATGAATATTTATTCAACCCTGATTATACTTGAGCTGCATTAGTGTACTTTAGATTAAAGCTTTGTTGTTTCTACTGCTAATTCTCGTGCATGGCAATATTTTACATTTTAGATCTTTTGATTTATACGTAAAAATACACTTGTTATAATGTCTGCCTTATTAACCCACTTTTTGTTCTATATTCTATTCACGGCAGTATTGTATTCATGCAGTGGATTATTATATTTACAAACTTCCTTATTTACTGCAAATGTAGAAATTAATATTATTAACTATGCATTCAGTACAAAACTTAGATGTCCAGACTTAAAGTAAAATCTTATTCTGCTTAAAATATTTCACTATCAAGATCATGGACATGTTTGTTTTTCATTTTAAATTAATGTAGATATGAAGCTATTATGTAGTAAAAAGTGATGGTACCTCCACAAACAACACAGGATCCTACAATATACCAGCAACAGGAAACCTGACCATGCAGCACCTTTAGATGCCAAGAATGTGGCTCACTGAAGCTCTGAATTTAGTAATGCATCTGGAAAGGCCACACAGATGTCACCTGTACCCTCCAGGACATTATTTTCTTAACTAGTCCTCTCAGAGTCCCTTTGACTTTGGGACTTTTTTTTTTTTTTTTGACTTTGGTTTATAAGATATTTGAGAGAGGGAAATTTCAGAGTTAAACAGGTTGATATGACTAGGTGGAAGGCATGAAGTGAACAGCCATGTAGCTGCTGTATCAGGTAATGCCTCATGAGCTGGTGCTACAGGGAAAGCTTACTTATGGTTTTGTTTTTTGGTTTTTGTTGGTTTTGGTTTCAGGTTTTTTTTAATGGCACTATAGAGAAAGGAACAAGCATCTCTGCTAATCATTGTCAACTACTATTCTGAACTTAACTTCATCAGTCACCCAGCTAAGACCTACCAAAAAGAGGGGATTCATCTACATTTACAAGTTCAACATTGAGGGAAACATTTCTTCCCAACCCCAAACAACAAGCAGTGCAATTGTCAAGAGTAAGCATAAAGCTCCCTATAAAGTGGGTAAGAACAGAGCAGAGCAAAAGTATTGTCTCCACCCAATTACACTGGACAAAAAAAAAAAACCTAAAAAATTTATTTCTCCTACTAGCTTTATATGTGCTCTTTACTCTTCTTTCCATTTCTCTCCCTTTCTCCTCACATGGAGATTTTACAAATATAAAAACAATGAAAACAGAACTGGACACATAAAGAAAAGTCTAGGTAAGTATCCTGCAGCATAAATATCATGTCAGAATCTGATAATCCTCAAAGATCTTACTTTCAGTACATGCAATATATCGTTTTCAAGGTACAAGCACATCTCTGTCTATAAAAAAGCACAGATGTGTTTAGTGTATTGCCATTGCAAATACAGAACATTTTCTTATGGTTGTGCATCTGCCAGCAGCAGTTCCTTCAAACAAAATTATCATGGTGAGCTGTAGTACAAATGAAAGAAAATAGCAATGTTAAAAAATTGCTATATGCAAAAATGCAACTATGTGATAAATGGAATAATATATGAAATAATGAAAGGATTGAAGAGAGAAAGAAAGTCATTATTCATAATTTTGACTTTTATATTAATAACATCTAGTTGTCTCTATATGAGAACACCTTATAATGTCAGTAAATCTGTTTACAACATACAGAAAAACACACAAATGTCCTGACCTAAGAAACTAAGAGATAGTAAAAGCAAAAGAAAGAACAAAACTGTGGCAAAGAAAGTGATGCAGCCCAACAAAGGCAGACAGTAACAGCAGTACAGCCACCTAAAAAAAGCTCAGAGCATTTGCAAACTAATTTTACCTACGTATGTGTAGGCGGCAATCACATTCTCAGTTACATTTCTTAATGAGATGCTCGAGAGACAAAGGAAGCAAGTACCTCCCTACCCAAAGCTCTATTTCTGATCAGCATTCCCACAAGAGGGCTGTTGCCTCACTGCATCTGAACATCTTAAGAGCACAGGTACAGGTCCATTTGGACCCTCAGCTTGTCTTAGAACAGCAAAAATTACAGACACAAAAGACAGTTGTAAAGAACCTTTAAGACCTTCAGCATTCTCAGACACCAATCCATTATCATCCCCCAGGAGACATTTTCCTTTACGAGAAAAAATGTAGTGTAACCAGACTCATGGTGTTGTACCATAGCTGCAAAGAACTTCAGAAACTCATCATAAATGAAATATCAGTGAGGTTGTGGATCTTAGAGAACTCAAACAGTATGCACTACCAGAAATTAAATTGTTAAATATTTTGGCTAACTGCCATTTCAATGATCATTAGTCTGAAATATTTGGCTAGTAAATTCAGTATCTTTAATTTTAATCAGATTTGAGTGTTTGTAAATGATGCAGCTGTTGCTATAAAGATAATTAAATAACCAAATAACCAACAACTTTAATTTTAGGGTTTTTTCTTGAGAGATTTGAAGATTAGAATTATTTGCAAACTCCTCAGAGCCCACTGCTCTCAGCACTGAGAAAGAAATAATCTGAATGCGTAGTCTATGTAAAACGTATTTGCTGTCTTAGCCCAGTTGCAAAGTATGACAGACTTCACAAATCTCACCATCATAACAGGCATCTTTGTTCTCAATCTCAGCAAAAAGCCAAAAGAAACCAGAGAGATGTAATTATGCACCTCTCCTCCTTACAACTGGTCCCACTGTGTGAAAAGCAAGCTGATGGCATGGATCAGGGAGAAAGAATTCGCAGTTCTCACTGTTCTCACTGACTTGTTTTGTTTGTCTGTTAGTAGTCCCTCTGCACCAAGTTGTGGAATTCCAAAAAGGATTACTTTTCTTATTTTGAATATGAAGATTTTACTGAGTAACAACTGATCTCACTGCAAATCAATATATATTCAAAGAAAATCAACAGAATTACCCAAAATTTGTCTTGGCACAGTAGTTATGATGACTGGCTCTACAGGCTACTACTGATCTTTGGCTTGGGAGGCAAAATCAGGCTCAGTCTTTAATATCAGAAGGAGCAAAAGTTTATCAGAAAATCACGCAAAGTACAGCTCTCTCTTCAAGTTTACAGCATGTTGCTCTGATTTACTTAAATATAGTACCTTGAAACAAGAATGCCATAACAGACTGTAGCTTACAGGTACTATCCTGAAGAAATATTCTATTAGAGAAAACTCCAGGAAGCATTAAATCCTACATAAAACAATATTGCTTATGCAATTCTAGATAGTGTTTCTATTCTCCAAGTACAGTTGCCTTGTTTGTATATGTGTGACTTAAATAGATATTCATAATCACAATACCCACAGTATGGTAGCCCAGAAAAGGTCAAATCCCTAAACATTCTTTAGTGTCTCCTTAAAGGAGAAAAAGGCACAGCATGAAATATTCCAGGAAGTATAGACATAACCTGACTCATTCATGATGATATTTTGATTCAAGAGAAACAAGAGTTTTTAATTAAAGACTCACCTTCAAAATCACAGAATCTCTCACTAACACTGACATGAAAGTCAAAAACACATCCTAGGTGTCATCAGGGTAGCCACATATTTTTTGTTGCATTTGTATGCTAATCACATAAGAAGCAAAAATAGGCTTAGATTGGAAATCAAAGATTGGTTGTATACAGGTAATAGAGTGCTCGAATGCCTTATTTAAAGATAGAAGGCTCTTGAACCAGGCTTTATTATTGAACTAAGACTATCTATCCTTTTTGACACTTTTTAAATTAAGTTCTTCCTCTAATTTATGTTTTTGTCAGCTTTCCTCCCTTACCTGGCTTTAAACTGATTTTTTTCTCTCAAAGTAATAAACTACTTCAGAGAGGAGAGAAAAAAATTTTAATGACCCTAGGAATTCAGATTAACAAAATGGATCATTTGTATACAGCTACAGAATTATGAAACCTTTTGAAGAGAGAGAGTCTCCAGCAGTACACTGTTTCTACATATTGCCACAAAATTCTTGTTAGTGCTCCCTACATTCTCAATTCTTGGCATGTTTTAGCAGTACGTCACTCCTTGGGTGCAAATTAGGAGGACTAAGTTAACCAAAGAGATAATGTTGAGGTCAAGACCATCAATGTACTCTCCCTATTTTTTTTATTTTTTTTTTTAATGCTGTTATGGTTAAACCCACAAACCCTTGTACCAAAGCACCAAACAAAAGGCTGGGTGAGCCTGGATTTGCACCACCAGTCATGTTTGACTCTTTATTGGTGGCACAGTCTGACTTATTATTGCTAACCCAGCCTGCTTCTGAGCATGGTCTGCACCCTGTCTGACTTCAGCAGAGATACAGAGAGCAAACCAGGGTAGCAGCTGCAGCCTGATGAGTGGTGGCAGCCAGATAATCTATTGTGATGTCTTGTTGGAGAAAATTTGAGACAATGCAATTTCCTCAGTTTGACATGAAACCCTTGTCAGAGCCACACGAGGCTCTACATAGTACACCCAGCCTTCAGATGCTGAAAGCAATATTTATTTCTCTATTACAAGAATTAGGATTGCATATGGATGCTCCCAAGGTGTCTTCAAATTTTCAATAGTTTAAGCATTAAAGATATGAATACAGATTGAGAAAAGAACTATCTATTCAAGAGGAAAATTATACTAGCTCACACTTTTTCCCTGCCTCCTTTCTCTCTCTTTCCCTGTTTCCAATGTGATCTTAATTCATCCTATCAGTGGGTCACGCTGCAGGCATTTTTTGAAATTCCTTTTAAAGTAAATAAAGGGAAAATGATTTTTAAAAAAAGGGTTACTGATGTGAAAAGTGATCTGGGTTTCCTCCATTACATAGAGTCACATTCACAAAATTATAGAAACATCCACCTCTCATACTCAGTCAGGTTTCAAAGTGCTATCTTATTTTGGCAAATCTTGCAGAGTTCCAGATTTAGCATAAGAAAGAATTACAGGTTTTAAGAGCTCTGGATTCTTACATAATAAGGCTTCATTAGGGCGGTTTCACTCAGAGAAACATCCAATAATAACTTTAACAGAAATACTATTTCCAGCCAGGTCCCTCTGTGGACATTCTCTTTCCACATTAGGATATATTTTCAGTACAAAGTAAGTGTACTCAACTAAAACTGAAACAGCAATTAGACAGGATCTTAACTTGCCTACAGAACCCCAATGTGCCCTTTTAACTTTAAATAAAGTTACTATGACTGGCTGAAACTGGCATTCCCTCCCTAAATTCTTCAGCAGATGTTGATTCAAGTATATTTTTCAGATTTATTTTGTACTGATAACCATATGCTGGTTTTGTACACCTTTTCATCATCTTTGGCTTTCAGAATTTAGATAAATGTGAAAAAACCCCCTCAACTGAAGAATATGTATGCTTCACAAATTGCATTTATGCTTCAGATTATTTCTAGAAGTTTCTATGTGAGCATACATCCTAAGATACAACTCTAATACTAATTTTTTTTTTTACTTTCTAATGTTGAAGCAACACTGTCTGACGCTGGTACGGCCTTCTATCGAAACTGAACCATGAGGATGGTCGGTAGAGCTGAAGTCCACTGTGATTACACAAGCATTATGAGATCTGATGATGTAGAAGTAGTCTAAATTCACCATTCTCATTTCTCTGCCCATACATACAAATAGAGGCCTAAGTATTCAGAGAGTAATCCTTAAATGACAGACACAGAAATAACGATCAAGTAACCTGTGTGAATAGCTTAATTTGAAAAAAAAATGCTGAAAGCATGCAATGCCCATTACAACTAATGAAAATTCAATGAATGAAAATTAAACATAGTTTAGGTACTTTGATCTAAAACTTAAGTAATTAACATCAATTTGTGAAAGTTGTACAAGCTAAAAAAAGAGTACCGTCAAGTTCTCTATTTATCTGTAGATTGCAGAAGTTGCCTAAGCTTTTCCAACCTATATGCTTCAGATGTGTTTTACTAGCATATTACTCATCTCTTCTCTGGTTTGAGTTTGACGACTGAGACTTGTCCATACACGGGTGCTATCATTTTGTGAGAAACAGGGACATGGAAGTGAACTAATATTGAGTGTGACTGTATTTGTAGTGTTAAACAGAAAAATAGAAAGCATTGTGCATTCCCAGTGGTCATTACAGTGAATAAGAGAGAGTAGAGAGAAAAATGAACAAACACAACTTTCTTTCTTGATATATAGCTATTAGTTACATAGTTCTTTTGTCTAAACTGAATTAATTAACTTTGAACTACATTTGTTACTAGATTCTTCCTAAAATACCCAAGTATGGAGTCAAGCCAAGGGGAGCTCTGATGTAAAATCAGATTTTTGCTGCAGAAAAGGTTATAACTGAGAAGAAAAGATTGGAATACACTATGGCTTCAAAAGTTGTAACAGCAATTTAGATAACTAAGTATTTACAAAGAAGGGACCATGAAACATATTTATGCATGATAGAGGCTGCTCTCAATCTCCCCATGAGTGCTGACTTCTGAATGAAATCAAAGAGTCTGATGCTACTGAAGCAACTGAATTAATACTTTTGGGGCTGAACAGATCTGTCAGGAAGAGAGACAATGCCACAGAGTGTCATTGTCTTTTCCACTTCATTATTGATTCTCTGTCAGCATACAGTGCCCCTGCCTCACTGCATGGTGCCTACCGGTGTCATGTGCCATGTTTAACACCTGGGCTCATGATAACTGAAGAAATGCAGCTCGACAGTCCTTGTCACTGTGGTATCTGGACCAGAAATATCCTTTATTCTTTCCTAAAAAAATTAAAAAAAAAAAAAAAAAGGAAGAGGGGGGAATAAAATGCCTTCTTGGTGGTTTGGGGTTTTTTTTGAGTCGTTACAGTAGTTATCTACAGATATGATCAATTTGCTTAATTGGCATTGACTTCTAAAAGGGCTGATAGCAAATTCTACTATGAACAGCATGCTATGATGTATGCTGTATTATGTTGTATTACACCTATATTATCTCTTACACAGAAAAGGAAACTCTCAGTTGAATTTTTGAGGCAGACTGTGTTTCACACTCACACACACAAGATGCAAAGGTAGTATTACTGAGAGGCAAATATGGTCTTTTACAATGGCAGGAAAAGTTACATCAAGTGTCATGCATGCAGAATGCCCAGTGAGGTCAAGAGAAATTACATGTCTGCATGTAAACAACAAAGTGTGTGCCCTAGCATTATAACTGCTAGGGAGCCTTGCTGTGTGACTTGGGGTGTTAGTTACTAGGCATGCATGTGCTTTTGAAATAGGTAATAGCGTATTTTCAGAGTAATATGACATACAGTTAGTAAATGTACTAGAGTAGATATTTAAAAGTTGTTTTTTTTTTTTCCAAGCTGGATGGGCAATATCTATGATACATCACTAAATACCACATACCTGCAGATTATCATGGTCAGTCTCGTTCACATCTGTGTTGCTGGGCAAAGTGAGTTTGAAAATAAAAGTGTGTTTTGCTCAGATCATTTACAAGTCGTCACAGAGGACATCCTTGTCGGCACATGAAGGAGCTGTGCTTATGTCATTGAGCTCTTGATTGGTATCCTGCTCAATATGTTTTCTCAGTTCCACAGTTATGCTTCATGTTCATGGCATTGTGACGCCTGGAAAGTAGAAAAGCTAGGGGCTCATTTTTCTTTCACAATAGTAAAATGGGAGTGGTGATGGTAAGGTAATTATGCTTCTGGATTGCCATCTAGATATCATTAGTATTAGCAACAGAGATACAATGTGTAAAGCTGCTGAGGTATTTAATGCCACCTTTGTTATTGACGGCAAAACAGCGATACAGTTGCATTCAGTTTGTTCACACACCCAATTATTCCAATGTAGTGTATGTCACAGCACATTAGCGTAGTTCAGGATTTTCATTAAGTTTTCTCTTTTCAATGTGTTGCAAGGTGATCTTAATCATTTGCTTTGTTCTCAAGGCAGATACATAAAATCTCAATTCAAATGTGAATTTCATCTGTGTGTGAGAGTGTTTGTCAGAATAATAACAAAGAAAAAAAAAGGTAGATGCCACTTGCTTTCCTTCTTTAACTAATAGATATCTTTAAGAACATTTCTCCAGTGAATTTTCCAATGTGAGATCACCTCAGGCAATTTGGATGTGAGGAACAGCACCAGAAAGGAGGTATGCCTCAAAGGAGTCACAATTCCCTGACCAGCCATGCATGTATGGGGGCAAAAAAGTAGCTGGCAACTTGTAAAGGCCTGTTGCTGTATAATTCTGATCAGCTCTGCCATATGGAGGAGAATGAAGCAGTCACAGACCTCAGTACTCACAGGTAAACACCTCTTGGTGGAACAAAGTATAGGCCAGAGGGAAAACATATGGTGCCGAGTACACTATTTGCTCTTCCTGCTGTGTTCAAGACACAGTCTGACATCTGCAACCTGAATCAGGAAGTTAGAAGAGCTTTGGATTTTACAAACCTATATATTACCTATATGACTGGCCAAAATCAAGGATAATGAGAGTGGAAGGTTTTGAAAAAAACTCCTTGCAGAGTCCGCATCCACATTTTTTATCACCACTTAGAAACACAGCTTGTGGGGTTTTAACACTTTAATTTGTGCTTTTTATAGATTTTTCATAAGGAGCTGTGGATAAGTTAGAATAATAGAAGTGGTCACTTTGATTAGAGCTACCTTGATTTTCTTAAAACCATGAATTACAGTGTTTTCTTCATTCATAAAAAGGCAAAATACACTTTTAAATTACATATTTACCAAAAAAATCCCCAACAAACCACAATGATGGAAGACCAGTGAAACCACTTAAGTGGCTTGAAAGCTTTTGAATGACTTAGAACAAATACTTCCCTTAGTATTTTCTCTCTTTTTAGAGGGGATATTAATCATTCTGTTGGTTCAGAAGGAAACATGGTTACACATGTCTTGTTCATCCACCTATAGGTAGCTTCACCTTTAGAGAGGCTCAAACTAATTTCACAGTGAACCATCTCTTATGCACCAAAAGTGTAAAATCACCTGTTACTTGCTGCTAGATAAGTTTTAAAATGTATGCTATAAAATGTGGTACAATGATTTTTAGGCAGACGGTAACTGCTTCACATGTGATTTTTGAAGAGTTTTTTTCAGTTGGCATTAATTTAAAAAGCCACAAAAATTTTAACCTGTGCATTAAAACACAAAATTGTGCCAGAAATGAGGCCATAACAAAATATGTGGAGAATTTTCATTCTAAGGGATTTTTCAAGGAATTATTAAAGGCAAATTTAATAATTGACAAATGCAAACTCAATAATTAATAAGGAATTGTTAAATACAATTGTGTGCAGAATCATTCATTCTAAAAAAACCAAAACTAGAACAAGATATGTGTGACTGACTGAATGAGACTAAAGTATTGATCTACTGATAAATGATACCCTGCTTTATCTGTGACCTAGAGAGTCACCTGAGAGGGTCAAAGATTTCTATAATTTTTCTTCTGGGGATGTAAAATGTATCATCAAGGAAAATCTTTTTGAACCCTGATAAAGTACCTAAAGGTAAAGAAACTAAAGGATAAGAAACTATTAACTCCAAGCTACTACAGTAACTTCCACAGCAAAAAGTGTCATTAAATCTGTATGAACAACTCAGTATTCTCTTGGACCTCTTTCACAGAACGTATGTCACATAGGGTTTCACAGTGGGTTTTAGAGGACTCAGAGTCCTGGTCCCAGTAAAACCATAGAATCATAAAATCATAGAATCATTAAGGTTAGAAAAGACCTCCAAGATCATTGAACTCAACCTTTGACTAAATACGACCATCTCAACTAAACCATAACACAAAGTGCCATGTCCAGTCATTTCGTGGTGACTCCACCACCTCTCCAGGCAACACATTCAAACGCTTAAACACCCTTTCAGTGAAAAAATTCTTCCTGATATCAAGCTGTAACCTCCTCTGGCGCAGCGTGAGGCTATTTCCTCTTTTCGTGTTGCTAATTCAAAGAGTCATAGAGTGATAGAATACCTTGAGTTGAAAGGAACCCATTAGGATCATCAAAGTCCAACTCCTGACCTGCACAGGACAGCCCCAAGAATCACACTGTGTGCCTGAGAGCATTGTCCAAATGCTTCTTTAACTCTGTCAGGTTTGGTGCTGTGACCATTTCTGTGGGGAGCCTGTTCTGGTGCACAACAACCCTCTGTATGAAAAATTTTTTCTGATATCTAATCTAAACTTCCCCTGACACAGGTTCATACCACTCCCTCAGGTCCTTTAACTGATCTGTAGAGAGAAGAGATCAGCGTCTACTCCTTTGCTTCCTCTCATGAAGAAGGGGTGTCCTGAAATGAGGTCTCCTCTCAGTGTGCTCCAGCTGAACAAACCAAGGGAACTCAGCTGCTTCTCATACTGCTTCACCTCAAGGCCCTTCATCATCCTTGTAGCCCTCCTTTGGGCACTCTCTAAAATCTTTTTTTATACTGTGGTGCCCACAACTGCACAAAATATTCAAGGTGAGCCTGCACCAGTGCAGAGCAGAGTGGGACAGTGCCCTCCTTGAACAGTTGGCGATGCTTTGCCTGATGCCCCCCAGGACACAGTTGGCCCTCCTGGCTGCCTCACAGAAGAGGCTGACCTCCTTTCATGTAGCTGTAGGGAGTGATAAGGTCCCACTCCTTTGAGCCTCCTATATTCCAGGCTAAACAACCCCATCTCCCTGACCTGCTTCTCATAAGACCTGTGCTCCAGACCCTGCACCAGCTTTGTTGCCCTTCTCTGGACATGCTTCACCACCTCAATGCCTTTTTTTAAGTGAGAGGCCCAGAACTGGACACAGAATTCGAGGCGTGGCCTCACCAGGGAAACACTCATTCCCTTGTCCTGCTGGCCACACAACTTTTCCTACAAGCCAGGATGCTCTTGGACTTCTTTGCCAATTGGCAAATTTCCTCAGAAAAAGGCTAAACTTCTTCAGAATAAGTACAAGGTGGTCATTATTTACCCCAATATTCCACTCAAAAAGTAGCCTAAAAATTAAGTGCAAAGAAGTGCTGTATACAGAGTGAGCAAGCTGACATTTGTAGCCTGAAGACAGCTGAAGGTAATAGGTAAAATGAGAAATGAAGGGTGAGGTAAAATAGATACAACCATTATGATCACCTTTGATTAAAATCTGATAAGAACTGTTTAGCGTTAACACAACACAAAAACCTGGAGCATGAATGTAGATTTTCTTGGTATTCACATGAAAATTAAAGAAAAAAAATAATGTGAACGATATTACACAAAAAACCTACTGAATCAGTAAAACCTAACATGAAAAGAGACCTCAGGATATGCCTGCACAAGAGTCCAACAGACAAAACATGTATTTTACCCTGTGTTAAAAAGGGGGAAAAATGGTTGACTAGAGGTAGAATATGTGCATTATCTTTGTTTAACAGGTTAGAATATCTCCTGGCTGGAAGCTCCCTGGCATATGTGAGGGTGAATCAGGACATGTAATTCTCAGCAGTTTCACAACTTAGTGGCATGCTGCCAGAAGAGCCAGCAGGTCATTGATTGTTATTGGGGAATCCCCTGACAGTTCCAACCCCCAGGAAAAGAGAGAGAAGGCTGGGCAGCCAGCCAGGACTTCACTCCTGAAAAAATCCTAAATGCTGCTCCCTGACTAGTTATGCAAGAACCACATAAACCTTTAGTACTGCCGCCACCCATGAAATTTGTGATAAAACACTAAAACAACATAGAGTTTACTTAAGGTTTGAACTGTGGCTGCTATTGACATTTTTACTTGACTGAGAGCCATAATTATTACACTAACAACACTACCTCAAAGGGATATAATAATACCTTTCAGTACACACCTTCTATAGCAAGCGTGTATACTGCTATATGCCATCTGAACCCCCAAACCAAATTATTGAATAATCTGAGTACGTTCATGTGACAGTAGTACAAGTGATAAAGTCAGTGGTTGTCACTCTGATCTCTTCAGTGCTACATGATATACCCAGTGGGCACGTGAAATGTGTTTGACTGATGCAGGTGGATGTATAGGTTACTGTGCATTTTGGTATTCCATCCAAATGAATGAACTATTTATTCAAAGCTGTCGCCATTGCTAGGATGGGCTTCTGTCCTCGCAGCACTGCAGAGGTTAACAGTTGATTTTTCACGAAAAGAACTTCTGCTTCATAGAACCACATAGTACAGAAAATACAGTCCCCACCTAAGCATCAGCAACTACAAAAGTCAGTAATTATTTTAAAACGTGAGCAAGTAAAAAGAGCATTTCCTGGTTTGCATAACACCTTGTTTTCTCAATGACAGGAAAGAAAGAAAGAATTACCCTGTCAAGTTGTGTTCTTCAGTCTAATTTCTTTGTCTTGTCCTTTTAACACACTTGCTTTTCTGAACACATTCAGATTTCCAAAGACACTGAGGTCTCCATGAATATAATGCTAAAAATTTCCACATAGTAAGTTTTCTAGATTCATCTCCAAGAGCAAAGATGGAAATTACAAGAAAATAAACTTGCTATATATTTATAAGATCAACATTTGGGAATTTTTTTTAAGGATAGTGTTGCCTTTCAATGTGGTTCACCAAGTATTTGCTAAGGAGTAACTGAAAGCAGAAAATGAGATGAATGGTATTTTTTAAGACTTCAAGAAGTCACTGAGTGCTTCTGTACAGTCCTAAAGTATCTTGGGAGAGATGGTCTTATAAGGTGGTTAGTACTACTGTCTAAACCAGCCAGTTGACTAGTCTTTGGACTTGTAAACTACCCAGTGATGAATGGACTGGAAACACTGAAGTATGTGCAGCAGTTAAATCTTCAGGGAAATGTAGAAATGCAAAGGAAAACAGTTACTAAACACTGAAAAGTTATTGCTTGCTATTACATATTGCTGTGGAAACAGATTAATTAACAATTTCTTGCAGCTAAAAATCAATACTTAGCATAAGAGCATATGTTTTAGCTCAACAATTCATTCCATTTAGCTCCCTATTGTAAGTAAGTCAATATTTCATTTGAGGTGCTGTAACAATTTCATCTGCAAGGCTAGTGATAGGCAACCAGAAGTAACAGGGCAGCAGTAGCTTCTTCACCTGCAGACAGCTGTAGCCAGTGGATAATAGCTAGATTTTGGCTATTCAGAATCATAGAATCATGGAATTGTTTAGGTTGGAAAAAACCTCTAAGATCATTGAGTTCAACCATTAACCCAGCACTGCCAAGTCCACCACTAAACCATGTCCCTAACTGACACATCCACGTGTCTTTAAATATCTTCAAGGACAGTGAATCCACCACTTCCCTAGGCAGTCTGTTCCAATACTTCACAGCCCTTTCTATGAAGAAATTTTTCGTGATATCTAATCTAAGCCTCCTGTGGTACAGCTTGAGGCAGTTTCCTCTTGTCCTATCACTTGTTACTTGGGAGAAAAGCACGATCTCCACCTCTCTACAACCTCAGTGCAGGTAGTTGTAGAGTGCTAAGGTACCCCCTGAGCCTCATTTTCTCCAGGCTAAACAACCTATCTGCTTCAGCTGCTCCTCATAACTCTTGTGCTCCAGACCCTTCCCCAGCTTTGTTGCCTTTCTCTGGACATGTTCCATCACCCCTCTTTCCTGTAGAGAGGGGCCTGAACATAGGATGGGTGTGTTTTATACAGGGGGATGATCACTGCCCTGGTCCTGCTGGCCACACTATTTCTGAAACAGGCCAGGATGCCACTGGCCTTCCTGGCCACCTGGGCACACTGCTAGATCATGTTCAGTCAACTGTTGACTGTATCCCCAGGTCCTTTTCTGCTGGGCAGGTTTCCAGCCACTCATCCCCAAGCCTGTAGCACTGCATGGGTTTAGTGTGACTCAAGTGCAGGACGTGGTACTTCACCTTGTTGAACCACATACAATAGATCCAGCCTGTCCAAATCCTTCTGTAGAGCCTTCCTGCCCTCTAGCAGTTCAACATTCCCACCCAACTTGGTGTCACTGTGAACTGACTGAGGTTGAACTTGATCACCTCATCCATACTGTCAATAAAGATATTAAACGGGACTGGACCCAATACTGAGCCCTAGGGAGCACCACTAGTGATTGTCTGATGATTGGATGTAACGCCTTTCACCACCACTCTGGACCAGTCAGTTTTTTTTACCCCATTGAAAGTGTACCTGTCCAAGCCGTGAGCAGCCAGTTTCTCCAGGAGAATGCTGTGGGAAGTGGTGTCAAAGGCTTTACTAAGGCCAGGTAGACAACATCCACAGCTTTTCCCTCATTCACTAGGCAGGTCACCTAGTCATAGAAGAAGATCAAGCAGGACCCATAAACCCATGTTGTCTGGGCCTGATCCCCTGATTTTCCTGCACATGCTATGTGATGGCATTCAAGATAATTTGCTCCATGACCTTCCCTGGCACCAAGGTCTGACAGGTCTGTAGTGATATATTTTCAGGATAATGGAATCAGAAAACTTCTGAATAAACAAACCTTGTGTTGAAACTTTATATAAGCTATTAGATCAGCATCCAAATAAATCCCCCACCATTTTATTGCAGTTGTGTGTAACATGGAAAAAGTCACCTCTGCCCGTACTTTTCTAAAGTTGGCTACACATAATTCTACTTCAGAAGTTTACACTGAGGATCTGTTAAAATGTTTATTATAAGCATTAAAAGTAAATGCAAACTCTGTCTTTGAATTCATCTTCAACATCAATATCAGAATTTGCAGGTCTACTTCTGTCTTCACATAAACTGTAGCAGCAACATGGTTATTAGCCTTACTGCTTCAGAAATATTGAGCTGAAGAAAAATCTCAGTAACACACTTTGCAACATCAGTGTTGGAACTAAGTGGCCAAACAGAAAAAGATATATTCCTAGTTCTTAAGTCTATCCCATTAAGCAGTTAGCACACACAGACATGTCCCAGCCCCCTCCTTCTTCTCAAACCTTTTGGGTTTGCATTGAAGTGGTACCAAAACTGCTGTTGGCATCACCTTAGCAGCTGGTTGAGTATGCTTGAATATATATAACAAAAGAGATGTCAGACCACAATTCCAGGTACAGCTGCAGGTAGTGAATTAGGCCAATTCTAGAAGAGCGTTTGGTGCCAGTGAAATAACACAATCAAGTAATAGAACTTCAGATTTCCTAAGAATCGTCGGAATTCCCTGATAAAGTAACAAAAACAGCTATCTGAGCTCTAAAATCAATCACAAACTAAACTCACTGGGTGAAATACGAGGGAGAAACCTCCTAAGAAGGGATGAACAGAAACTGATACCGCAGAAAAAAAATGAGAACCTGGAAATGTAAAATATCCTACCGACAGCTCCATGTAGCTAGCCCTATTTACAGTGGTGTGCAAGCACAAAAAAAACCATGTAGCCCACTTATGCAATTAAGGCTTGGCAATTTGATGAAAATATCATGGAACAGAATTGATGTGAATTTGAGCACCCTGCCAGCTCATTGGGATGGAATTGGCAGTCAGGGAAAGAGACGGGTGGTGTGATGTGCACGCATGAGCCTGCAAAGGCAAACTCTGGGCTCCAGGGCAATTGCCAGGAGTTGGTTATCCTGCAGGAAAGCAGGGATTTTAACAACAGTTAAGCTCTCAAGGGAGGTAGGATTTTTTCAGGTTTCAGATAACTGAAGGAAAAATAGTGGGGGATAGATATATTACCAACCTCTAATAGTCACAATGCCCAGACAAAATTAAAAACATTGTCATCACATAGGTAGTGGCAAATTAAGTGATTTTTCTCCTAGACAAAACTGCATTTAATTGCAAAACTTTATGCACTTCATGGTAATGTTTACATCTACGGTGGTTAAATTTTTCTTCAGATTAGTTCGGTACTAAATAAAACCAAAATGTATCACACAGCACTTTGCATATGAATGATTTTCTTCAGTGATTTCAAATTTATGCTACATGCTAAAGGAACTACTGAAGTGATTAAATCACTTTCACCTATAAACATTTGCAAAAATTTCAGCAAAAATATAATATTGCAAGAGACCAGTAGGATTTATTAAATGCTACTATAAGATTTAAAGTAAGAACACTGCGTTTCAGAAAGAACAAAGAAGTCTCCCTAATTACAGAATAATTATTAGAGTTATATAGTAATATTTTATAAAAAATTCTTTCTTCACTAGGACACCTTTTGCTCCACCAAAAAGCAACAACTGACCATCCCTGTAACAGATTTGGCACAGAACACAAAGACAATGAAAAGTTAATTATATACCAATGTAATAAATGTTCAAGCATCCTGAAAAATAGTGTTGTACTACATTTCATTTCAAAAATGGGATCTATTTTATAAGGATACTTTTTACTCGTATTCGTTATTTACTGTCAGACAGCAAGCACTTACTGTCAGGTCTCGCATTGTGCATATTACTGTATGATAGCAGAATGGTCACAATTCTGCAAGAGCTTATAAATTGTGCCAATAACTGGACTAGCTAGTCAAACCCAATTAACTTCTAACACCAGTTTGCCTGGTAAAGCATCCACTTAGTCAGAACTCATTTATGCTTTAAATCTGATGCATTACACATTTTTTTGAAAAGTATTATTTTTTCAGCACACCATTAGAATTAAAAAAATATATCCATACAGATGATTAGAAATTCCAAAGTTAAAAATAAATTTAAGCTGAATACTTATGGTTTACAACATTTGAATGTGCTGTAAGTACTCGGTATTTTGAAGCATCAAGCAGTTCTCAGCTTCCTGCTGTGTCCCATATAGAGTCTCCATCACTATCATCAGTCATGCATAAAATAATTGTTTTTCTGCTCTTACAATAGGACCAAGAAAACCCTGCATTCTGGTTGAAATGAAAATGAAGGCAACATGAGTAATCACATCATGATGGGTCAGCTGTTGTGTACCGAACATCCTTAAAAGCAGTTCAATAATGGTACCTTTAACTAAATGTTTATTTACATAATCACATAGGTAAAAATGTACAAATAATTTTTTAACAAAATCAATATCATCTTAAAAGACATTTTGAATTAAATATTCAGAAAATCAGTGATGAAAAGAAAAGCTTTTTAAAAAAGCTTTATAAAAATGATCACAGGATGTTTACAAAAAAACAAAAAACAACACCTGAGATAGCATGAATGATGAAATGAACAATTAGTATTAAAGTTTCTGTCACCTACTGAATAGCAGTGAGACAAAATCAAAATAAATTGACCATCAGATATTATTTTGACTTTTTTTCTAAAATATATTTGAAATAAACACATTTTATTTGAGCAACCCACTGTTGCTTAATTTATTAACAGGATATGAGAAGCATTTCTGTAAATTTTTTAATTGGTAGACTGTTTTCACTCACTCACTTATCTTAATAAAACCTTGCAAGCTAGTGAATGAAAATATATTCCAGTTACTTAAAAAGTAAACTGAAACTGGATTAGAAATCAGATAATTCCCCAGCAGATCTGGGATGTAGAATATTATTATTACAGTTTTTACTTCTTTGTACCATGGTACAATTGGATTCCACTTAAGTGCAGATCGGAAAAGGTTTAATTACATTAAAGAACTCTGCTATTTACTTAGTGTGTGTTTGACTCAAATCAGCTCTTCAATTTGTTTTATAATAACTCCTTGACAGAAATATTTGGCCTTGACCCTTAAAATGCTTAACACACCTTAATTGCCCCCTTAAACTCAAGTCGATTTAAGCATGTGAGTAAGTGTTGGGAGCATAAGAGATGAACAGGTTTTTAAAAAGTACCTCAATGGCGTGAAGAAAAAAGCAAACATCATACTGTGATATATAAATACAACAATGGAGAGACAGTGTACAAATAGGAGTGTCATGTTAGATTCGTGAAGTCATCCTTCCACTCTACTTGGTTCTGGCTGTATCACATGGAGTTTTTGGCAGGGAGATGTGAATCAACTGGAAACAGTCCAGAGGAAAGCAACAGCAACGAATTAGGTTTAGAAAACAAGATTTAGAAATAAAGACTGAAGAAACTGAGTTTGCTTATCTTGACAAGTGAGAAATTTTGGAGAATACAGATTGTTTCGTGGAGTTTTACAGGCATTATGTGAGAAAATACCCTCAGAACTTCAGTGCAGGTCATTGATGTGTAGGTTCATAGCTACAAGGTTACGTGTCATACCTCCTAAATCCTTCTCTATATATTGTCTGAGGTCCACCAAAAAAATCCCACTTAGGTACTCAATAGATGAGAATAAAAGTGCTCAAATAGTTTTTGATTTTGCTTTTGACACATCAAAATTCTATAATCTATTGATTTCTCCTTTGTGATGGAATTAATTTAAATGGCCAAATAAAATTCAGAACTGCACTTTTTTTTTTTTTTTTTTTTTTTTTTTTTGTTACAAATAGCTGTTTTTCAGAAAGACTGTGGGGGCCCAGAGGGCAAACAAAGCAGTTATTTTATTCTCCTTTTCTGAATTGTGTTTCTCATTTGTAGGAAAAGAATGCCTCTGAGGTAACTAATTTGATCACAGTACACAACTGTGGTGAGTCACTCCTACCATATTATCTACGGATTACTGGAGTTTAATATTCTTACTTACAGAGATTAGGAGGAGATCAAAAATGAACAGAATGGGGATGCTCATCTCTAATTATCTTTATTATGACAGAGAATCATTGTTTTAAGTTGCAAGGTTATTGCTTATGAAATGGTTGTGTATAAAATATTGATATTACAGTAATACTGTATTTTGACTGTTAGCATGGTGCATGCCGTCTGTATGAAACATAAGATCTGGCAAAAAAAATGTTTTTCGAGGAGATTTACAAAGTGACAAGTTTTTTTTATTATTTAAACAATCCTAAAGATTGAATAAATTCATATTTTCTTGTAACTGTATTCCAAGAGTGAATGCCTCAGTAGCAACATTAATCAGGAAAAAAATCTGTAATCTGTAGCATTTGTCATGTAATTAAAATGATAAAAAGCCGGTAAATAGGAGGGAAATGGCTGTCTGAAAGGAGCTACAAGTAGGCAGACATCCAACACATGCTCCTGCAATGGAAATCATAAAGCAAAGATAATGCATTTAATAATCTGTAAAATTCCAAAATCAAAAGCTCCTCAAACAGCAAATGTACATAGAAATATCCCAGGAGTTCCAGCTCTTTATTTTTCCTTTTGAAATTCCTGCAGTGTTCCTGGATGCTACCTGTGTTTTGTTCAAGCCTCTGTAAAATCATAGTGGTCCATATATAGTGCTGTCTTTCTTTCTTCTGATTTTGTGTTCCTACTTTAGTTCAGTCTACGTTGGAGGCCATCCTACTGTCCTGTAGCTCACAGTTCACCTTTTACACTTTGTGGTAGGAAGGTATTCACATTTACCCTAGATTCATCAAGTGCTCTGAACTTCAAAATAGAGTTGCCCTTCCCCAGGCAACTACTGGAGATTGGTCAGACTCCACAAGGTGACTTGAGCAGTTCTTATGCCTTGCATAATGTAATATGAAGACTATATTTGGTATTGTCTACCTCAAAAATCAAAATTATCTTTGGTATCTAATGATATTATTTTCAACCAGACAAAGAATCAAAGAAAAAAAAGTTTTTGAGAGGAGACAGAGAGAGAACATGGGAAAATATCTTGGGGAACATGAAACTTCCGATTTGGGCCAAGCTGAAACTATGTCTTTTACAGGCCAGGCATTAAACACACTTCCTAGAAAGCTTCTCTCTGAGTGACTGAATATTTAACTATTTATATCACATTTATAACTAGCTTGGTGGTGATGGGTGGGAGGGTGCCAGAGTAGATATTTCTGACACAAGCATACAGGACATTTCTACACCAATATATGCACACAGATGTCTGTCTTAGGAATTTCAGTGCTACCATAGCTCTCTATAGAGATAGATTGATTATGTCTGCACTCATATATTGGCACACAGGCAGAGGGTCTCTCATCTCTTTATACCTATTTACATAGATATACTATAATTCCCTGTCAATAACATGCTTGAAACACAGAACTACCCATGTTCCAGTCCCCAGTCAAAATCAGCCAAAAGGGCAGCCTACATCTGCTACTGCAAACTCATAAGGAACTTGCCAGTTTGGGGGATGTCAGGTATTTCAGGTGGAAGATCTGCTGTATCCCCACTTTCCATTCCTGACAGAGGTATTTATGAATTTTCCTCGCAGCAGAAATTTTGGTAACATCAAACCTGTTTGCCAGTTAATGCATTCTTGAGAAGTCCTGATGGTTTCTAGGTATGGTCCTGCTAATTTTCAATGAACTTTGTGGTGAGAGATTGTGATTCACCTGAAGACCCAGTGGAGTCAGTTGTTGACATTGCCCCAATGTAGTCAACGACAGAATTCCTTGTTTTTAATGCTACATAGTCAGTTGTTAAAAGCATAATTCTGAGGGATGTTATACTGAGTTGTGGGTATATTCAACACAGACTTCAAACATTTTCTTCTCAAAGTTCTGAAGTTCCTTAAAAAAGTTCTTTTTAATATCTTATTATTAATTCCCTTGCTTCCACTGAAATGGAAATGGTTAATCTGAGCTTGACTTTTGAAAATCTAACTGTAAGGGGCCCTATATATTAAGGAAACATTTGATGTTTCCTTAAGATTATATTACAAATTACAATATAAATGCAAGCAACATACACTATAAGCAAACAGGAAACTTTCAGAATTATATTAATTCATGAAAATAGCAACTTATCGATCTGCTGAATGTAATGAAAGAAACTAACAATTGACTAAACATTTGGTATCCCATTTTAATCTTTCTATGAACAGAGCTTTCATTAAGACTTATTTACATGTACTTCATTTCAATTGGTACTGTATAGTTAAATAGGAATTACTATTTCTAGGGAGAAAATGGAAAAAAATACATGTTTCATGCTCACTTAAATGGAATAAAATAGAAATAAAATGTGGGAAACATAGATCTTTGTGCGTATGTTGCCATTATTGAAAATGACTTCCCTCTTCAGACTGTACCACAGACTTTTTTTTAGGGTTTTTGTGAGGGTTTTTTGGTTGTGTGATGTTTGTTTGTTTTCTGTGTGTGGGTGTTTTTTTTAGGAGAGGAACAGAAAAATATTGGCTGCCAAAGAAATATAGTCAAGACAGGAACCACAAGAAACTGCTCTCATTCTCAAGCAGTATGCGGGAAGTGTTTGTATACTCAAGCATGCACTAGTTTAAATGAAAAATCTAGTTTTGCTGATCTGTACAAGACCAAAAAGACAAAATCACTGCTTAGGTATGAATTTAAAAGCTTAAAGCAATGTGAAGGCACTAGTTGCTTGCAGTAGGAGTGCAACATGGTGCTTGGTTTTTAATAAGTAGGTATCTGCTTGACAGTATATCTACATGTGTGCTTCTAAGATAAAAGTTATTGTAAGAATCTCAAACTGTTTTCACTTAATTAAGTCCCTCCATCTAACATTGGCCTAGGGATGCATACTAGATGTGGATATATCACGTGAAGAAGTGAAACGATCTTTTATTTTTAAACTGCCAAATAAAGCTTCGGGGAAGTCTAGTTTTACTATCATGTTTTACAAAGCACCATGGCTCAAAGTAGCCCCAGATGTACAGTTGAGGTCCATGCACCTCATCTCTCTTTCCTATTTTATATGAGGTGATAATATCTTTTATTCACAAAGCTGCGAAAGATGTCCTTGAATGTACCAACCATAGACATTTATATCGTTAAGACTTGATTATAAAATTCTCCCCCAAGATCTGATAGACAGGGACCAATCCAGATTTATAAAAGTTTTATTAGCTCTAGAGAAAGTGTCTCCATCTTAGCAGCCAAAATAACTTATTTAGAACCTCTGCACTAGGACACTATTTATTAACCATAACGTAAAGGGCAGATTTGATCTATCAACTGTTATTAGACATATTAAAACCAGGAACTGAATACAATTAGTTTTGAACTGGGATAGACATTAGAGAACTCACTGTGGGTGATGAGTCTGAGAGAAGCCCCTTTAATGAGGCATTGTGCAGGTCATTAAAAGACAATCCCTGTCACTAAAAGTTTTTTGTGTAACAGCCCCATCGACAGCACATTGTACTCTGATGAAGCTTTGCCCTCCATTTTCTATGAAGTCTTTCTAGATGCCTATCTGTATTGGGTTTCTGTGGCCAGGTTTAGATAGTGGGGGGGCTACAGGGATGGCTTCTGTGAGAAGCTGCTGGAAGCTTCCCCCTGTCTGGTAGAACCAATGCCAGCTGGCTCCGGGATGGACCCACCAATGGCCAAGGGCAAGACAATCAGGAATGATAGTAGTGCCTCTGTGATAAAATATTTAAGAATGATAAAAAAGTTATTGTGTAGATGAAAATTGCTGGTAGAGAAGAGCAGAGTGAGAACATGTGAACAACTCTGCTGACACCAAGGTCAGTGGAGAAGGAGGGGAAAGAGATGCTCCATGCACTAGAGCTGAGGTTCCCTTGAAGAACGTGGTACAGCCCATGGTGAGGCAGTTGTGTCCTTGCAGCCAATGGAGGATCACGGGAGTGTGGAGACCCACCTACAGCCTGTGGAGGAGACCTACACTGGAGCAGATGGATGTCCAAAGGAGGTCGTGATCCTGAAGAGAAGCCTGTGCTGGAGCGGGTTTCCCTGGTAGGACTTGTGACCCTGTGGGAGACCCACACCAGAGAAACCTGTGCCTGAAGGACTGCACCCCACGGAAAAGTGACCCGCACTGCAGCAGTTTGTGAAGAACTGTTGCCTGTAGGATGGACTAACACTGGAGAAGTTCATAGAGGGAAGGACCCATGCTGCAGCAGGGGAAGGACTCCTCTCTCTGACCAGCAGCAGAAATAACCTTTGATGAACTGACTTTAATGCCTGTTACACACCTTGCTGTGCCACTCGGGGGGAGGAGGTAGAACTTGGAAGGAGGGAGGGATGAGGGGAAGGTATTTTTAAGTTTTATTTTACTTCTCATTCTCCTGCTTTGATTCTGTCAGTAATAAATTTAATTTATATCCCCACTTGGACTCTGTTTTGCCCATGATGGTGGTCAGTAAGTGATCTCTCCTGGTCCTTATCTCAACTCATGAATCCTTCTTTATATCTTCTCTCTGTCTACTTGCAGAGGGGAGTGAGAGAATGGCTTTGGTGGGTACCTTGTGTCCAGTCAGGGTCAACCCACTGCACTGTCTAACTGCATATCTGGAGAAGATAGAACTACACTTACACCTAGAGTAAGAGATATTGTGACGATGAGACAGACAGATGGGGGAGCATTGTGCACCAGGCAGATTCATGACAAGTGTAACATGAAGTAATTAATCACTTGAACATACATTTCTGGGGAAAAAAAATGTTAATAGCAAATTTTCAGCAGTACAGTCCAGCTTTTCCAACCTGCTTAAATACTTATCATTTAAAATTAGCAATCTGGTTGCATTCATAAAGGTCACAAAAATATTTATAGTTCAGGCCTCTTCACATTAACTGCAAGGCAACTTGGCACTGCCGTCAGGAATTCTTTCATAACAATAAGGGACCCTTAGGTGCTACTATTAGAGAAGTATGATTGTGTTAATGAAATATCTGCAGGAGGGGAAAAACTGCCATTCCATATAGATTATACTATAATGTTTCTGCTTAAGCCGGTGAAATCATTTCCTCATTTATTACAATAGCTGTAATTATAATAGCTGTATCATCATTAATAGCTGTATAATGGCTGTGCAGTTATTAATACTGAGGTACAAAATCAATTTAAATTGTCAGAACTTTTGTTATTATCCAGCGTTATTAAGATGCCTTTTACCTACAACTTTTATTTGCCCCCTAAGAATACTGAGGAGTTAGGCTGGAGGATATAGAATGAAAGATGATAAAACCAGTGAAGTAATTTCTAATTTTCCAGAAAATTTAAAAATAACTTCAGCAAGTCATTTTCAACCCCCATTTTTATTACAAACTCACATTACTTCAGCAAACCTGCCTGTCCAGTCCTTACCAAAGACAGAGAGGACTCCTGTGATTGTCCTGATGACTACACCTATGCTGTGCACTGTTCTGCTATTCTTCGTTCTCCCTTTGCAGCTCTCTCCTTTACTGGAGCTCTTAGGGTCTTTTATTGTGGTAAGTCAAATCCAGTGAGCTATATACAACTGATTTTCTTGAAGCAGTTTACCATGTAAGACCTGATATTTTATGTTTCTTTCATAGCAGGAACACAATGTTGTGGAACTGTGCTGAACAATCTCCTGAAGCAAAATGGCTCCACTGTCTCCTATGAAGGCACTGAATGCTCAAGCTTTTCACCTGTCATACGAATATGAATTTGTTAGTCTTTGGACAAAATGTTGTTACTCAGTATTATTTCTGAAAGAGAATATGTCCAGTGACACTGTAAAAAGGGTCTGTATTTTGGTCAAATGAAGGTTGCATTCAGTTGAATGTGGAAGAACATGGTTCCAGCCATGAGGACACAGAACCACTAAATATCAGGAACTCTTCTTTGAATAAAGAACATGTATATGGGTCACATGAAGAACATACCTTCTATTTGTGGCATAAAGAAGGCATAAAGAACTTTGGAAAAAGGAGGCCAGAAGCAAACAATCATAAAAGTTCATCTAGACAACAATTGCCACTCTGTCCCTATCTCAAGAGATCCAAGGAAAGAGTATGATGATTAATAAGCTGTGAGTCAAATGAATTTATAATTTTCTAGTGCAGAATAGGAGGGACATTATCCCAAGAAACAGGACTTTCATACAGATAATAGTTTAGATATCAGAGCTGTAGCAAAGGACATAAATATCTCCTATCATTGTTGCATATTTAGATTTTACTTTCCAACTGTGACTGTAAGTAAAATTGACAAATGGTATTTTTTTTATGAATCAGAAGTCAAGATTGCTGCATTTATAATAATTTCTATTCTAAGACTGTGCAGTGAGCATGTCTTGGAAAAAACATTATCTTAACCATATCTCAAGGGCAGTACAATTTTATGCTTATATGTATTAAAGCAGGAACAGACAAGTGCCATGTGGTTGAGACTGACCCCATGAATTATGGGACCTAAACTGAAGGGAAGGATTATCTGCTATCTCACACCAGAAGAAAGAAGCAAGAAACAGCAGTGCAGGTCAGAGAGTTTTGCCCAGGGTAGAGAAATTTGCCATGTTGGGGAATGCTATTCTGGCAATTTAATCTGTGTTTTATTTAATTCGCTCTGGTTGCCTTGTCTTTTGCCTTTTGACATCCAAGATTCACAGGCCCATAATGACATGCATTAGTTAATTAGTTAATGTTTCTAAAGCACTTTGAAAATGTAAAGCACTGTGTTAAGCACTACATATGAGAAATTGATATGAGGATACATTCAGCTGTGGGAGTGGGAAATACACTTTTCAGATATGGTAATAGGAAAGAGATAAATATTTTTGCATAATTAAACTAGACTGTATTCTGCTTCCTGTAAATATACAAGAGATACATTTGTGTCATACCATGCAGCTACAGCATCACTTAGATTATAGAAGTAGAAAAAACACTATTCAAATGTTCATTGGCAAGAACACCACAAATCTCTGGTTATGTGCAAAAGACGCACAGCTTTATGCAGAAAATTGGAGCAGAAAATTTTAAGAGATTGTATAGCCCATACACTACACATAAGCTGTATGGACATGATATTGCCTGCCTTTTCCTTTTGACTCCTGTAAGATAGCACCTACCATCCATTTTGTGGTGCAGAGATGGCTAAAGCAGAGCAAGAATAAAAAAAGAATTTATGTATACGTTTCTGTTGCCTGACTGCAATAGTCTTTAAGTTACAGAGACTTTTCAGGGCCATCGGAAAACTATCACCTGAGCCAAGGTTCTCCAAGGTGCAGGAGCATTTAAGATGTAGGCATCTGTTTACTGACAACTTGTACAGGAACCTGCTGTAGTATAGACTTGCACATATTGCCCAGTTCACCAATGTGCCCGAGTTAGATATGGAAATTGTAAATGAGGTTGTGATCAGCAGGTCACATGGCTATCAGCTATCATCAGTCACACTAGCATAGGGCAGCTCATATTCAGTCCAGATTCTATTATTAGAAAGTTTTGGCAGTTTCATACAGGATAGTAACATGTAAAAAGAATTAAGGGGCCCACTGAACACTTATGGATGTTTCCAGTATAGAAGCCAGCCCATTATCATGCATGTTTCCCAAGCAACAACCTCTGTATTCTAGACATACCAGGCACTGATGAGACCAAAGATTTCTTCTTTATGTTATCAATGAAGACAAAAAAATGCAATTGTTAGGTAATTGGTAAACAATTTGTAGCAGTTGCAACACAACAAGGTCACATCATATGTCAAAACCACATAGGTTACCCAGTCTTATGTTCTAGCTGAAGGTCCACAAATTAAACCAAAGATGAATGCCTGCATTCACGGAAAGTAGGTTCAATACAGTCTTCTAAGAGAGATGCTGAGAACTCTTTAAACTCAGAAACTGAGTTATCAGAAAACTTGTAGTTTCTTTTTAAGTCAATAAAGCCAGCAACAACAGAAATCTAATTAGGAGAAATTAAAAGAGAAAGAAGAGGCAAAATCAAACCCAATAATATCTGGAAAATGTCAAAAATATTAAAATCGACTTTTTCATTACAATTAACTATTTTGGGTTTATTTCTGTGAAGCGCTATCTAGCAATTTGGAAAAAAAAATACTGTGTAGGTGCAATTCAATGCCTTGAATTAGATAAATTTAGCTGGCATGTATCTGTCCATCCCCACAATATGCCGCAATTTCACTAAATGAGCAGCTTCTGCTGGAAAAAATATTTGAATTTTTTTTCTAACAGATTCTGTTAGAAAAACCCGTAAAACCCATTGTATCTTGGTAAAAGGTGAAAGTATATCACAGAGTTGTATTTGCAATTATTAAGTATGACAATGCTAGGTTCATTAAGTGTTTTTATGATCCTTAGGGTTCTTCATCATCAAAGTGAATGTAAGAACTGTGCTGACTCATGCTGCACCCCTCTATATATCTTTAGTTGTCCATCTCATGTCTAACACTTTGCACAGTTAAAGACTGATTTTTATGCAAACAGTGTATTCAGTCCTGACTTTCTTTAAAAGCTGAAGACCACCAGGTCTTTGTCAAGAAGTGAATCAAATCCTATCTGTATTTTCAGCTGACTTTTTTGCTAATGAGAGAGAAAAATCAGACTTTACAGCTGGCAGTGGCTAGGTTTCCATAACCTTTAGTGGAGTCAGGATTTTTTCCTATGGACTTCAGGAATTACTGATTTTCCAGAAGTATCTAAGCCTTCTCCAGAACTAACAACCGCCTGAAAAACAGTTTCAGTCATCTTGACACACATATTCCTTTTCAGATATAATGAAACTATTTTCCAATTTTAGGAGCCTCTCTTGATAGTCTGTTCCTTTCAGGTCTCTCATAATAGTGGTGAATGTAACACTTTTTATTTCCTCCTGTGCTGTTTAAGAACAAGCTGTTTCCTACTACTCTTTCCTGTAAGGGCTCTTTGCTTAAGGCCTCACTCACTCACCAAGCTTTTCAACCTTCCCTTAAGATAAGAAGAAATAAATTAATAAAACCTGCTAATACTGAAGAAAAAACCTTCTAAAATAGTTAATACATTTTGTCCTAATTTTTCCTAGTGCAAAAGTTTGGCTTAATTCTGGCTTCTTAGCATTTTATAGCAAGCACAAAATACAGTGGATGGTTACGTTGTGTAATTTTCTTTTCAAAAAATTTAAAACAGATGACTGTGATCACCTACATCAGAGCAACAAATGTTACATTAGGGGAGGGAACCGTAGGCAAGATCTTCAGTTTTCTGTATCACTAGAGCTGCTTTATTCCCAGCTCAGAAAAGCTGGTTTGGAATCACCCTTTTCAAGTAAAACCATGTTTACCTTTCTTGCTGTCAACTACTACGTGCAGTTAACACGTATATCTATGAAAAGAAAAAACATTAGCCTTCCAACTGCGATATATCATATTTTATCCTGTGCTTGTCCTGCACCACTCCATTACATTTTTTGCTGTTCACCCACAATTGGAGAATGTAGTATATCCATTAGTTATCCTTGGACAGATATCCACTTTAAATATGCTTTCACAGTTTACAAAGAAATTCTGTAAACATACCTGAAACAAATGAAAGACCTTTTCTCTGGAGGCAACCACTTTCTCCGTCTTAAAAAGGCTACCCGAGCTCAGTTTGACTCATAACTTTCCTAGAAGCTATTAGGATGGAAAAAACTGTCCTGAATGTTTTTGATGTACCTTTTTGATGTGAGGCTGACACAGGGAATAAGCAGGTCACTTAACAGTGGCAAACACTTCAGCATGTATCTGTGCAATAATGAGCAAGAGGGTTAGTGTAAAAGAAGTAATAACAATTGGGTATCACAAACTCGTGATACTAAAGCCTGTATTGCACAAGAATGTTATTACCATTATGAATTATGAGAATCTGTGACACTCCTGACATAAGTTTGAGTGGCAAACACTGTAGCAGGTGCTCTTTAGTTCAGCATTATAGGCAATGGTAAAAAAAAAAAAAAAAAAAAAACCTTAAAAAAAACAAACAGTGGCCAACTGGTTGTGAGATAAATAACATTTTGGAATCTATATTATCGGACAGGCAGCAATAGAAAAGCAATGTACTACTAATAAAGCAAAATCTATTATTGTCTTTTCTAGACAATTCTTTACTCATTCTAGAGTTCCCTACTAGGCTCCATTTTTCTCAGTGTAACCAGTAATTCCCTGTACTTCTCTGAAGTCCAGACAAATTAGATTGCCTTTCATTACTCTTAACAAAGAAAATTCACTTTCTTACCTGAAATTAATCTGACATGATCTATGAGCCCTTTGTTTTTTGCTGTTTTCTTCCATTTCTTTTGTACAGTCAATATTTTCTAACTTTTCTCTTGATTGAGTCACATGTAAAAATCCATATTAATCTGTTACCTATTTTCTTTCTTGTCTTAAATGTTGTTAGCATTTATATTACTCTGCAATTTTATTGTGCCACTCATATTTCTTAACATCTTTTGTCTGATTGAGATTTTATGTTATAATATTTTGGGTAGGATGTAATCTTTTTCTCTCCCCATCTCCTGTACACAATATACATTAAGATTAGTGAGGTTTGTTTTAGGAAGCCTGCCTTTGCTTTTGTACTGAGGATTGGTCCCATTAATGAGTGAAACATATAATTTTGAATCTGTTCTGGGTAAAAGATAATTTCAAGCACATGGCAACCATCTGCCTGTTTTGTATTCTGTTAAGGAAGGAGGATTCTTCTTTCTAGAGCAAAGACACAGGTTGATTTTAAGTCTCACTTTATGCCACTGGTTTCTATTCATCAAAGCACAGGATTCTTTTTTGTTTTCTCTTTCTCCCATTTTTTATAGTTTTATGCTTAAGCTTAGTGCTCTTTTAAAATTCATTATTCAGAATAGAATTTGGGAGCATTCCCAACAGTTTTTTGTCTTGGACTAAAGAGTGAATTTGAGGGATTTTTTGTACCTTTGAGAAAACTTTGACTTCTTAGAGGCATAAGTTTCTAAACTCTTGATTTAAGTTGATTTATCTTAATTTCTTTAAATTTTCCCTTCGTAATCAAAAACACATGAAAACATGCTAAGCTAAAATTTGAAGAGTTGCTCCAAATTTCCAAATAGTTATTTATAAAATTTACCCTTTTAATGTTTAATATTTATCATAAAAATAAGATGTTAGCTGTAACTTTCTGTGTTTACAAGAAATTGGAAGTATTGATAGTACTTTTTCTTTTTCTATTGTGTCTTACTTCAAGAACTCCTTGAGGGATTATCTTGTTGTCACAGCTGGCTCATAGTGAAGACAGGTGTGTGTGTGTGTTTTGCCTTTGAATCAGAGTCAGCCATAGATGTAATAGAAATCAAAATCTTTCATTTGAAACTTGATCTAATAAAATACAATTAGAGTACCATCAGCATGGAGAAATCTCCCACACAGCCTGGTGAGCACCCTGGGGGGTATGTTTTTAGTGTGGTGCACAGTAAATTAAACACTAAGCACCCATTAATGCTAATGAGAGCTCCATGGTTAATTTCCTGAGCACTGTGCTGAAAAGATACCTGTAGGTATTGGTTTTAAGCCTGGTTACCATACATTCTGTCTAATAAAATGTACTGTAAAGAGTAAGCAGACCCACTAAGTCAACTACTAAAGCTGTCCTTACAGTGCATCTTGTGCAAGGCAATTTAGTCAATCTGCTAAAGAAAATAAGATCGATGCATACTAACAGAAGACATTTTCAAATATGGAACAAATATATTTGCATACAAGAGTCAAATCAAGTATGCAAAAGGAAGCACAAAATATATTTTAAGTCTGTGATTATAGATCTTCTTTCCTGCCTTGATAACTCCAGTTATCAGACTCAATGGGACTAATTTCTAATGTGTAGCACAAAGCTGTTATAACAGTCTGTCAGTTCAATCGAAGTTGTATATGCGCCATTATTTTTATTAATTCTATTTCAGTGGTGAAAATCAGCTGAAGTTTCTATTATCTTTTAAACTGTATTTTGAATGGTTATACTTCAAGATATAATAACAAAGTTGCAGCTGTTGCATTCTTAGTGACATATTTCCAGCTCGTGCTACAACAGCCATCTCTGATTACACCATTAGCTAAGTTGTCCATAAAATGAGACAATGCTATTAAGTAACAGGATCAGATCTCAAGGAAATGTCGTATAATTTCATTAAAATGGAATATAATTTTTCTTTCCATACATTGCTCAGGACATGTAGGACACCAGTCCCACAACCCCTACAATTTAAACAGATTTAACTTAACAAAAATGAAACTCATTTTAAAATATCTTGTTTAGGTATAGATAAAAGTTGATTATGTTTATATTTGTACAAATGTCATGTGGTTGTAGTAGCTTTGCCAACTTTCACTCATCTCTCTGTGATTAATCTCCTAATTAATATATGTTCTTCTTAATCTTCAAGTGTTGAATGTCCTTTCTATGGACAGTTCTACCACCATTCAACATTTGTGGTGGATTCGAACTGGCACCCCCATCCTTTAGCTCCTAGAAAATTTTGCAACAGAGAAAGAGAGAAGGAAGCTTTTTAAGATTTTATTTTCATTTTTGTATTCTATATTTCTGTAGTTACATACATTATAAATAGGCTGTATCTGTTTTCGTCTGGATTATCATGACCACATTTTTAATATCTAAGGTTCTCTCAGTGCAGAAAAGAAGTGCTACTGGGTAATCTTCAGCAATTGTCCAAAGTACAAGCAAATCCATAAATTTTACTATTTAATTTTTATAGCATAGCTCTAATCATTAATCAGAACCACTGTGCAGGTAGAGTGTAAGGGAAGAGTCTCCCTCAAAAAACTTACAGCATTATCTCAACATAAATAGCTCAGTGGAAGGTTTTTGGTAGCAGCTTTAACACAGCTTCACTAGTGGGTTTCAGTGATTACATACATCATTCTGTACTCGCTCAAACAGCGATAGTTCTGCAGCCTACACAAAGTCTAGAGTAAAAAAACTGAACAGACAGATTCACTCAGATGTAAATTTGGACAATTAAATCATCAACTCAAAGCAGTTTCAAAGACCTCTAATTATGTTTAAATACATTTAAAACTGTGCAACTTCTCTATTAGGTACTAAGTAAAGATGTAGTCATTTCAAAGGTATGTTGATGTGCTGACTTTGACTGAGAGGGTGTTCATTTTCTTCACAGTATGGGGCTATGGTTTAGATTTATGCTGAAAACAGTGTTGGTAACACAGAGATATTTTTGTTATTGCTGAATGGGGTTTGCACAGTGTCAAGGCCTTTTTGGCTTCTCAACCCACCCCACCAGTGAGTGGACTGGGGGTGTACAGGTAGTTGGGAGGGGACGCAGCTGGGACAGGTGACCCCAATTGACCGCATGGATATTCCATAGCACATGGTGTCATGTTCAGCTTATAGAGTTTGGAGAAGAAGGAGGAAGGGAGAGGATACTTGAGTGCTGGCATTTGTCTTCCCAGCTCACTGTTCCATTACACAATGGAGCCCAGCTTTCCTGGGGATGGCTCAACACCTGTCTGCCAATAGGAAGTGGTGAATTAATTCCTTGGTTTGCTTTGCTTGCATGTGTGGCTTTTACTTTACCTGTTACATTGTCTTCAACTCCACCAATGAGTTTTCTCACTTTTACTCTTCTGATTCTTTCCCCAGTCCCAGTCGAGGGGAGTGAGTAAGTGGCTGTGTAGGGCTAAGTTGCTGACTGGGGTTAAACTACATCGGTTGGATATACAATTAATATCCTATTGGGTCCCAAAGAGGCATTTAGATGACCCTTTAACCTGTGTTTGGAGATGCCCTATTTTTGAAAATTCAGTGTACAAATCCTGCAGTGAGAGTGTGAGCTCTTGATTTTCAGTGTTGCCTCCAAAAGGCTTTTTAAAGGGCTTATTGGCTAGCAGCTGTTAATGGAGTGAACCATCATGGTTTTATGCACATAAAGAATCCTTAGACTTCACATTAATGTCACCCCTTTTAAACTCAGTCATGCTTTTCAGTTTCTCTAATGTGCAAACTTAGGGAAGCATACAAAACTACAGGTCTTTCTCTCATGGTAGGAGAAACATACATACAAATACTGAGCATGCAATTCTCCTTACAGGTTCCATCCCCCACCCCCAAGTCACATCTCTGCTTAAGCTATTTCAACTGCTAATGAATATTTGCTAAATAATTGGGTACTGAAATGCCAGATTGAGACACCTTTATCTATACTACCATCTAATTGCTTACATAATTTTCAGTTAGGTTCTCTTCATTTTTTAAATGTTTCCTCTGTCATATTCTTTCCCAAACCTGATTTCTAGTAAGTCAAGCACAAATTAGCCAATTTTCCTTCCCTTAAGTGCTCAGACCAGCTCCGGGATCTTATTTTAAATTGTCTTAAAGTGATTTAAACTAGGAATTCAAGGGACTGATTGAAGCTACTAACTTTAGTCTTAAAGCACTAAAGCAACTGTTCATCGGATTTTTGCTTTCAGATCAAAGTGATACAGTACAAAAAGCATTTCAGCTACAATAATGCCAAGGTGCCCTCTGGGAAAAAAAGCCTAGATTTTCCATGTTAATGCTCATCCATTCTCTAGATTATGTTGCAAAGCAAAAATGCAGGATGTTAGTCACACTTCAGGTTTCTCACACCAGGTTAGATTTTTCCATACCTAATCCACATATAAAGCTGATTCTCTAGATTTGCAATAACAAGTATATGTGATCAAATAGAATTCTATGAGAATAAACACCAAGAAAAATCAACATTTCTTGTTTGAAACTGCATCTGTTTCTTAAGACTCTCTAGATTTGTATCAGTAAAGCATAACTATTTTAATAAACATACAGCAAACAGATGCTGAAACACAAGCTTGTGAAAAATACATTTGGGTGCAAGGGGTAAAACATAGATTATTCTTTCTAAAACAATATATTTCCATAATGTCCTATAGAGTATACCGAATAGTTTATTTTGTTCAGAAGAATAAAAGGCAAAATAAAGATGTAGCAATTTTCCTTCAGGAAACATAAACTTAGTGGAGGCTTGACTATTTCTTAGCAGTACATGCTTTTGATAGCAAAAGCGAAAAAAAATGCTGGCACTTAAAACTGGCAGTGTAGCTATCCATTTAAAACCCTGTATCAGATTACCAATACCATGTGATGTCTTATATAAAGCTGGATAACATTCATGATCAGTTTGTATCCAGTACAAAGCTCCTCATAAATAAATAGGGCTAGAGGCATGTTTTGATGGCAGAGGGCATCATACTGCTCTGCTCTTATTGAAAGATGGCCCTGGTTTAGTAAAGATATGTTTTGTTGGCAAAAAGTCTGCTATCATCTGGTTAAGTGGAAGGATGTTCTGACATGAAGCTGAAGCAAACATTTAAGCTTAATCTTGAAGGCAAGTGATTTACTTTGTAGCATTTCAAGGCTATTTATTTTACAGTACAGCAGCTTGTTTGCCTGGAATCAGTGTGACTCACAAAATCTTGTTAAAATGGAATATTAGGAGGAGGAAAGAGAAAAAATAAAAAGAAAAAAGAAGAAACAGAGAAAGAGTTCGGAGTTCGAAATAGAAGTCGAAGAAGAAATAAGGATTTAAACAAAATGAATGTTAGAGAATGAAAGTATATCAAGTAAACATAAATTTATCTTCCATTTGAACCTCTAAATGGAGTCCTTGCTTATTCTGGCCAGCAGTTTCTTTTGCAAATAGCTTCATAGGCATCAGTGGGACTATTTCTGAGAGTTACTGCATTTTTATGTCACTAAGAAGTGGACTACATAATCTTTCAGATGATTATTAACATAAATTACTACAGAGCAGTCAGAAGGAAGAGAATGTATGTTCTGTAAACTCAAATATTAGAGTACCAAAAAGAGAGAGTAGTATTAAGCACTGGGAACTTAGCACTAATCAGTCTTTTAATACATTTGCATTTATTTCACACACAAACACACAAATCTTATTTTGCATGCTATTTCACCCATTATTTTTCTATAATGAAGTTGATTAATTAAAGGAAATTCTAAGTCTTAGATGGTCCCTTCCCTCATGTTTCCCCCAAGTACACCTTGGGTTTTTTTAAATTAATGAAGTGAAAACATAATACAGCTAACATTTCAAATGGAAGTAACTATTAATCTACGAAGATACTACTTCACATAAATACGAGCAGTCAATTCTGCAGCTTTTATCAATGCTTTGATCTGCTAGTCCTTGCAGCTACCTGATCAGCTACTTATTTTTATGTTTACGCAAATACAACTAAGTCTTTATCTACAAGTTTAGCCTATCATTTTGTGAAGACATCTTTATTGAATTATCTAGATCCTCATAAAATTTGTCAGTAATGTTACAAAGAATCAGACTTTCATATCAGCTTCAGTTAAGGAAACATTAGGTAGTCATTTATTCTCAAAGTCAGATTTTTGGCAATATAAATATATAGCAATGAAGGCCTTAAAATTTTTCTCACTTGTTAGGTAAGTTTCATTTCAGATTTCTATATTAATATTAGATGTTACAAGACACTTTAAATATGCACTAAGCACCTCCCTAGTCTCACACATTTTTCTCAGCTTAGCTTGTTTTATGCAATAGTTTTGTTGTGGAAATGGCTTGCTGTTGTAACACAGTGAATCAATGGAAGAGTAGATCACAGCTGAGGATCTGTTTTTCCATTTTCAGCAACTGGTGATAGTGAGATTATCCTTAGGAAGGGCTTCTTTGATGTACAAGTTAAAGATGCGTCTGTCACTGTAAGTCAATGGCCAACAGCCATCATCTCTTCATCATTTGTATGTAGGTGTGACAACCTCCATCTGTCTCTGTTGCTAGTTCCAGAGGAATCACAGGGTTTAGGGAAAACATGTAGGTAGATGGAAGAAAGACATAAGACCTGTACAAAGGGTGAATTACTCTCTCATCCTCACTGATTGCAGTATTAACTGGTGGAATGGAAATACAACTAACAGACAGAAGGAAGAGATTCAGGGCAGTAAGGAGAACAAATTAAATAATCCCACACAGAGTCCATTGCTGGCCATATTGATCTGAGTCACATGCAAAAGCCGTGCTGTGAGGTTCACATGTGAGACTGTCAAACACACGAAAAGCTACTTTTCCTTGCACTGAAGACTACCACAAGAACAGATTTTAAAATAAGTTGTTGGACTTCTTACTGAGTTGATTTAGCTAAAAAAACTAATCAAACTCTGTGTAAGACCCCAGTACAGAGGAACAACTGATTCCAACTAGTTCACAGTCTCTGCCTCCACATTATTCAAAGCTTGAGTTCCCCACTGTTAGTGAAGAAATAATGTAAACACTGAAGGGTTTTTTGTGCAGAGGGTTGGTTTCTTTTTAGGCAGGACCTGATGATATTTAACAAAATGAGAAATATAACCAATGAAAACTTGAGGTCTTTATATAGAAAGACCTTTAAAAAACCCAAAATAACATTAAACAAATCCCTGACAAAAGCTTTCTATAAATACATTAATTTTACTCTCTTAACATTTGTTAGTCCAGTATTTGCAGTTTTTTAATATTTCCTTTTCTAATTTTTCAAACAATTTCATTATAATTTAAATATTTTTTACATTTATTGTCATCTGCATATACTAGTCTATAAGGAAAAAGAATAAAATAGAGGAAACAAAATATATTATTTCCAAAATAGTAAAAAGAGGCACAAATGACATTGTCTTACACTGTTTACTCATAAATGAAATTATATTTTAAATTTCTGTTTGAACTAGGAATGGTTATTCAGAATTTAAATATGCGTCCTGAGCTCACAAGCAGATTAACCTTTAGAGTAAAGCAACTGCAGCACTACTTTATATTTGTAAAAAAATCTCTTTGACCACTATTGTGCCTACTTCATTTGATGATTTTTTCACCACATCCTTTTGTTTACTGTTCAACATTGGAGAAATTCTTTGATTTTTTAAGGAGCAGATACAAAGACTGATTCAATTACAATACAAATGTGACCAACTCATTTCAACATCTAAGTATAAAGCATCATAAGTGCATTAACAACAAAAATAACTTGCAAAGACAGAACGATGCAATGGCATTAAATAGTATGTGCAGACATACTAGAAAACAAAACTGGTGAAGAACAGAAAGCTGCACTTTATCCATCAGCCAACACTCACAGCCAGTCCAGGAGATGCCAGGTGTGACTCACAGTAACCTGAAGGGTCTTTTTTCCCATGAGATCTTAGTAGTGAATGACATCAGTGGAATTCCACAGCGGGTTAGGAGTCATGGGACTGGTCTTCCTAAGGATTGAAGTCAAACATGCTTAGAGACATCAGGAAGTTAGTAGCTAAGTCTATTGGTCGGACCCTGAAAAATCATGGACAGGGAAAGCCAGTTTACCTGCTTGCAGGTGACCGCAGTCTCCTGCCTCATGTCCCCAAAGACATGTAGGTAGTTCTTGCCCAGTTTGAAAGTTCTGCAAAGCTCTTCAGACTTACAGCACCTCCAACAGAAGCGTGATTTCAGTCAAGGCCGGCTAAGGCTGACTGTAATGTTCAGGGTAATGAAAAATCCCCTCAGTTGTACGCATTTCATGTGCAACCCTGCAGATGCCAGGGTAGATGACGACAGTTTGGTATATTGGCTTGGCTAGTAATCAGGTACTGTCCAGGGAAGGGATATGATGATAATCCACAAGGGAGGGCCATCGCATAACACTTGTCTCTACTGTGCCTCACAGTCAAGCGATTTAGGCTGCATATCCTTGATAGGCACAACCTTGCAATTATGTGCTTCCATCAGCTCAGTCCCCAGGCTCTTCCGTGATTAACTGAATAATTCCATTTGCAGGACATGATACCTAGCTCCACAGTTCTGGGGCACTGTACATTACTGGCACTGAAGTTAGGATAATCACAGCTGAATGGTCATGTAGCTTGTCTAGATGATGACACAGCCCCTCAGGTTATTATTTGCAGAGGGCTCCAATCAGAAACTCAAACATTGCAATAACCTTAAAGCTAATCTTATCATGTAACAAACAGACTTTTGTGGGAGAAGATTACTTCTGTGTTCTGGAAAACTTGGATAATATCTCTATTGTTGTCCTGAACTTTGGCTATGAACTCTATAAAGCGAAAGAAAAAAAAAGCAAATAAAAAATTAATACTCATTAATATCCTGTCTCCTCTGTGATATACTTCTGTATCAGCCTCTGCACCAGTCTCCACTCTCAACTTAAAATTTATAAACAGTCTTTTAAAAATAAAGGGATACTAAAGCTTTTATGGTAGTTTTGAGAAGATACTTCATCCTCACAATGACTGATATCAGTGAAGAGCAACTTATAAAACTGTTTTTTTCATAGAGTAGGTGAGAAATAATCTATTAGTAACAAATTGTGATACTGCCACAGCAAACGGAGGGAAAAAAATTCGGAACCGTCACACAGCTAATTTAAACTGAAGGGTATTAAACAGGATTTGCCCACAACTAGCTTGCACATTTTTTACACTGCATTCTTGAAAATATTCTTTCAAGATGTGCAACTACAAGGCTAAATTGATGAAACTCTTCCGAATATCACAGAAAGAAAGAAATATAAGTTGCTTGGGGTGTGAAAAATGATTGCAAAACATGCTGCCATGAGATTTTCAAATTTCAATTTTTGTTTTAATATTAAATTCAGAGTTGAAAATATAAACATTCCTTCTCAAAAAATGCCTATGTGGAGTTTCACCACTGCAATTTGGGTACCTACCTGATCTTCAAAAGTGGTAAGTATTCAACAGAATTAAAGGAGATATACAAAAAAAGAGGGAGATATACAAACCACACGTTGGATTTGTATATAGAATTCTACATACTTTCTTCTCAGGCCCAAGCTCACAAGTAATATATTCTGGATATATATATTATAATTTGAGATTTTGCAACAAACCAGAAATGCCAGTTTTAAAGTGGCTGAATGGAAAAATAAAATTCTGCCTACTTCTCAGTCATGAATATGCCACCATAATTTCTTTTTTTTACTGTACAGCTTTACTTCAATATTATAAAGAAACCTTTTCTAGTCATTAAACTGTTGCTGATAATTTCTTTTTTATTTATGAAATGATAAATTCTCCCTTCCAGACCTTCATTCTCATCCTACAGAAATATGATTAGCAAGTATATCCATGCCAGAAATTATCTATCCCTGTTATCCCAGGTGTCTGATGCAGAATATGTTTCCTTTTTTCATGATCATGATAATATGAGCACAGACTGCATACTCTTGCTGTGTGATAAGTTATATAGGTGATCTATTTTTCCACAGAGGGTTTACAAGGGCATGATTACCTTCTACAGAAATACTTCAAAACATCCTTTTTAACTGTTAGGATTATATATGTTGAAAAAAGATATATTTTCACACAAGGGTGGGTTTGATTCTCAAATTTGTGATTGAAATTTGCCACTAATTTGATGAGACTACAATTAAACTGTGAGGTTCATTTCATGGTTATCTGTAGCAGGCCCACAAATTTGAGAGAGGCAACCTCATGATTTCATGAGATAAATGATGAATCTTGAATTGTTCTTTGTTTTTGATGATATCACATCTGTGGACTGTTAGGTCCATAAATGTTCAAAGGACTTAAAATACTGCAAGTACCCCAGTGTTGCATTTGTTTTGCTGCCCTGTTGATCCAGAAGGCAACATTTCTTTTTCAACAATAGTCTGTCCTTTTTCCCACATCACACAGCGCCGATGAAGTCAGCAGGCATGGGGTGTGCTGCCCAGCTCCAGGCTGCAGGCCATGGGCCAGCCAGCAGCCTCCTGCAGCCAAGGCTGTGTTTATTGCACCCTGTTTTACAGAGGCCATTGCTTTACTGGGAACACCTCTGCTTCCAGTAGAACAGGAGCTCAGGTAGTGAGAGACACGATATTTTTCAGAGGAAATGGTTCTCCTTTTTTATCAAGTATGTTGATACTAGCAAACAAAGCTAGCAAGCTTGTTCCAAAATGAAGCTTGCAGGTTGAAAGAAGAGGAAGAACATTTACAATATGGAATTGATCCATTTTAAGCATTCTAGCTGGCAAATGTGCTAAAAAAAAAAAAAAAAAAAAAGATTCTGCAACAGATAATCTGGCATGAATCAGAAACAGTATTTTGTAGGTGGGCCCAGCACAAAGCAAGGTCCATTAGGCTCAAAGGACACTGCAACAGAACAATGGAAGCAGACAGGAAGTCTGCACTAATAAATATGCCCATTGGGCCAGTGCCACTGCCTAGCATGGCATAGATACATACAGAAGGATTATACAATAAATGGTGCAAACACAGTCCAGTCCATCTGTCATAAACATTAAGTCCAAAGGCCACAGGTGCAGATGGCACTAAAAAGTAAAAATTACACCCAGACAGAGACCACTTCGTATAATATGGAGAAGAAAAAAACAATCCAGCAAAACAAACCAAACCAAAACAAAAAAATCCAGTGATTTTTTTTCCAATCAATAAATGTTCTCAGAATGTCCTTGGCAATCTCTGCTTCCTCCTTTCCTACTGTCATTGTACATGTGTAACATACTTTTTATTTCACAGAGATACTTCGAGCATTCAGGTTCATTTTTTTTTATTCAGTTAAATAGATATACCAGTTATTTTGGCAAAAAGGCAAATAGTTTAAAGCAAGATTCAGTTCTTCATTCTAGTGTGTTGAGAATAGAATGTGTTTTCCCTTTGGAGATGGAATGTTAGGCTTTGGGTATATCCTGTTTGAGAAGTGTTCCCATACTAAAAAGTACAATAAAAAGGAGGACAGTGTTCTTCCCTCTCTCATAGTCCAGAAAAAAACCGAAAGGAAAGTTGCATGTTGTTAAGTTCTAAAAAGCATACTGAAGTATCTTTAATACATTCCCTACATCTGCAGATTATGTCCGTAATAGTGGCTACACACCACAGAACACAGCTTACAGTAGAGTTTAATTTTGCATCGTTTCCTTCTTTCACAATTACTACAGGCTGGTAATCAAATATCCAGGGCTAAATGGGAACAGACCACCAAGAAAGGGTTCTAAGAACAGTCTATCCAAGTGAAATAAGCCCTAAACACTGGCACTTCAGGAATTTGTCTTTAGTTATCAAATCAACTGTATCTCAAACCTCTGCAAGTCATAATTTCAAGTTTGTTCTTTTTCAGTCATTCTTTGGTGCAGCTCTAAAACTTGTACAAGCACTTCTCAAGTTGTTAGCTCAGTAAAGAAGGGTGCCAATTCTTTAGCAGCACGTACAAAAGAGTTTTAAAATTATAACCAAATGCTTGTATTTTTGATGGGCTGTTGGTTAGTGTTTAACAAAGAAACAAAAGCCATCCAAGAATATCATCATATCCCAACTGTTTAATCCCACTGAAATTCCTGGAAAATCATTTGTTACAAAAACACAAGTACTTTTGTCGATACTAAAATCTCCTGAACTTTTTCTTGCCACAAGAATAAGTGTTGTCTTCCCATCCTAGTCAGCATGGTACATTGTGCCTCATTCACTTTGCTCATGAAATCTGACCTCCAGAATCACTGAAAACAAACCCTGATGCCTTTGCAATGGCACTAGCTATAAAATTGTACAAGCAGGTGAATAGGATGTGCTGCATTTTCTCTTTCTTCTGGACAGAGTTTTTGTAAGTGGGCAGCAGACACTATGATCACAGAAACACATGCTGTTTCTTTGTTGTACTTGCAGCCAAGTACTTCAAAGATCTAATAATACAGAAATGAGTCAACTGACTGTTATTTCCAAAATATTAAAGAATCATTCAAAAAAGACCCCTAAGGTGTATAGTTTTTAAGAAGTAAATACCCACTAAACAAGAGTTTGACTATGGTCTCTGAAAGAGGTAACAATGACAGCCTCAAGGTCGTTTTCCTAAAGTCTGAAATTAAAACCGTTCAGAAAAGGTTGTTTGGTTTTTTGTTTTGGTTTTGGGTTTGTTTGTTTGTTTGTTTAAGATCAAAAAGTTTAAATAGTGACTTTGAAAATCTGTTTCTTTACCAAATACCAGATGATTATAGTATTTCAGTTCTGGGTTTTGCCTTCCAGCTGTTGTGGGGTCCAGTGTCTCATAACCAGAGCACATTCCCATTTGATTAACAGCTGACTACCTGAAGTTATGTGGGTAAGCAATGGATTAGAACATGGATTAGAGACTTTTACAGCATCCAGTTTCTAAGTGTTTATTCCCACACTGATGCTCCATCAACAGCTTTGACTACAGCTGCTCCTACCTGCTCTTCTTCCTCCTGTCCTCAGTGACCAGGAATGACAAGAAGTTCCCCTCTCATTGACGAGGTCTGCTGGTGCAACTGTGAGCAGAGGAGACCTTGCTCTGCCATATATCAAGCCAGCCAAGTCTGGCAAACCCACCACAGAAATAAACAAATGTGACACCATACCCAGCCTTCCAACAAGGCTTACTTATCATGGTCACTGTGGCGATACACACAGTATTAAATTACTCATTTCCTATTAGCTCAGAAATTAGGCAGAGTTTGCTCCCATTTCCATTCATGCACTGTAACTCTCAAGTAGCCCTGACAGATGGATTCCTGTGCCAAGAAGTATGGAATGAACAGAGGTTTCAGCCATTCATCCCTAGCCATTATTGCCCATGGCCTTATTTCCCTATCTCCGTTTGTGCTACTGTGCACCAACGACAACACCAAGAGCCTTCTCTTGGTGTTAGGGCTCAGGAAAGAAGTGAGGCTTCTGCCTGGGCCTCACCTGGAAGTTAAACTAACTGAACAGGACATACTGCAACCATACATGCAAAAATGAACAGAAAATAGGAAACTATTGAGAGATAACAAGGTGAGAAGCTAATAAACTGTATAGTTAGAGCAGTGAAGAATGGCTGGATTTCACAAGCAGTAGAGAGACAATTTATGTGATCATTGGCCTGACTCCACAGAGAGGTGAGGGGGACCACTGGGGACCTTCTGTTGAGTGCAGTCATGCAAGGCCAACAGTGACCAGGGAACTGCAGCAGAAACTCCATGCAAGGCTGTGACTACATTAGCAATGGTTTGAGAAATACTGAACTAGCAAAGTGATCTAGCAAACCTGGAATCAGTAGGGAGAAAGAAGTTGAGGCAGGCTTTTTTTTTTTTTTTTGGAGGAGACTGAAGCAGGAAACAGTTAACCAGAGAGGTGAAAAAGAACATCTAAAAATAGGAAGGGAAAAAGATAAGAAATAGAGAAGTTATGAGAAGTCACATAAGTCCTGTGAGCAGTGCTGCCTGCTGGGTAGTCCTGAATTTGATCAGCCCAGTGTGAGTCAGGACTACAAAACAAACTTGTAAACATACAAAGCACATATCAAACTTGCTTCTGCAATAAGGAGGAACCGAGTGGGGCAGAGTTATTTTCCCTGGTCTTACAGGAGAACATCTGGATGGGGCAGATCGAACATTCTAGCACAATTCCAGCACTGACTACATTGGTATCTTCCCAATAAAATTAGCCACTTCCTAATATGTTTCAGATATCCACACAGATATCCATACAGTAAAAGATTGATTACAATGTATTCTACATTCCAATGTAGAGTGTTTTCTACCAATGACCCAAGAGAGCTCGTGATTCCTTTCCTTTTACTTTTAGCTCCCAGTCCTCACTGTTAATCACGTTGATTTGGTATTAGTAGATAGACACAAAAATATCTGTTAATCGCTCCCTTTGTTCTACTATTTTCACTTCCAAGCAAAATGCATCAGAATTCCTATGCATTTGACATGACACAGTTCTTTCTTCTTAAGGAAAAATATTCTCATCAAATTTCAGGGGAAACTAACAAAAACAGGGCATAAGCACAATCAAACCAAACCAAGGCACAGTTCAGAATCCATAGGCCATCGCTTCCCTAGCAACACCACCCTGGCCAAACACCTGTGCTCAGTAAATTTCCAACATCCCAGAAGCAACAGCAAGAACTACTCTGCAAGAAGAATCCTTCCAGCAGACCTAGGAGGTTCAGAGACCTGGATAAGCCAATAGATTACATCTAGAATGCCAACTCTTTATATTTTTCATTATTACCCATATGAAAACAATACTTTGCCCTTACAAAGTAGTAAAGCACTACATCTACTGGCTAACTTCAAGGAAATCTCTTGCAGTACTTAGGGATTCATTAGAGGTCCTTAACCTAAGCTCATCTGAAGCTCATCTGATCTTCCTTAGGAGGCAGGAGGCTCTATTCATTTACAAGGAAATGTTACCTTAGAAGTTGTAACACTGTTATTTTCTCAGGATTGCTCTGTCTAAATTTTTTTTTTAACCTGCAAACAACCTAATCAAGGCCTGATTTCTCAGAGTTTCTTCACAGAACATATGCTCCTGACTCCAAGCTCTCTGCTGAACTTGCTCCAGTTGATCAACATCTGCTTGTGTGGAGGTAATCAGTGCCGGAATTTTTTAGATGTGGCCTAACTGATACTAAGTAAAAAGAAACCATGGCTTTCTTTGATCTATTACTTAGTGCACTGTGGTCACAGCCCAGTGCTTTGTTACCCTTTGTCACTGTCAGAATACAGTGTTTAATCAACTGTCCACCAAGACACTTAGGAAGTTATTGAACAGGATTGGTTTCTGGATAGTCCACTAAGAAAATCACACAAGGCAGAGTATAAATCTCTATCCACTACCCCTGGAATTCAATGATCCATCTAGTTTTCTACTCATGTACAGGTCTATCCACCTAATCCAGAACTACACTGCATCAATATGAGGATGTTGTGGGAGACTGTGATGAAAAACTTGCTTAAGTCAAAGCAGACAACATCCTCTGCTCCCTTTAAACATGAATGAATCCAGTCAACCCAGTCATCTTGTTGTAGAATGTTACCATGTTGGTCAAGAATAAAAATCCTTGCTATTACAGATTGCTTTTTTGTAAGAGAACTTGGTATAAGCATACCAGGTAAAAGCGTTCATATTCTCTGTGGTCATCTTTACCACAAACATTAAGCTACAGAAGATCTTTACTCTTATATTTTCTCTGAAGTAGCATAAATCTGCTAGCAAAATGGAATATTTTTTACACATGCAATCACATGATTAACACTTCTATAGAAGCACTGTTAATAAAATTATTACTGAGAAAAATAGATGAAATATTTCTGTGAGTCAGGTTCATGGGTAACATGTTTCAGTTTCTTTTAATCTAATTTTAATTAAATATTTTCTGAAGTTTAACATCTTAATTCCTGGAAAAAATTAATGTCCACATTAACTTGTTGAGATTATAAAATTTATTAATGAGCTCTTAATTTTTTTAAAGGAAATTTCATAATGTTCTGTATATACTCATATATATAGAGAGATACAAAATATGAGGGCATCAATAAAAATACAATTGCATAAAAATAGATAAAAATATTTCAGAAAAACACTTCCTTTTTTTTTTTTCTGGATCAAAATAAAACCCTCAAAGAATGGTCAAATAATATATTCAAATAGCATTGCTATTCATTCTCTTTTTACGGTGTTGGGAAAAGCCAGTGCATACAGTCGAAACTGAGATGTGCTATTAAATAAAAAAAGAAAAAGTAAAACTTTTTACTTGTTTAATATTTTCTATTCTGTGAAGCCTAGTCTTAATAATCCCTTGTACTATATTGATTGATGACAAATGTATACTGCAGAAGATCTTGATGTGTTACAAAGTGTTCACAGAAGACTTATTCTGTACAATAAAACCAAACGTAAGATTCACTTTTAGAAGAGACTTGTTAAAAAAGTAAAGATGTTCTGAAGTAACTTTGCTTGTAAACATAAACATGAATATGTACCATAAAAACTGAATTCACATTTATTTCATTTACAGTTGCTAATGTGAATATTAACCTCTTAGGGAAACATAGGTGTAAGAGAAAAAACTCAGACATGTTCTAGGAAAAGGGAGTGATTTTCAGAGTTTCTAGAAAGCCTTAATGCCACATATACCTCAGATTTAATGTCCTAGGCTTTAGTCATATAGGGTGGGGTTTTTTCTTTTCCCAGGATATGTAAGACACTGAAGAATTGTATCAGCACCTTATTGATGTCAGTGGGAGGTAAAGACTATCAAGAAGAAATTGGAGTCTGAAGTTTTCTCTTGACATATGAAAAAGTGAGAAAATGAAAAATACCCTAATATTGACTTGAGCTACACAATGAAAAGGACAGGTAGCAAACTCCCAGAAGAATAAAGTGAAAAACACCCAAAACCAGCTATACCGTCCAATCTAATATAGTCAGGAAAAATCACCATTTCTGATTCCTAAAGCATGAGAAGTAAAATTGCCTAGTAGATATATTTCAAGAAAATGATAGAACCACCAAAAAGAAAACTGTTATATTGACGCTTTTCACGTGATATATGTCCACATTTTTCAGAACTGTACCAATTCCTTAGACCCCTTAATTCCCCAAATGAGTGAAGAAATCTGTATTCTTTGTCCCTATTGAATATTTGAAATTACAATTTATTAGTCTACATTTATCATTCTAATTTATTGACTCTAATTTATTTAAGTTTATTTTGCAATCTGCAGATTGATAACGTAATTATCTACAGATTGATAGCTGGCAAGGAGTCTGAATTTTTTCAGTTGCTGGTGCAAATGCCACAGTTTCCTTGTTTATATGAAGAGATTGTCACTAGTGCTGCTATCTCAGTCACTGATCACTGATCATCACTGATTGAAGCAGTACTATTCCCATCTGGACACAAGCTCACATTTTTTTTGATCCCTGCTTAAACAGAATATACAGCGTTATAGTTAAATGATGGATAACATAAAAATGTTGGAAATCACCCCTGTACACATATACAGTAAGAATGAAAAAAGTATCCCTGAATTAAACAAACAAAAAGCATAGTTATATAGTGGCAGGATAATTTAACCAAGGATAATTTAACCAACCCTACTTTGTAGGAAATAATTTTTACAAACCAGCAAAAGAAAAAAAACACAAATCAACATCAAAGACATCCAAAGAACTAATTGAGAACATAATGTTACTATACCTGTATGTATGAATGTAATGCCACAGTCAAGGAAATATCAGACATTAATCTATGAGAGACCAGGAACTTCAGTGATAAGGTTTACCCTCTGTTTCTTAGTGATGAACAGCTCTGCTACAATCTTGTATCTTTTGTCAAGATACAGATAAGAACAGCAAACTTCTAGCCCAGGTTTATACTTGACTAAACTACATGTTTCCAGCAATGTTATTTTGGTCTCTGAATTTTGGGGGGTTGTATTTCACACATTACTGGGGAGGGAAAAACAAAAATAAAAAAAAGGAAAACTAGATGTTAGTGGAATTCAGCACGCAAGAAAACTTAATTGAAGCAAGAGAAATATGTGGACTTGCGGACTTCAACATTGACTGGCTAAGACGAGAGCACTGAGCATTATAAGAAGCACCTTTACGTCTAACTTTACACTACTTTTCAGGAAAAGCATTTGAAGAGGAGGGCTCCCTCCTAACACCAGCTAATGAAGAGAATGAGTTACTGTAAATGAGGTCTTCCACTGCGGCTCAGCTAAACACAACTTCTCACACCCTTTTTAACCAAAAAAAAAAAAAGAGAACAATATGTAAAAGGCAATTGGGAAATACTGCATGACAAAATAGTGTGGACAACAGAGGTTTACATGGGGAAAGAAGACGGATTTTACTTTTGCATCCAAGGCTATTTTTCAAAACACAATAAAAGCCAACAGTGAAATCAGTACTGAGTCTTGTTTCTCCAATTTAAATGAAGAACTGAACTGAACTGAATGGAATTGAGTCGAAGCTTTTGGTAAAAATTTGGACTTGTTATGGAAATTGCCATTTAACATGCCATCACTTGTATGCCACATTGTTAGATTGGATCTTGTGTTATGAAACAAATGGGATTATTTCTAAGTTTCCTTTGCCCCAGGGGAAAAAAAAATGTTGAAACAAGCCTGTAGAGCTCCTGATCTCACCAGTGATTCAAACATCAGGACTTCATTGCCTTCACCAAATTCAGGACTTTATGCTACATGTACCAGGGGAGCTATTTGCGTGAAAATCTGGCTGTACTGGATTGGAAGACCTGCGTGTGGTATCACAGAGACAGAAGTGTAGCAAAAATGTGTGACGGGTCAGATATGCAAGAGCAGTTTATAACATCTCTGTCTCCTTCCCTCCTGAATTTATACTTCGGATAGATACTACAGCTATTGGGGAATCCCTCCCCTGCAGTAATCCTCCCTTTAAAGCCCTTCACACTTACTCAACTGACTCTAATGACTCCACAGAACAAGTGCCTGGGAGAAAGGGTTGCAGAGTCTCTGTCTAGTTCTTGTCACTTTTAAGAGCATGATAAAGGAAAAGAAAAGAAAGTATGATTTTCAGAGGTGATGGATTCTCTCCAGTGCCTCCATAATCAATTTAAACAAGTATATGAAAGGTAAGCAGAACAAGAGAAGAGGACTTCCAATCATGTCTACTATTTGTATAACTCTATTCTCTCTAAAGGTATGGGAAACTTCTCCCTAAACTCATAGACAGCAGATGTAAGTTGGTACTAGAATCGAAATAGAACATGACCGCTTTTATCTGGTGATGATTTTTTTTTCGATTTCTTAGTATTCAACAATCACAATTTAATAGCAAGCTACTTTTCAAAGTACTTAGTTAAAGTGCAAAGAAACAGAATGGGGACAGGCTCTTTCTAGATCCATAGAAAGCAGCTTGAACAGAAGCTTTTCAGAGAGCTTTTGCAGCTAATATATGTTGGAGGATCTTTTCATGTCCAGACTATACAGGGTGATTCTTTTCCTTGCTTTAAATCACAAAAGGAAACCACGAGTAAACAATGGCTTTAAAAAGTGAAACAAAAGATAATTCAACTTTATATACGGAGTTTGTTTGCCTCCCTACCCTGCATATATCTGTATATACACAAAGAAAAGACTTTTAAAACAACACATACTGATAATTATCCAAACTTGTTAGTAAAAATGACCAAAAAATTGATTGTTACTTTAAGTATCTGAAAATCTGTTTCCTAAAAATTATCCTTTCTTCTATTTATTTTTTTTTGCTACATAGTCATCAGATAGATGTATTTATCACTGCAGTATATGTATCAAGTATTGGGTTTCAATAATGATTCCTAAAAATGAGGTTTTCAGTATCTCTCTGCAAGCCATAACATGCAATGAAATGCCTGTTGTTGCCTAAATTGCTCTGTTTAAGCAGTGTGACATTATCATATTATCACAGGTTTGTTTAATCTATCTTTCAAGAAGACAGGAATATTGGCTGTAAGATACTGTGAGCCTTTACCTCATTTTAAAGGAAAAGTTAAAGATCAAAAGTACAGAACATAAACACACAAAGCTTTGGCACTCTGCTTCCATTTCAGCACTCTGCACTGACCTCTACTGGTTTCTCCGTCATAGCTTTCATAAATATTAAGCAACCCACTTTTATTAAACTTTTGCACTCTTTTCTTCAAATTCAGGGTTTAAGTAAACTGTATACAACCCTGCTAACTTTTCCCTGACTGAAGGTCAAAAAGCAGTCACGCTTCCAACTATTGGTGGCAGTTTATCTGTAGTGGACAAGACACTATGAAAAATAATTTGTTAAAAAGACCCACCTAACAATACATATACAGTTGTAGAAAGATATTAAAATCAGAAAACTCTCTTAACACATTTCTTATTACGACTAATGTGTCTCCTTTTTTTGTTCAACTGCTATTTCATGTTTCGTGTCACATTAGATGTTTGCTTTACAAAATCTTGTTATGTATTGCACAACACCAAGCATCTGAGCAGAAGTATTAGTGCAACACAAATACCAAAGCTGTGAATTTAATTTTACCATATTCAATCATCCCCATTTGACAGACTGCTGCTTCACAGAACACGCTTCTCTCTAGAAGGTTCTTCAGGTGAAATATTTGCTCTAATTAAGATAGAGCTTGCAGCTTTTTTACCCCACGCCAGTGGATCAAATACAGTAGCAAGTTTGACATTATGAAAGTAGCACTGTAAATGTTTTGTCAAACCGAAGTCACTGGCTTGTCTTACTAAGAACAGTGATGCACTCACCACTTACTTTATACCACTAAATGCAGTTCAAACCATCCATTTTCTAGATGATCATAATAAAAAACAGTTCTTTATGTGCCTTACAGTAAAAAGCAACTCTAGTTAGTCATAAGTAAATGAGCAAACTTTTCCATCCTCCTTTACCTAAGAACACTTTCGTTGTCAGCAACACCCAAAACTTTCCAATTTTAAATCATATTTTTAGATTTCTTTGTTATGCAAGTCTTTAAGTATGAATAACAGTTTTATGAGAACTTAATTTTCATGTGAACTTAATTTCCTCTCACTGCTCTACCAGTGACTCCAAACAAATTTTTAGATTTTTTTTTGAGTCACCTGTACTGGCTGGAAAAAACCAATGATTGTTGACCACAAAAACAATGAATCTGTTGGTACAGATAGTAAAGCAGATCATGTACTGTTAATTCAAATTCAGAACAGCAAGATGTCTATTGATCATGAAGTTATTTTGTGTAATAAGGCATTTTTCTCTCATTTTTCATGAAAACTTCCTTAGATCCTGAATATAAAAAAATTACTCAGATATTCAGCATGAATCTATCATATTTAATACTCTATAAATAAATATCTGAATTTGACTTTTTTTTTTTTTTTTTTAAATCTTCTTTTCTGATTTGTGGAACACTCATATTTCTCTCCTTTCTTTTGCCACAGCTGAACCTCGCATCACTCCATCCTAAGTCTGCCGGTGCATAGGACCACGAGCAGCATGCCAGGGAAGCCCTGGAGAGCCCCTGTCGCTCAGGGCTCCCCCCAGGCAGCCGCGGCAGAGAGGTGCCGGTCCCCCCGCGCCCGCCCCGCGCCGCCCCGGCACTGGCCAGCAGAGGGAGGAGAGGGGGTGCCCGCACCGCCCCGCATCCCCCAGGGCACCGCAGCCCCCTCTGCTCTACCTCCAAGCACAACGACGAGCGGCAGCCTCAGCTTCAGTGTCTGTGATGAAAACCCACACCTGCGCCTACCCAGAAAGTGCAATGGTACTGGGTTTTGTCTTCTTTACTTCTTACCTTCACGCAGGGGTTGAGGATGGGTGTCCACAAGGTTGCTGTCGCCTGGTCTTGCTGGGTTTGCCACCGCTCCGGCTCTCACACTGCTGCTTCTAGGACTTGGATGAACAACTGGATCTGATCTGCTTATTCTGTTCTGTGTTAGAAAGAAAACATTTTGATGTTCTATCACTAGAACTGGGCCTTTGCTCAATGAGCAAATACATAAACGTCTGAGGTCTGCAAATCAGCATCTTTTTCCATAAGTGGGAAATAGAAAATCTTGATAAGACTTCCTATAACTTACAAAGTAGTGAAAGACATTGATTTTCACTGTACAAGGTGTTGACTGGATCACCGTGAAACCATCATCTTTCCAAGAGACATTTTAAAGCACTGCTTTCAGCCAGCTCTGTGCAAAATATTCCACAACAACCCCGATAACTTTTTTCCTTACCTCTGGTATTCCAGTGAGGTCACATTCTGTTAAAAACATCCTGTCAAGCTTGGTACAAAAGGGCTCCAAAGAATCAGAATGCAGAAGCTATGCAACTTGCTGACTAACTTTGCTCTGTGTTATTTACCAACCACACAAAGAAAATGCTGTCTATTCAAAACACAGTTCAAAACTCTCTTCACAGAAAGTGAGTGAACAAACAGTCCCATGTCCGATGCTGTAGTCACATCTCCCATGAGGCCCGGTGATAGCTCTGGGGCATGGGACGGAGTGACACCACCAGCAGTCACTACAAGGCACTTTTGTAAACAAGTTGTGTGTGTGTGCAGAGGAGGAGGAGGAGGCGGGTGTTACTTTTTCTCTGTCTTAACATTATGCTTTATTAGCTTTATCATGTTGAAGCAGAACTTCAGTCTTGCTTAGTCTACTGGGTGCATTTTCTATAGTCCTTGCTCAAGATTTCTCTCACTATAACTTCTACATTTTTCTGGAAAGGATCTGAAATGAACACGTGGAATTTGTGTAGGATCTAGATTTGGAACCCTATAACCAGGTTAAGCAGCAGAAGCTAGTTCAGACTCTTCCAAACTCATCACAGAAACAGACAGAAACTCTGTGACTTACTCTACTTTCATGCCCAGCAAATTTCAAAACGCGTGGCACACCTTTTGCATTGATTTGTAAAGAAATAATCCTCAGTTATAAAAGCCATACACAAGATTCAAGTAGTCAGTATTCCTATAACTCTAAATGGGAATTTTGACCCAACTTTATTACTTTGTTTCATTGTACAGCTGAGTTCTTAAACCAATTTGGAATTGCCCTAAATATCAGAGGAACTTCACTATTTCAGTTTGATAATTTCAAGTGTTCCCAAAATGATAAACCCACTACACCCACTTTCATTATTTTAAACTCATCTATTTTTTTGTGAACTCTTACCCCACCAGTTACAAAGTCACACCTTGGCAGAGAAGTAGAAACGCCTTTCTCAGGTCCCTGTGGGCAAAAGTTCACCTTATAGACCCAGCACTCCCAGTGCTGACCACTGGCCTCTACTCACACCAAGCCACTCCAGTGTTTTTCTTTATCCTCACAACAAATCACAAACAGCTGTTTCCAGGTTTAGAAAGGTAAGTAATTGTTCTTGTTGTTCTCTTTGTAATTTAATTCTTTAACTGTTAGACCGTCATCGGAATCCTCTTTCTGCCACACAACCCAAACCATCCTCACCAACCCTCACAGCCCCTCCCACGTTTGATTTTTATTCCCACATAATTCCCTAGTAAATAGTTTTTCTTATATTTTCAAAGGTCTAAGAGACAGGTGTTATAAAACACCTGTGGTGTATGTTTGTGAGAAGAAAAAGACATGGCGACATTATGTTGTAAAATAAACATGAGTCTGCATTTCCTTTTGTGTGGTCTAGACCTGCACCTTCATAAGCTTTTACAGATTTGTGATGTAGGTTCTTCCAAATCTATGTTCTAAGAATAAGGATCATTCCAGGTATGACATAAAGCACAGTCAACTGCTGATATACTTCAACAGCTGAATGGGTCATGATCAATAACTGGATGGCAAAAGTATAGCTTTTAAAATACGAAAGTTTTCTAGAAATACACAAAACCCTAAACCACCTAGCTATGTTTCTTTTATCAGTAGCTGAAAACAGCGCCTTTAAAATGAGAATAGTGGGTGAACTTTCAAGTAAAATTGTTTAACTCACTCAGGATTTTTAAAATGAATATGACTGTTTCTCAATAGCCAACAAACCAGTTTTTGGTCAGAGTCTGCTGTTGTGCTTTGTCAGGCAGTATCATTCTTCAAAAGCAATCACTTACACACCACACCAGTTGCGATTACTTTTTAATGTAGACTTTAAATAACACTGAAACCAATAGGAAGTTTTCCAGTGATTTTTGTATGTATTTTTTAAATCTTTAGTCCAAGTTTACCTTACAAGCTCTTCTCATCTCATTAAAATTAGTAGTATATTATAGAACTATATATATATATATATATATATATATATTCTTCCTTTTTCCTGATAACCTCCCTTTTCCACTTAATTATCTGTATCTCAGGAACACATACCCTGCCTACTAAAATACTGCACTATACAGTAGGTTGATTATTTTCACAGTATGACTATGAGGTCAGAAATTTTGTAATCCCTGTTTTATATACTGGGAAAACCTGGGTTAGGTCTTCCTCTTAAGTTTTTTCTGATCCCTAGTACCTATTTTTGAATAGGTCAGGTGTACAGAAGATCTCATGTACAGAAGACTGTACACAAGAGCCAGGTCTATAAAACATTAAGCCTCAGAAGTCCAAATATCTGACTGACTTTTTCTGCGCGCTTGTAGCAAGTGTGGGTAGAGCCCTTCCCAAATCTTTGTTCGCGAAGCCTAGCCATGATGATAATGATCCTGTAACAAAATTTTGACAGATGGACCTTGGTTTTACAGGAAAATACACCAAACTGTGTGAAACTGAGGTTATGTGTGCTAGAAACTCTTTCTGTCAATGTAGCCTCTATGTTCCACACATAAAATGGCACTGATTGAAGGCACTGTCCTTCCTGTGGAGCCTGACTGTCGACAGACACCTCTCCCCTTAATTTTTAAGATCTGGACTGTTAGTGACTCCATTCAACTTCACAAGGAGTATCAGGTTGTTTTATTTATGAGTCTCAAAACTGAGACAGCAAAGCCAGGTTCAGATTCTCAGAAGTTCCTCCTATCTACCTCTTGCAATCTACTAATTTAATGAAACCAGCTGCAGTCTATACGTGTGCTTTTCAAAAACTACCATATAGCTCAATCTCCTGGAGAAAGAGGGTTAGAAAGTTTAAGCTGTGATGTTGATTTGCCAAATATAGGTCACATGGGAGCTAAAATGTGAACCTAATAATGCATTTAATGGCAAAGACTCTTCTCTCTCTCCGCAACAGCCCCACTAGGGAACTGCAACGAAGCAAGACTGATACCAATTATGCACACAGAGGAGACCTAGCTGCAACCACCAGCCTGATACAGAATTCTCTGGGGATGACAAGCAAACAAAAATGGAAGGGGTTAGAAAGAAAGGAAGGAAGGAACAAAACGTTTTTTCTGGCTATTCACAACATATACACATGACTTTAAAAAATAAACTGAAATACACACAGAAAAAGAAATTCAGGCAGGTAACGGGAAAAAACCATTTAGTTAGGTGTACAATAACTCCAGGAGTAATGCTGGATACCAACCAGTCACAATGTTCCCATCAGGTGGTTTAAAAAAATAAAACAAAAGACAGTTAAAAAACCCCCCATGCTTCTTCCTTTTCCACATAATCACCATGAGTTACGGTTAGGAGTGGTGCTGTAGAGAGGGGTGGGGAGAGTGAGGTGAATTTGAAACAGATAAAAGCCGGGTAAACCACTCCAGTAGTCAGGTTCATGCAAAAGTACTTTACCAGAAACAAATGCTGGCTATGCTTTTGTTCTGGTCTTTTACTAAAGCTTATTCTGGCCTTCTGATGTGCCTCCTATAGGTTGCCTTTGCCAGGCAACTGTGTATGTGCTCACAGTCCCAACTGCTAGCATCACATTTATTTATTTATTTTCAAACCAAATAAACTCTTAATGGCTTAACATAAAACATTTGGATTTCTTTTTTTTTTTTGAAGCACACTAAATAATAAAAAAGCCAGAAGCACAATAGGCCATAAGGGAATGAAAGGGATGATTGTTCAAAGCCCTATTAAAAGGTTTGTTGCTTTATTTATATATTTTTTTAACAACACAATTTCAGAGCCTTTTAAAGAAGACTCCTCCTCCACAGTTGCCTGCCAAGATAGTACTTAGCTGAGGGAGGGAGTGCCTGCTCTTTCAAAGATGATGGTATCTATTAGAGAGAGAAGGGAAAGAGAGATATATAAAAAGGCTTTCCCAAAAAACAGTTGTCCAGAAGGGTCAGTGAAAAGAAACAAAAGGTATGAGATGAGAATTAAATGGAAAGAAGATGAGATTACATTAAAACAGAGAGCTCTGAGAGAGAGGAGAGGTTTTTAAAGCAAAAATGGTTTTGTAAAGGTCATTTTAGTTACTCTATCATACTAACCATGGTCTGTATTTAGGCATCTGTCAGATAGTAATTGTGAAGCACTTCACAGAAATTAACTGTGAAAGCCCTCTTTCATGAGGTAGGTGAGAGACAGAGACCGACTTACATGCAGGCAGAGAGCAGGTTGTTTCCACAGAAGACGAGAAGACTCTTTGGCAGCATACCATGTTGCAAAGTAACAGACACAGAAAGGTTAGTCTACCTCTTGGTGTGCTGCATTATTTCATTGCAGGCATTAAGTAACTTGTCTGGGTGAAAGACATATCAAGTGCAGTCAAAATATCTGGAGATAAAACAGGTCCTTGTTCACTCTCCTTCTTCTCAGAAGCAAATATTATGGTCTAGGTCTCACTCTTAAAAAAGTTCCTCCAAAAACTGCTCTTGTTTGAAAGCCTGTTCTCTCAAAATGCTGTCACCATGTGATCACAGATGTGATCACAAATCCCCCAGGTAACTCCATGCCAATCTCAGTAAAAGCTGCCAAATGAGCTTCTGCATTCACAGTAGGGGGTCAGTACAGTTGCCACTGGTGACACATCCATGGTGACCTCTGGCGCTAGAGGATGGTCTGTAGTTAGTTCTGACTGGATTTTCTTTCCACTCCTGGAAATTAAAAATGATGTGTCTCTGTTTTGGGTATGAGAAATTCCTATGCAGTTAAGGAATGAATGTGAAGAGCTTTTCCTTTCCTGATGGGCTACAATCAGATATATCAACTTGCACTATCAGAGCCACTGGGCTCTGAGGCAGCCTACATCACAGCTTCCCATCTGTTAAGAGCAAGAGAGAAACTAATGCAAGAGGATGTTTTCATTGTAGCTTGGATGCAGAAAAAAAAAAAATCCAACTCCCAAGGACAGTTTTATTAGAAACATCTCTGCTTCAGAACTGAAATTTCATCCTGTGAAACTTAAAATAACTTTAATTTTCCTTCATATGTTTTCTCGTATGAAACGCTCATTTCAGTAGGAATCTCCAAATAAACTTTGCTGAACATATTTGAAAACCTCAAACCAAGGCACTAATCTGTAAGGTAAATCCTATAGATTAAGGTGCAGATAAATTCTTGAGAGATTATCCTTTTCCTTAACAAGTTACTTTTGTCTAGGTTTGGTTTTGTAAACCTCTCAAGTCCTGTATTTCAGTATAGGAGAAGCAAAAGTCTTTGAAAAGTGGTGTACAACACATCTTTTTGCATGACACAGCTCCGAAGCTGCTAGCACAGATCTCAGTTCTGAGATCAAACCAGGGCAAACTCCAAAGCTGGTGTCTTATTTCAGTTTACTGGGCCTGTCCATAGAAAGAAACAGGAATCCATTACCTTATTTGTACACTGGAGGCAAACAGTGTAATCTTTCCTAAAGGAATCTTTGAAAGTGTTTGAAATAATTCAAGTTTAAACTAACCTATTTAAAAGAATACGTCTTGCACACCAGAGTTATGTAAAATTTTCTTTCTTACATTATGCTGGTTTTGGTGAAAGAGTGATTAAACTGTGGCATATGGTGTGAGGCTGAGCAATTCTTTGAAAAATCCATTAAAATTAGTGAAAAGAGAGAAAATGAAACTACATCCAACAGAAAGTAAAGAAAGATTTCCAGTCCCTAAAGAAAATCTACATTTTATGCGGCATTGCCAGGACACTGCAATTTCTTTTCACCATCCTGAAAAGACAATGGGATACCTGAAGCTGTTGTGACCTTTGTTTCTTGCCAGCTGGAAGGAAGGAATCCTAGCAATGCATCCCTCACCAGTGTCACAGGAGGCAGAGCAGGAGCGGCACACTGGAGAGACTTAGAAAGACTACAGCTGAACAGACAACAGGAATGACTGTAGTCACAGCCATGAGCCTCCTAGAACAGAGGAGCAAAAGTGCTATCTCTCAGGGCTGTAAAGATTCACTTTGTTCAGTGGTGCTTCAGCATGCTTTAAAGTATAAGGCTATGTGGAGAACACAGTGCATGGTTTTGCCCATGATTTCCGGACGGGTTACTTAAACCCACTAGATATCTCTAGTGAATTCTGTGAGTAGACAGTGTTCATGGCGAAGATGTTAATTTCAGAACCCTCGTTTTAAAAAAACAGTTTGTGAGAACTAAACACAATTTAATTGAACACAATATAGGAACTGTCTTTTGAAGTGCCATTAGCAGGAGAGAGACCATCCTGCTATGAAGTAATTGGAGAGTCCTTGAGGATGAAGGATACAACACCTGACCCACTAGAAGTACAGAAAAGTCTCATGAGTTTTACAAAGTGCTGACATGTGAGGGTTACGCTGATTTTAAAGAGAAGTCCCTTCCTTTTGGTTTTGACAAGTGCTTGTGCTGCCACCCAGTGGAGACAGGTACCAATTTTGTACTGATTTGGCTTCCTAATCACGGTAGGATAGTCAGCTCTCTACCTGTCCAATAGCAGAAAAAGGAACACCTTAATGATGTTATTTCTTAGTGCACACCAGTTATTCTGGATCAATATATTCCGTCTAGAAGTTAAAACATGACTTTTCTAAATGTCAACCTAGGATCTTAGAGTCAGGCTGAAATTTTTTCTTGCATATCTGCAGTAGTAGTTTCTATAGGGCAAAAATTGATTCTTGAATAAACTTCTGAAATAAATTATGCAAAATACTTTTTATATTATTTTTTTCAGCCATAATATAATTTTTATTCTACATTTTATTTGGTATTTTTATTGCTATTTATGACCAAACATATGGGATCATTGCAATGCAGTTTTACTAGCAAAATATATACTATAGAAATGTACAGCAAGAATGGAGGAAATTCCTTTTAAACATCTAAATCTGACCTTGTCAGGACATATAAGAAAGAAATGTTAACCCCATGTATTGACAAGCAAAAATTAGTCACAGTTCAACATATGCACTGACTTATATAGGTGGTTCATAATTTTTTTCTCTATTAGCTCTAATCTGTCATTTTGGTATGCTCCAAGAACTAGCATAAGCCCACTTTCTGACTGGTTTTCTTTGTAAGCATTTCAAACATCTTTCTTGTATACAAGAACCAGAAAGTGGAACTTACCAGGGACAAAATAAAAGGAACTGATCTCTTACCAAGCTGTGAATGGGGGAAAAACTGATAATATTGAAAACTTTTCCCCACAAAATGTATTAAAAATGCTTGCTTTGATTTAGATTTTGACCACTTATGACAAAAATATTTTTGTCACATATTTTATAGATGGGACAAAAGAATATGAGCTATCATAAGAATGCTTATACTTGTTGAGTATTCAGGCTTGCAAAAGCACTGAGACAACTATAGTATCCTCAAAAAAGAAGAGCTCTGATCCAAAACCACCTGAACTTCTCATAGCATAAGTCACAGCTACTCCATGGTTTCATGCTAATTTAGATAATATTTTGTCTCTCACACCTACATTGCCAAATCACAGAAATCCCAATTCTCTGACCAAGTATATCAGATTTTACAGAAAGTTTCTGGAAACTCTCCAGAATATTTTCCCCTCTTTGTTTGATAGGTTTATGGACTTTGATAGATTTAGGGGCTTTGGTTTTCTTGTGAAAGCTAGCTTACTTGCTCAGGCAGAACCAATCCTTTAAAGACTAAAGAAACTTAGCCTTTGGCAGAAACCTTATATGCATTTCTATGTAACAACATCCTTTATGTATGACTGCAAATAAATAATTTTCCTCTTAGCCATTACTCTTGTTTTCAAATCTGTACTTCATCTGACTTAGAGAAAGTGTTGCTTAGATTTCTGAAATGCCCTCAACTACCAGACCAGTAATCCTGTACTTGCTAACTAGTAGCAAAAAGCTATCCTATTTACGATAATGACAAGAGGATGTTTGTCTACTTTAAAGCTGTATGGTTAAGGCATTCACCTGGGACACAGAAACTTCAGACTCTTGTTTCTGTTGTAATAAGGTGTTTTGAAGCCCATCTTTCCTCTTTCAAAGGTTGCCGCTTATCTCATGTAGTTGACAAGAAAACCAAAACACAGTGCCACAAATCCAGAAGAGGTTCCCAGGAGAATCCTTTCTGTGTCAGGTTACAGAATACAAGGATACAGCTTCACTGAGGTTGTAAGAGTATAAGTGAGATCCTAGGACTACAGCTACAGAAACAGAGAAAGAAGAGTCTTTGACTCAAAGTCAAAGGGCATTTCTTCTTATTTGCCATGTTGTTTCGAAAGTCCAGAAAGAAAGAGCACCTCAAAGACTTTCTTTTCTATTTTGAAATGGGAGACTAAAACTCTGTGACTGTGCTGACCACCCTGTGGGTGTCTGCTTCTGTCCTAATCACTGATCTGCAAGAACTGAAGTAATTTAGTGGTTTAAGGGTTTGCTGCTGCTAAGTTCAGTTCATGCTTACCAGCCTCATGTTTAAATGACAAGTCTGTGTCTTCACTTCCCTCTGAACTATAATTCCTGTTACACAACAGCTTCAATTGACTTTGTGCTTGCAAACGTTTGATTACTTTTGGGTGTTCTTTATTGTCAGCTATATAGCAGTGATTTCTTAAGAAATCTGGCCAAAATTTTAACTTGAAACTCTCACTGCACATCAAAAAGAATTCTTAACAGTTCAGTTAAAAGAGCACACGAACGGGACGTAAGAAAATGTATAGCAATGGAAAAATCTGAAACCGTGAAATGCTGTGCTCTTTTCCAATGGTTCTGTTATGATTAACAACTTCTGGTTGAAATATCTTCATGCCACAGGAGGGAGACACAGGCACATAATTTCTTCATTTAAAATGAAGCAAAAGCCTTAACATCCTGTAAATCATGTATCTCAGGGAAAAGAGCCCTTTTGCACTCTCTCATACATAATATGAGTTCTGGAAACAAACAAGTTGGCATAGAGGAGTTTCTATTCCACACCACATTACAGAAAAAAGAGTTAAAATTCAGGGATGTTAGGCTTTCATTGGTGTAGAAGGAAGAAAACAGGCAAGAAAATTCTAAGTAACCTTCCAAGGAGATAATACAAAAGCTGAACTTCTAAGCTTTTCTTTGAGAAGAAGCGTTTGTCCTAGGAAATTAGAAGAGCATAAGATGAATTAGTTCCCACTAAATTAATCTTGATGTTGTATAAATTAGGTTAGTTATGGGACCAGCATTTTATTTAAGGGAGGGTATTTATAGCTGCCATGATAAGAAAGAATGCTTCTATAATTTTAAAACAAAAGAAATTCAACTAGAAGGGCGATGGTGTTTTTTGTCAGTATAGGTATCAAATTTCATAATTAGTCATTTGTACACAAACTTCTGTGAGCAGAACAACTTAAAATGTTCAAGAATTAAGAATATCCACTCAATGTGTGAATATTTCTAAATTTGGGTTGGCTCAGAGCAATTCCTCAAAATTCATTTTTCCACACTTTTGTAGTTGGGCAGGTCTGAGCTGCCAGTCAAATAAACTTTAGCATTCTTTGTTCTCCAGCACTGCAGTATAGCTCGGTTTGGTTAAATGCTTCACAGACTGGACTAAACGATGCACTACTTCTTGAAGCATTTACAAACCAGTATCAATAATTTGTAAACCAAGGTAAGGAAACACTGGAGTGTTGGACAGCTGTGTTGACAGCAACACATGAATTCTAATGACTAATTCAGCACTGCACTTGACAAGAGTGAACCACAGACTGCACTTGCTCTGGCAGCCGTTGAAACTCATATCTGTGTAATTTCTAACAACCTAAACTGAACAACACAGAAAAGAAAGAAGGATGCAAGACAGAAAGCAGAAAAGAGAGAAAGCAAAACAAGCACTGCAGATTTGAATTATTCAGGAACTTCCTTGTAGTGACCACACTGAGCTTAATAATCTAAAAATTATTTTATATTCTCCAATTCTTTGAGAGAGTGAAACCGTCTTTGAAAATCAGTACACAGATAACACTGGAAAATGGTCAATAATTTTATGTTTGAAGACAAGGCAAAATCAATTTGTCTTGTATATGATTTCAATACAGAAACTCCCCCTTAATTTTATAGGTCAAATGGAACAGATGTGTATTTCTTTAAGAAGGGACACAAAATTTGGAGTTGTTCAACTTGTTCTCAGAGGTTCTTAACAAAATATGTTGCTCTGCCTTGCAAAAGCATTTGTTAACAGTCAAATAAATTAGCCTCTTGAAAGAAATCTTTGCAGAATTTTGTGATATTTACACACCAGGATATGCAGCATTTTTGCAATGCATTTTGAAGCAGCCAATAATTGTTCAAAGCTGAATTTAAGTTACTCAGGGGGCTGATTATGATGATGTTTTGTCTTGACAGAAATATGTTAAGGGGAAGGGGAGAAAGAAAACAATACAATGCATCCCCAGCAAGACCAGCTCTTGTTTAATGAGAGTGACTGGTTTTGAAACCACTGAAACACTTAATTTTGAAACTGAAGCCAGTAATGGTAAAGAGTGCAGAGAAAACTACTTCATTTAACGTAAGTTTTCAATATCTCCATTTGCAATAAAGAATTTTTTTACATTATGAACTTGAAATACTGATGTGATGAGAAAAATTATTTCAGACTAGCTCTACAATGCTTTTGCAGGCATATACTTACTATGTTATTGTGTTAGAGAACCTGAGAAATAAGGTGGAGCCCTGAAATACAAACAATAGGATATTTATGAAAGTTCTGTAAAAAAATTCACTTTCTAAACACTACACTTGTAGTGTAGAAATTACTTGTAGTACTTAAAGTAGTGTAAACAATGCAGTGCAAACACTACAAGGTGCATATGACAACGGTAATTATAAAGAATACAGAATTTATTTCAGTCTAAAAAAAGAGAGGATAGATGGGTTGTGACTAAAAGTCCAAGGTTCTGCATAACCTAAATTTGAGTGTGAGTTTCATAAATGTATACTGTCTCTAAAAAGGAAAAAAGAAAGTAGAACATTATAGTTTGAGAAAAGCAATGAATTTAAAACGTGTTTTTGAGTTCAGTAAATAGATATTCCAAAAAGTTATATCCATAACCCCTAATGACTGTTCCATTCATTTCAATAATTTTTCTTACTGTTTTACCTCCATAGAGTATTGACATTTACTGCAAGTGTCAAACACAACCTCTCTAAGATGTGACAGAATGAAGGGAAGAACTGTGAATAAATAAAAAAGTAGCATTTTTCTTGAAAGAGAACTTTCATGAAATAGATAATATCCCTTTTTTTATACCATTAATTCCCTTCCAGTTCTAGAAATCCCTTTTATTTCTTTATGAAAAAACTAAATATGTTGGTTTTGACTATGTTTTCCACAGTAGGTTTAGCTTGGTTTCTATAATATAGTTCCAAATCCATAAATCACCCTTAAATTTGTCTGTGGTTCATGTCACTAGAAAGAGTCCCTTCATATTCCTTTCCGACTTCCTTCCAATCTACATCAGCTTTATACTGCACAAAATTTCTGAGCCTTTCCTCACCTGCAGACACACTAAGGTAGGTATCTTTCAATCTGCAGTTAGGAGCCCATAACACCACCAGCACAAGTGGAACCAAATCTTATTGCCAAGAAGCTACCAAGTGCATATGCTCATCTGAATAGAAGAAATGGATTAGAAAAGTAGAAACATATTGAATGCTGCAAAAAAGGCATGACAAAAGCACAGTTTTGAAGGGTTAGCTAGCAGGTTTGTCATAGCTTATGTAAATTAAATTGTTACCCAGCTGTACCTGTACGTTAGACTGTGGATTCCATGCTTCTGCGGTAGCTGCCATTGGCTTCCTTCCTCTTCCACTGAGCTTGAAAAAAAATGTCAGAGGCCTCCTCAAAAAGTGTCTCATCAAAATCTGGATCTGAGAGAACAGAAAGAAGAATGAAACATTTATAATGCTTATTTTCAGTGCCGACTGATGAATTAATCATCACAAACTGATTAATTAAAAGTTTTCTTAAGTCATGCCTGTTTTGCTCATGACAGTAACAGGTAAGGAATCTTTATCTTGCGGACTCATGAGCTCACAGGCTGTTATCTCACCAGTGCACAGACCCTAGATTGTTGGGAGTTGCAGAAAGATGGAGCAAACCCACCTCCACCAGGGCAGCCAGTTAAGGAAACCCAAAAACAGTGGGCAAGCCAGTAACGACTCATAGAAGGTTTGCACACAGGGAGAAAGAAATGTGTTCAAGATTAAAATTTTTTACAATACTTTTAAAAAGAGTATTTAGAACCTTGTAAGTATTCATTAACATTTTGTAAGTACGGAGTGAGGCATATGTGCTGTACTGTTGGCATTAGGCTTGAATTAGTCAATTGGTTTCCAGTTAACTGTATGTTATTAATTTATCAGAAAATGTTTAAATCCTGATTTGATTTAAACCACATGAGTTGATAATTTTATATGATAACTTCCTATGTGAAGAGAAGAAACTGAATGGAATTTCTGGACAATATCCATGTATTAAATGATTCACATGTGATTCAGCTGCTCCGTGCACGTATCTAAAATGATTTAGTTAAAAGATAACAATGTAAAGGGACCTGGAACTGTGGGATGGACGACGTCAGGCTGAGTCAAAAGAGTGGAAATGCTGCAGCATTTGTCTTTATTTCTGTGGTCAGCACAAAATCTTAGACCTTGAACAGACTTGCCCAGAAATTTCAGGCTCCTTAGCCACCTTCTGTCTCAGTTCTCTTTGGCAACCTTGTCTTGTAATGTGAAGACAGAAGATATTGCATTCCTTGTCAAGATCAAGTATAAAACCTGATCTTGACCTTGACTACTGATCTCTTGCTGTCCTAGTTAGAACAGCTGGGACCAATTCATCACTGGATGGCTGTAACCCGAACCTGTGTATTCTATAGCCTTCCATGCCATTTCCCAGAAACTGTTATCAATAGAGCATTCACACCCTCTGCCCAGA
>JAWMRA010000078.1:110899913-110965930 GCA_035584735.1 Pseudotriccus pelzelni
TTGTTATTCTGACTTATAATCTCTCTTTTGAGTTGAGTTCATTCCCCCTGCTGGTTAACTTTTAAACCAGCACACTTGCTCTGTTTTAATTTCTTACCAGAAGACTGTCAGTTCTGAACATTCACTGAGCAGAAGTTTACCATCTTCAAGACACAGCAAAACACTCAACCCTTTGCCCTCATAGCCCTGAAAAGTATTGAAAAAAAGAAAACAGGTAAAAAGAACTAAAGCATAACCCAGTGACAGAACAGTGTGGGAGGAGAGGGAGAAAAAAAAAAGAGTATTTCAAGAGCAAATTATTTTCTATTAATAAATGCCATCAGACACTACAAATGATTTAGAAATCAGCTCTCAGATATTCTCAGCAACAGTAAGTGTATGTGTATACGAATTTAAAATCTAAAATGAATACATAATCCATATATGGAAAATCTATTTGAGCTAGAAAAATGCTGTAGGGTAGAGCAGACTCTATAACCCATTTGGATACTCCTTCCTCTTGCATGGTGACTAGTAGTACTTTTATGTCCGAAGAAGTAATCCAAAGAATCAACTGAATTCACATCCATGCACCTCTCAAGTTTCACAACAGAGAAGTGAAAATTCTCAGACTTACACTCTCAGTATCAAAATAAAAGTGCAGGGTTCTAGTGCCCTTTGGGGGTGGAGGGAGAAAAGCTGCCTCTTTACTACTGATCATGGTCAGCCAGTCTACTAACAAATTTGTTATAACAGTTTCAGAATTGACTGTTCAATCTACCATTTGTATCTGCTAATGAAGATGCTCTGAGTCAGTTTAATTTTGAGCTGACAGGTTGTGACAGTGACTAGAGCCTTACTAATAACTCCCAATAAACAAACTACTGTCAGCGAGTAATGAAATTTTTTGAAAGGGGTTAGGGCTGAACCTAAGAATAACAGCTGAGGGAGGGAAGTAGCATCTTTTATTACCATGGCCCCCAATTGCAACTCAAGACAGATGGCATCCTTTAAAACAACACTGGGTGGTAAATAGCCACTTCAAATTTCACCCTCAAAGGACTTAGCAATGATTTCTGGATTTCATGACAGTTGTTACTGCTTTCTTCTCTTATGATGAACTTTTTTGAAGTTGAGACACCGCGAAGACTTTTTACAGTAATACGGACAGGTAATAAAAGCCCTTCTGCCAGTGAGAATACACTAAGAGATATAGAAAACACACTGGAGTGTGTTGGTTTAATACACTGTTGTGTCCAGTGCCTTATAGATATGCAGGATATTTTCTTTGGCATATTTATACACAGAGACAGATACAACACAAGTAGCTAACAGCACTAAGTCCCCAAGTACTGTCATACCTCAGGATAATTTTCTTATTTTCTCCTGCATTTATAGACTTTGGTTTTCTTGTGAAAACTAGCCTACTTGCTCAGGCAGAATCAATCCTTTAAAGACTAAAGAGACTTAGCCTTTGGCAGAAACCTTATACGCATTTCTACGTAACAACAGTTTGGTCACTACTTTTCAGGTCAAGTTCTGTTGCTTAAAGCAAAATATCAGTGATTTCTTTTTTCCTGTCACCCGACATCCCAAATCTTGTATTCTCTATTACAGCTTAGCAGGTTTGTTGAAAGCATCTGGCCTATCAGACCTGTCAGTACGGAGTTCATTGTATCATAAGATAAAACTTCTGTGTATGCATAAATGATTTTTGAAAGCATACAGCCAAATAATTCAGAACCGTGGATGTTCAGGGCATGGGGTAGTAGATTTCCTTCAAAAGTAATGTTCGGACCCCAAAGAACATCGGTTTTAGGCCACAGTTTACAGCCTGTGTCACAACCACCTTGAACAACTGACGTTCATGAGTGAGAGGCTTTGGTTCAGTCTAGTACCAAAAGCACGTATGAATATGTATATGTATATGTATCTCCCTTCACATACAAAAGCTTTCAGAAATTTTCTATTCCTTAGATAACTGTCTCAAAACTATTGTTATAGATTGGTCTTGTTACAGTGGTGTGTTATGTATAAACATACGTGGTACACTTTAAAACCAAATATTAAGGATATACTCACAAAAAGTTTCTGTTGAAGTCTCACTGAATTTGCAGAGCAAGAAGTAATTATAAGGCTAGTTGCATGCCTTTAGTGATTATAGTGATAATAGATATTGTCTGGACATGCATTGAGACTAACTACTTCTGTTCACAGTAAAGCACTGAAAAGAAACCAATGTCTTTTAGGTTCCCAGATAGAACTTAAAACTGAGTGATCAAGAGATGCAGATCCTGAAAGGGCCCAGAAAAAAAAAAAGGAACTTCGTCAAATTTCAGTTGATGGCATACAGAACACAAAAAACCTTGGTATATTCAGAAAACTATAGATATTTGTACTCTGCCAAGATAAGCTAGAGAGATTTACATGTCATGTGATTCTGCTTTACTTGTTCCTGTCCTTCTGATCATCTCTCTTAGTTGTCATGAAGGAAGAACAACAAGAAAAGAAGTCTGGTATGAAAATATAGGGTTTTATATTATTTTATTTTAGAAAATATTTTGCTTCTGTTTTACCTCTGCTAAGCCTACTCAGAGAACTAGCAGAAGAAAATGAAGGAATCTGAATGTTCAGGAAGAGAACAGCAAAGAAAGCAGCAAAGTATTCTTTTTTTTAAGGGCACAGCAAAATATTCTTTTCCAGAGGTTGCAGGGAGCTGAACAACCATTTTAACCCAGGCAGCCTAATTTACTTGTTCACTTCTAAGACAATCACGAGTTTTACATGCACATACTTACCTCATCCTGCTGCTGTCAGATGTCAGGGAAAACTGAATTTCCTGACTGCTCCCTTCAAATACCTGTCAAGAAAAATGGCACTTGAAATCATCACTTGGGGGTTTGGGATTTGGCCTCAGATGGAAGAGGTGGATCTACCCATAACATGGCAGGCTACTGTCTCAAAACTGTATAACCGTGAACAGGGTGGTGAACCCTGTAGGATGACACTGATTCCAACTGACTCAACTCCACTTAACAGTCAGGAGAAGACAGTTCTCTCATTAGAATGGGTTCTCTTTAGAAAAAGAACATCTGCCAGAAAGTCCTTATTAATAGCTCTGCAAACAGAATAGTACATTTGCTATTCTTGCAAATTTCCATGGTTTATGGGATTACTTAGAGAAGCTAAACTTTCTGAAGGTGCTGATTTGAAACACTTACATTAGTTAGTTTATTATTACTTCTTATAAATTCTGTCCTTTAACATTCTGTTGGCATGGTCATTTAGAGAGAAAAAGCTGTAATGGAATGTGAAGCAGAGAGAAGATTCTACATAAATGGATGAGTGGAGTGAGTGGGGTCATGTCATGAGAGATAACAAGACAGTTGAAAAATTTATCTAAGGGTATAATTACAAAGAGAGTAATTCCTCCACTTCTTGAACACCAGTAGAATGGATAAGGAAGGTGCTTTTATTTTAGCCCCTTTTCAATTTTATTCTCTACCAAAAGTAAAAGGAATATCTCATGGATCTGGTCTGGAGAGAGAACAGGGACATGTTTCACATTAGAATAATTATAATTGCTATTTTTAAAACTATAAATCGGTGCCCACTGTTCCCCTTCAAGAGTCCTGAAGAATTTTTAATCTACAGGGGAAACTAAAATTTTTTGAGGTTCTGAATGAAATGATTAGGAACATTTTCCCAGGCAAATTGTTAACAAATAAAAATGACAGACAAATTTCCATCTTTGTAGGACCGGTAGTTTCTCCTTAACCTCTTACTTTATTTAATCAAAATACTACCTCTCTGGGCCCACAAATTAACACCTAGCCTATTCTGTAAAGGCAGCTTGAACAACAGAAAAGGAAAAGTACTGCACACATGTCTAATAGTGTTACAGTTTTGGGTTTTTTATAATGATGTAAAATCTGTAAAGTAGACTTTGCCAATGTAATGAACATAGTTTTATCCCTGGTTATAGTGTAAGGAGGAGAGTCAATAGCTCAGAATCAATTGGGGACAAACAAGCCAACCAAACCAAACAAACCCAGGAAGAAAAAAAGAAACAAATAACACACACACAAAAAAAAACCAAACAAAAAACCACAAAACCAAAATCAAAACAAAAAAAACCAACAACAAAAAAACCAACAAGGCATAATTTGTTTTGTAAAACATTGCTGCCATTTCAACCCCTCACCAGATATCTCTGATACAGTTTTATTTGGACTTGAAGTTTTGGACTCTCCTGTGCAACTAAACTGTTTTCTGCACAAAACTGGAGAAAACTGAATATAAACCATATCTGACTCTTTATGATTCTCAGTAGCCACTCAATCTGTGAATTGCCAGAAGAGGCATCTTCAGCTAGTCATGAAATCACAAGTGGTTTGGACACATATAAGTAATTCCTAAGAAAATTCACCATTCTCATATTTTGGACACGTGATAATCAGAATGAGCTCCTCAACAGCTCCAATCATTTGCTTGCTATGATATATTTTAAAAAAATATTAATAATGCTAGTAAAGGCTGATTAAAATATTAGGAGAGCACAATCTATGACAAAAGATTTGACAATGGGATAGTTTTCTCTGAGAGACATTCTAGACATTTTTCTGAAGGTATCCACAAATGAAAGTTGTACCTTGAGTGTGAGAAAAACCTTTTTTATTTCTCAAACCATTTGAAAGAAATGGAAACTGAGAGGCAACCCACCCACTTCAAGTATTCACAAATTTTCGCGTGAGACTGCAACATATTGACAAAAGCAAAAGTCATTCATTTCTCTTTTGAAAATCCTTTTGTATTTCAGTTCACACTGTCTGAATCAATACCACCCACCAAACTTAAAAATGAAAACAAGTACAGCTTTCTTTCATTTATAGCCAAAGAGGAAGTTGCCACTCTAGCACCATAGGTCATGTGTTCATATTTTATTATCTAATAAAAAACACATCCCATTCATTTTGTAAAGGTACAATTTCTTATCTGGATCTACATAACAGCTTCTAGTTGCAATCACCTACAAAACCCAAAGATGGTGTTAAAGTTTCTGTCTTATACTTACAAAATCATCAGCTTGCTATGTTTCATATAGACATTTTCCCTTCTGTCTTTAACATTTTCCCCTGGCTCCCACCTTCTTTTAAACACCTATAGAAACATCATTTCACACTAAATTTATTTTCCTTTAAAAAGAAAAGAAAAAATTTCTTACTTGTAAGAAGTTAGAAAAATGGCTCCAAGGGCACGGTGACACTATGCAAAAGGGAAGCTTATAGTGACAAACTTTTGAAGAACTCTGGTCTTAAAACCTGACCCTTACACAGACACACAAGTTTCCACAAACTTTGAGCTCATGTGACCAACTTTATCCTCAGCAGCAGCTTCTTCTTTTCTCATGTACTCATATTCAAAACTTCCACTCCAATGTACACAGATTTATTTACTGCCTGCAGGTTACTTTGCATTTACTTCCTCTTTGTGATCTTTACTGTTTACTTCCAGTCTTTCAGCCCTGCAAAAGCTCATATATCTCAATGAAGTTCATACCTTACTGATAATTTTCTCCCAAATTCTGTTTCTCCCAAATTTCTCTGTTGCCTTTTGGAGAAAACATCTTCAGAAAGTAGACACAGTACTACTAAACTTATATTACTTAATTAAAAATTGGTTTTCTATTGAACTTAATGATCTTACAGGTCTTTTCCAAGCTAAATTATTTTTAATTATATGATTTTATTAAAACATTCTAGGGAAAACAGAAGATAAAATTCATGACATCTTCTTGGTATCATATCCTTGTAAATGGCTTTAAAACTGGACTTTGAAATCTGAAAGTCAAATGTAAATGGCTCCTTGATATTATCTTAAATTCAATATGAAATATGTTTTAGAAATTAACATTTTAACAGTTCAATTAATACCTGACTTTATACTTGGTTTATACAAGATATAAACATTCTTTCAGAAAACTCACTTGGTTTATGTTCTTCAGAACTTCCTCACACTGTCTTTTTTTGTCAATCCCATCTTGATTATTTTATACTCTTCAGAGGAAAAGGTTAATGAACTGTGACTCTAAAATGCTATTTTGCATATGTTGAGTGCAATTTTTAAGGCATAGAACTATGGTCTGCTTTCAGCTGCTTGGTTTCAGTGTCCATGTCTGTCTGTCAATCAGCACAAAATTCCTGTCTCACACATTCTGTTTTGGGGAACTTTGTGTTCAAACTGGTCTACAACAAAATTTAAACAGTGCAGCACATCATATGAGTGTACAGTAACACAACTAGATGGGGAAAAAAGAGACATTCATACCCTCTAATTCATATAACATTGACTAGAATTGCCTTCATCAATTTTTTTTAATCAAGCCATGACTAAAACTAATCTAATATAAAATTGAATTTAGCAAGTAAGACTAAAACAAATTTCTCTAGGACCTACAAATGCTCAGAAGAATTTAGAAGTGACTTATCTTTTATAGTTTAACATCAAATCTATGTAAATAAGAATTTCTCCATTGACAATGCTGGAAAAGGCTCTGTGTAAAGAGTTTCCCTTTTCAGAAATGTAAAGAAATAAAGGAAATTAGTCACTTTGCATAATACAGCATTAGTAGCTAGACCTGCTGAAGCCCTGGACCACCAGCTGTGAACTTTCACCCAGATATGCTCAACTTTTATCTACTTAAAGCGGCTCCAAAGTTTGTTTACACTAGAAAATAAGGAAGCAAAGAAGGTGGAAGCTGCCACCTGAGAGATAAGAGAACAAACAGTCTGCCTAGAGACAGTAAAGAGGTCCAACAAAGAACATGAAGACTGCTAAACCTAATATAATTATTGGGGTGAACTGTCACGTGTGTGGCACGGAACTTAGACTGTAAGAGTATAAATGCCCCATTTCTTTGTTCTGGGTCACTCTCTGGAGGCATCCTCCTCAGAGATGCATTTTGTCACAAATTAATTAGTTGAATCCTGCCTGAGGCTCTGCTCAGGGAAACCTAGGGTCAAGCCAGAAGGGAAAACATCTGCATTAGTATGTGTGTCTGAAGTCAACACGGGGCACCTGCCAGTTCAGTGAAGCCACCCACCATGGTGGGACTACAGAGTCCTGGTGCTTAAAGTCTCGAGTGGTATGGATGATTGAGTGTGGGATGACTTTCACTTTCCCTAACATGCAAACTTCACTTCTATGTTGAAAGTGCCCGGGAACAAGTTTCAGCACTTTGACCTTATGAATCTTAGGCACCCTCCTTATAAAAACAATGCAAATTTGTCATAGAAGAATTAAAATAACATTTGCTTTCCTGAGAGTGACATCTATGAAAGAGCAGAATTGGAAGACTAATGTCTTAAATTCTGTATTACTTTCTCCTCAGTTAGTGTTCTGATTATATTTAGTGTCCATTAGTCCTATTAGAGCACAAACTCTGCATACATTTTACACATAAAGAGAGCATCAAAAAGTCATTATTTTTTTAATGGGTGGAATGTTGGAACAAATTTCAAACAGAGGTAGTAAATTTAAATGGTTTTGCACTCTCCCTCATTCCAACTCTCAAAGGTTTTCATTTGTAGTGTTTCCTTATGGATAAAATATGGGAAATAATCTTTAATTGTTGTTGAATGTTGGCATTTAATCTCCAAAATGATTGTAGAATCCCAAATATTTAGGTGATCCCGCAGGATCAAACATAACCCCCATCAAGTATTCTGAGTGTAATTTTAATGAAATGCAAAGTAAGCAATAACACAATTAAGAAAAATAAATTATAGCTTCCCCTGTTTTGGTAAAAGGTCTAGGTTGCCAGCAACAAAGCTTGGTGTTACCTCAGGCAAGCATCTATGTGCTTGCTTATCTCAAGCACAAATAACAGATGTCACAAGTTATGGGATAGATTAGAGACTTTGTACGGCATCCTCAGCAAAACCATAAGCACAAGCAAAACTTAGCATAAATGTGTACCTTTTTGCCACCATCATTCTGTTAATTAATGGAAAAATGTAAAAAATATTTCAGCTACTGAGAAATACCAAAGGCTAGAAAAAGACTTTTAATCTGAAATTTTCTCATTTTATCACAGGCAGGAAAATATTAAAAGAGTTTTAATGTCTACAGTAGTGGGGGAAGGAGGGGACCTGTAGTTAAAACTGGGTGGGGCAAACCGGCCCAAAGAACAGCACACGTCAGTAGTGGAGCAAACTTCTGTCAAAAGCACAGTCTTGAATGCAACTGGGGGGAGAAAACTGGTCAAATAAACTTTCCAGTCTTCAGCACTGAGGCTCTTTGAATGGAAAATGAACCTATAGGATAACGAGAGAAACATTTGGAAGCCTGGACATCACGACCAGAGTGGGCCAATGTGTAATGAATATACTGAGATCCACTCACTTGGTAGGTTTGAAAAACAGATTAAATATACAGTAAAATTTATGACAATCAGGAATGAGGAAATACTCCTTTATATAACAGCTTATGCATTCATTTGCTCTCTAGGCTATTTGCATGAAGAGTTTTGCATTGATCGGGATTAAGTGTTCAGTGTTTGCTTCCCCAAAGCTTGTTAAAAAAATCATTATTGAAGTCCTGGTGCACTGCTGCCTATGAGCAAATGATCCCTGACACAACATTCAGTGGAAAGAACTCGGGGGGTGGGGGTGTGGAAACTCAGTGTTCTGAGTAATGTTACTGGGAAAGACTGACAGAATAAGACATATAATATCTCTTCCAACCTTCACCCACCAAAATTCCCAGCTCTCTGTAGATTTATACTGTGGGTATAGTGTTGGCATAGATCAGTCTGATTACCCTATGTCACATGCAGTAGTGACTGTCCTGAAGTGATAAACAGGAACAAGAGTAACAGGTCTCACTGTGTAATGATCACAGTGTACTGATAATCACATAATTAGGGTGTTAGAAATCATGGAAAACAGAGGGTAGAACTTTAAACTTCGTATTAAGTCAAAGTTTCTCAAGGGACACTTAACAGTTACAGCAGCTGCAGAAATAGATGGACAAAAAACATCTCACAATCACAAATGAGTAAAATGGAAGAGTGAAAAACAAGAAGAGGAGCAAGTATTGTAGTGAAATAAAAACATGTCCATACAGTAGTGAAAGATAAAAATGAGGAAACAAGAATAAATGTAAATCAATTGTGGATTTTTCTTTTAGAAATGACATGGGAGAAACCGAGAACTACCAGAAGATTAAAGTTTAAACCTGAGGTGTTTGTTTATAAATGGCACGCATCTCTTGAAATGGAATTAAAGAGTGTTGTTGGTTTTTTTTGTAAAATAGGCAGCCTATACTTGCTTTTTTAAGGTAAAGCACAATAAATGGTTACTAGCAATACTGTGCAACTGAGGTGCATGTTAATATGAAGATGAATACAAGCTGCAAAGATTAAGCTTTGGATTCAAAAGTGAATTTGTTGATCAAAATAAACCACACATATACAAATTTCATTAAAATCACTCATAAATTTGCTTAGGAAAAGCTGATATTTTAAAGCTGTCAGATAAACAAAAAGGCCTGCCTGCCTAATTTTTTTCTGGTTTTGTATGGTGTTCCCGTAGATTTTTTGTTGTGGTGAACTAAAGCATTTCTGTGTAAGTAACTTCACAGTAAAGATAGCTCCTGAAATGTCTAAGCTTTTGTGGGCGTTGGAGAGAGAAGGAAGTGAAATGCTATTCTGGGAGGAAGTGGCTCTTTTTCAGCAGCAGATCGCATTCTTACCCTCGCTACCTGTGCTCAGTCACAAAATAAAAAAGTTGTGACAGATTCTCCAACCTGTTACAGCTACTCCAGAACTCCTTCTCACAAGTCCCAAAAGAAGTCATTTGTGATTAGTGAGGGATGAAATATGATAATTCTTTCAGTTTTTTTAAAATAAAAAAAGTAGCAAGCTATATCAGCTTAAAAAAAAGACATCCTAGGATCATAGGACAAGAAGTACAATATCCTCCAGAGTTAATCAGAAAAGAAGTCTTTCGGATTCCACAAAAGTATATAACATCAAAGATCAGAAGCAGGAACTGTCAAGTCATTAACTTGAAGAGAGAAGAGAATAAGAAAAATACATGGGTATATTCCTCTCTTGCGGATGGGAAAATATCCCACATAGCCCAGAAAACAGAACCACTTATAATTGAATGGATTTGAACATGGAGTCTTGGTTTCAAAATAACATCCCAAAATTACACGACCAGAATCATGGTTGGAATTGAGCATGCATTATTATATTTTCTAACTGAAGCACAGAACACCTTGGTAGCATTAACCATTTCCTACAGGCACATCGTTTTCTTTTGTGGGGGGATCTGCCAAGACTTCATGGAAATGGAGTAATGGAAAGGTCAAATAAATGACAAGATTTTCTGTATCTCCAATTTAATTTATCTAACCCTCCAAAATACTAATTAGATACATTAATTAGACATTAAAAATTCAATTTAGACAATTAAAATTATTAAATTAAAAATAAAATTTACTAGAGGAGGCTGTAAAATTTACTAGGTGGCTAAAATTAACACAAAGCCCTCTTCACAATCACTCATTATTAATACTTTACAAGGAGGACGGAGAGATTCATCCTTTTGCTTACCTATCTGAACAACAATGCTGCAGCAGTCTTGCTCTGTTGTCACAATTACCCAAACATGTAAAAGGGAGAAGGATTTGTACACCTCTTTCTTTTTATGTATGCAATTTGAGTTAATTGTCAAATATGACTTCCACTGTACCTCTTCAGAGGCTGCTGCTTCAGCTATTATCTCAGCTCTGCAACCAAAGAGGGGTCCAAATCCTGATGCCTCTGATGTGCCTTTGAGAGACCACGAGGTAGACAGAAAAATGAGGACATTAAATATATGGTTGGTCACCCTTTTCCCCTCACAGTTTCATAATCTTATTTCAGTTAAAGCTACATTTTCAAATATTCTAAAATAAAAAAAAAGAACAGATGTCCCTCCTATTACTTTGCCCCATTACACCATGAAAGAAGGCAACTTTTCCAATACAAAACAGATTTAGCACAGTTAAGAAAACACACTTTTAAGCCACTTTTGTCCTGACAAATTTTTTGCTTGCCTCGTGAGTCAATGGAAGTTCTAGCCCTTGTGGGATGTTCTTTTGGTGATTTATGGCCCATTTGTCAGAGTTTTTTATGGAATAGTAGAGATGTAGATTTTCTTCTCTAAGGCATAAATTCTTGTAACTCTAAATTGTTTCCCTTAGTGAAATATCACATAGAACTTCTTAGTTTAGTTTAATAACCAAACACTCTGAAGTTCCTGATTTGGGGTTGAGATAAAAGTAAAGCAAGTCTTCATATTGGTGTTTTGAGAATTGAATTTTAATTTCTCCCACACTTTACAAATTATTGATTTCAGTTCAAGGATCACAGTAATCAGAAGAAGCTTGGAGTAAGCCAGAAGAGTCAAAAATAAAGCTAGCTTGAAGTCTACTGCCTCTTAAAAATATTACAAATATATATCAAAACTCCATGTGATCAGAGTTCCTTTTTTACTAAACTTGGATAGGAACTAAATTCATCAGTAATACAAAAGATACATTAAATATAAAATTTTACTTGGAAAATTAATCAGGAAAAGGTATTATTTTGAGATACTGGAAACATTAAAAATACTAAAGAGAATGGAAATAGTCTTGTATTTTCTTGATTTTGAAGCAGAATGAAGCCAAGAGTTACTTCACAGACATGCCTAATGATGTGTACCACTCTAATATGTGTTTACTTTTTTCCTTCTGTCAGCAAAGAAATCAGTATCATAAATCTGTAAATAGTGAATACTGACTTTTTTTGTCTCCCTTAAGGACACCACAAGCCTCTCTTACTAACAAACAATATTTTGTAACAGTTTCTAAGGGACAAATTACGGAATTTGCCAACATTTTGGTTGTACATTTAAACCTTTCCTAGTTCTCAAACTGAGTACCTTTGAGGCATTTTTTTTCCTTTTTTTTAGTTACTGAAGATCTGTCTTATGTTCTCTGAAATCTTTGCATCATAATACTAATACATTATAGTACTAATATGTCACTCAGTTTCTGCTTTGTAGGGTGGGATTTGTGGGTTTCTGAATTTTTCAAGATTACTGTTAGTGCTCACAAAGGCTGCCTGGCCCAGTTCCAACTCATTTCTTCCTCCATCAAAATCTAATATTCTGTGATGTTTCTTCTGACTTGTTTCTGTCACTCCAGCACTTGGATACACACAATAAAGAGTGACATTAGGTTATGGAGGCATTACCACAATGATGCAGGGTGCATGCATTTGAACAGGAGCATTTTTGGGATGAAACTTGATGAAGCTAAATTATATTGAGGAAATTCAGCTTTTATTTTTAATGCGGACCAACCGACAACTAATGTGAAAATAAGCAACATGACTGAAAAAAATAATTATGGGAATGAATACTTATAATCCTTATCTACTGGGTTGGGCAATTCTGAAATTAAGAGATGAACTCTAACTCTTGAGTGAGAGTAGGGGATAATTCACTTTTCTTTGGTCATTCCTCTTTGAATACTCAGAGTGTATTTAGTTCCATTTAGTGCATTTAGGGACTAGAGTCTGATCGCCATGTGAGAGTGCTATTATATAAGGTGCTCTAGGCTCATTTTCTCAGAATGAGCCTAGACCCTAAATGCCTCTGACAAAATTCTGCGGCACTACTGGGCCAGTGTAAGCTCCCTGGGAGCAGCTAGGAGAAATAGCAAAAACACCTTGCTCCCAGCATCACTCTTCCCAGTTAGGTTTAAACACTGGCACTGCTGGCATTCAGGTTGATGTTGCAAAGGCAGCTGTGGTCTGGAACAACATTTTGGATCATAAAATGTGTTTAAGAACCAATATGTACAGCTTGAAAAAGCAAGCATCATTAAAAATGTATTTCCACCCAACTGCATTCTTATGCTGCCATCAGTAATATACAAGCTATATGAACATTTCATGTTACTCATAAGATAGTTACATTCTGCAGATGCCCAGAAATTGTTTGCACCTTTAAGCAGGCTGCAGATCTATCATTTGTAACTCCTGCAACCTCTTCGATACACAAATGTTACTAATTCTCGGTTGGTGGTGTAGAAAGGTGAGGAAGAACCCTCTGCATTGTGAATAGAAGCCTCCTAGAGGAAATTCTCAAATTGAAAAAAAAGATCTTTTTAAAACAGAGAATTCCCCTGCCCAAATGTGCCTTAAATATTAATGTTCTGGACAAAACAGAGAGTTTTGGGGACATTAAAGCTATATTTATTGGATGAAAATCACTTTGGAGTTATATAAAAGTGAAAGTTAATCACAGTTCTCTCAGTCTATAAAGCATTATTATTATTTACTTACATAGGTTTATTAAAGGCAAGACATTCCTTAATGGCTTCCACAGTAAAATAAATAAAACCCACCATTTAAATATAAGGAAATTTTTTGTGATTGACTACATGAACAGATAAGACCTTGCAGTATAAAGATTATTGTGCAAAGGGAAAAAAATTATACAACTGTAGAAAAACTTTCTCAGATGGAAAGTGGAAGAAGCTTAAAGTAATAATTTCTAAGTGAAGGTTATTTCTTTACTTTAACTTCTCCTATAATTATATAATTCATTTTAATGGGCTTCATGAAAAGGTGAAGTACTTGAAGTAAGTATACAGGTGGGAAGGTGATGGTTTCTCTTGAAGCAGTGGAAGGACCACAGAATGTAAAAATTCTTACCCATTTATCCCAAACAACTTAAAAATTACTTAACACATTTAGCTCTTGGTTAAACCAAGGTTCAATTGCCTGTTCAGTCTCAGAAGATTTGTAACATCGTCTTCTAAGTGGACACATTGATGACTGGACTCTGTTTCAATGACAAAATAATAACATATATGCAAAAGTTCTGAACTCTATGTGTTTTCTCTATGGGAATGTCTTATCCATAAAATTTTAAAATTATCTTCATTCTTAACAATTAAACACTTTTTGTGAAAGTGACATTAATCTTGTTAAATCTTCTAAAAATGAACAGCTTCAGCACAGAAATTGAAATCACGCTGTCCTAGAATATTTTATAACACAGGAATTCTCCTGGTCACAACACAGAGGCCTATGGAAAAGTATCTTCTTAAGTGATCAAAAATAAGTGTGGGTTATAACTAATCATAAAAAGTCTGAAGGCTCTTCATTCCCAGTGTTTCATTTCTGTTACAGTAATCTATAACTGACTAATAATGCCTACAATTATATCCTTTATTGGGCTAGCTCTTTCAGAGGATATTGCCTTTTTTTTTCTGCATACGTACCATCAGACTTGGACTTCAATTTTCTTAAAAAGGTGAATTATTCCTTTTTTTAAATCATAACTGTATGCTTGTGACCTAACTGCTCCCACAGTAATAAATCAAAACATTGCAGGGAATTCAAGCACCACAGAAGGCACAATGAACACATTCTTCCTACAGAGACTACAAGTAATAATAAGAAAGGAGACACTAAGGCGTTAAACATAAGAAGCCTTGTCTGAATAAAACTGTCATCATTTCCATGAACTGCTTGCAGGCCTTCAACAGATTGTTAGTTCGTATTTCCCTGTCTCTAGGAAATTAGTGTGGTGTACTATTATTGGAGACTATGCATCACAACACTTGAAATATCTTCATACAAATTATCCGAGTTAGGAGAGAACCTGTTGGATATAAATTGTTCTCAGCAGACTGCTTTGTGTGCTCATCCCTTTCAAATCAACATAAAAGTATTTAAATTTATATCAGAAACAATTTGAGTGGAAGGAAGTCACAAGAACTGAATTTAATTTCAATTATTTCTAAGGAGAAAATCCAAAATTAATTTGTAATTTCAAACACATATGTGAAGGAGCTTTTTATTAGATTATGGTAATTATGTAATATTTGCCATGAGATTTTTGGATTATTTTAAACATAATTCATAACTAATATTAAAGGAATAGATGTTTGAGAAAGCAGGATTTCACTTCCTAGTTTTAAAATGAAAGTGAAACAAAACAATAAGAAGAATTGCAAAATGGTTTTTCTGCTAGTGTTCTTTTTGATTTTCAATATTTTATGTGGTGTGGATTAGTAAATCATACTATGAGGGAAGTACTAGAGTTTACTTCAAAACTTGAACTGATAGTAAAAATTCATCTTCATGTTTTGATCTGCTATGAATGAATAACAGAAAACAGTGTTTCCATTATCTGATGATTTACTTCTTTGAGTCACTCAAAGTACAACTCAACCACAAAGTTACCCATCAGGATTCTCATGAGGAGATGGGGGCAGGGAGAGGACACATACCTTTCATATAACTTTCACATAAACTCTGGGTTTGGTTTTTTTCCAGGAAACTGCTTTTTTATTTGTCCAATTTGTTGGTTTGCCTTGCAATTGCACATAGTTATAATTTTCTTCTAAATGAAGTTTATCTGAAAGCTCTCTCAGATGCACTTTTTGCCATAAGAGTAAATCAAGGATTAAAAATGTTTTACAGCTGAAAGTGTATTTAAGAGTATTAAAGTGTATTAAGAGTATTTAATATGTAGCTCCACAAGTCATTTCACTCTGGCACATAGGGTTCTTCTTCATGAAAATGTTTTGACTTTTGCCTATATGCAAAACCTGAGGGCTCACCCTTTCACTGGTTTTGCATATCCTGCTGCTATTTGAGAGACAAAAACAATAGTCATCAAGCATCTGGCAACGGTCTACTATGAATACTGCTTTTGTTACTTATATTTTTAACATACACAGTGATATTATTATAAAAAGTTCAGCAAAAGATGCTGTTTTCAGGGGAGAAATACCAAATAGTTACCTAATAAAAAAGAGAAGCAAAATCATGTCTACTAAGCAGGAAAATAGTATGATTCTTACTGCAGCAACAAAATATTTACCTCTTACATAAACTACAGGAATTCACATCAACACTACCTAGAAGGCTTGAAAGGGAGACTGTGTGTAAAAGCTAAGACTTCCTCCAAGTGGAAGGAGGAATACAGTAACCCTGAGTGTTATTGGACCAACAGGCAAAGAAATTGATGAGGGGGAAAAATTTGCTTTTTTTGTTACAAACAAATCAAATGCAGATTTTCTTCTGTTTATCCACCTCCATCAGCTTGCAAAGTTACAAATATTTGTAAATGTGTTGTCTCTTTTACCTATTGCAGATAAATGCTTCTACAGGTATTTAGACTTTAACCTGGCTTGGACAAAGTACCATTTTTCAAGTTAGAAAACAGATCATGTCCTTCATCCAAGGCTGTGGATAATCTTTTGTAGAGGCCGGTGCATAAGTGCTCTCCAGTGCATTGAACACCACTCCCTGTCCAAGCTAGGCAAAGACCAAGTGATGGGCAGGATCCACAAGGATCAAGGAAAGCAAAAGTGTCTTCTGGTGGCTCTTAGTGACACTGGAAGTTCCCTCACATTCATCAAAATGACATGAGTATCACAAGAAGAGTGTCTCAGGCACTCTCCAAGCTGTGTCCTAGTGTACTTAAATTCAGTTATTAGAATTTTCTAGCAATATAAACTTGAATTTGATTTATGTTTGATTCATACCATCATAATACAAATTTTAATTCACTGGAGGTAAATATTTCTCTAGTGCTGCCGTCCATAAGTACATGATATATAGCCGATACACACTACTGTTAGACAAGTTAGTGTAGCTCAGGTTAGCAGAACTCCCATCTCATAAAAGCCATAGTTCTGGAACTAGAAAAAAAAAAGGTTCAGTGTTTTTGTTCTTCATCTTTTGAACCTTTAGGTCATGTTTTAAGGCGTAATCTTGCAAACATGAAATCTAGAAATTGATATCTGAGACTTTCTTGTTATTGCTGAAAATATATTTTCAAATAAGAAATGCAGAACTAAAAGGCATTTTAAATTATAGATGATAAACACAGCAAAACATAAACAGACATAGTGCTCCAGCACATCTTCTTTCTCCACTTATGAATTAAGGCATTTTTCACTGCTAAATTCACTAATTAAAAGCATACACACAGTTTTGACATTTTGCCCTTTTTCAATAGATCTGTAATTTGCCTTGCATGTACTACATCCTCATCAATTTATAATGCAAACAAAGTACGTATCAAACTGCCACCTTCTGAGATACAGATTTATTGTTTTGACACACTGCTGACAGTGGTATTTCATCCTCATTTATTAAGCATATTTCACTGTAATTACTGAACGAGACTATATCATTGTGGAGCAGTTAGGAATGTTTTGAAACTGAAGTACTTGAAGTATGTTAAAAGTACATTTGGAGAATGAAAAAGGATGTTTCCACATTTCTAATAGAAGATTATAGCAAGTGTTGATAAAATGCTGCTCTATTTTATTCAGAACAGGTGCACATTAATCATCAGTAATTTATAGTCTGCATGACTAATACAATCGAACACAAGAAATTAACATTTTATATCTTCTCCCATTCAGCATTCATTTGCAAAATTATTTATAATTATCAACTACTTTAATCAGAAATAACCTTCCTATAAAAAACAAAATTTCAGAGTCTACAAAACAAGTATTTTTGTGTCCTCTTCTGAAAATTTTTTTCTAAGTTATGATTTTTAATCATTATTTATGATGTAAAAGGACTATTAAAAAACATGTGGGCTGTAACAGTGTTACTTTGGAAATACACTGTAGACAAACTTTGATACATAATAATACTCTAACTCTGTTGAATCCCAGTCTGGAAGCTGAATTCTGAAAGGAAAATATCTGTGCTTACAGAAATGCAAACCAAAAAATACTGGGTTCAGCATCCAGAAAACACAACTTTGGTTGCTGTCACGACCTTAAGAGAGTTCAAATTCAAGTTCCAAATTCATACAATGAATTAAAACATTTACATTGTTTTATTTTGATTCTTTATCTAAGAGATTTGTATTAAGATACAATTCCCTTGCTTTTAAGTCATATATATATATATATATACAGATTTCAGACTTTGACTTTATATATGAAAATATCATCTTTCTCCCTTAGAAAGTATAATAATGAACAGTAAAAGCACAGAGCCTTACTAAAGATGAGTAATATTCTTCTTGAAAACTTTGCAAAGTAGAAAATTTGAAATCCTCAACTTCCTTAATTTGTTAGTTTCTGAGCTATACAATCATCCAATTTATAAACCCTTCCTCTTCTGTCTTGAGCTTCTTTTCACTCCAAGTTTAAGTTTACTTTCTATTGTCAAATAGAGATAGACAGAAACAAACAAAAATTTGCTTAAAATAGAGCAATTTTGCTGTAAGGAGAGAAAAGATAACTGTGGAGCAATACAGAAAATGAATTTTCAACAAGACAAATGCTGAATCTGTACCACCAGTCAGACACAGACAAGTGCCTTGTCTAAGACATCCTGATCAAAGTCTATGTATTGGGGGCAATTCCTTTAGTATACAATACTGCACAAATTTAAAAGTATAATGTCACAGTATCTAAGAGCAAAACTATGAAACTCCCTGTTTTTGCAAACCAGCGAAAAAAGAAAAGTGAAAAACAAGATATAAAAGCCTCTGCAGAGATAACTAGATGTCTCCTCTCTCCCAACAGGAACAAACTGAGAAGTCAAAAGCTGTGTATGTAGGTATGTATGGTGAACCTAACTCCATCAGTACATACACCACCACAGTCCCCTCAGAGTAACAAGATCCACTGCCTCCCTCTAAATTTAGGTGTCAGGAGAAACAGGAAACTGGCAAAGCATCTGGGATTGCCACTGCAAGCGTGCCTGAAAAGCTGGTTGAGTGGTTTGTCAAAACATTTTAGTCCCTAGTATCACTTTGCAAATTTTAAGGTCTGTAAATCATCTGTAATTTCGCTTGATTCTGACCAGCATTGCAATTTTAATGCTTGACTTCAAAAAGCCAGTCTGCCTCCACTTTAAAATCTGTGCCTGCTTCTTAGAAATCTACTAAAGATTTAGATACATTGCTTATTTAAAATTAAAAAGACTGGGGCAGAAAATGTGAGATACAGTGTTTTCTATCAGGGCTAATGTGAACTTGGCATTAGGAAACCTTCCCCATAAAGCTGCTCCCTTTACCCCTCCCTGCTTTAACCGGGAGTCACAGGTGGGTGACTAAGTAGGATCACGGCAGCTGTAGAAGGGACAGTCTGAAATTTGACGGGAAATGCTAAACATCCTGTGAGGTTACAGCACATCTGTCCCTGGATTCCCTGTGCCTGTGGGTATCAGGCTTCACTGGCCAGAGGAGAAAAACTTCCTTCCACTACATAAACCCCAAACGAGAGATGCCACTAGAGGGAGAGCAGACCATATTTATTGTGCTGCTCAATGGTACCCGTGACTGGATGAGGTAGGTGGGGGCAAAAATCCAAACCTCTTATGTACCAGACATTGACAACGCCTATTTAAAAAGGCTACAGATATATGTGTAAACTATAAACTCTTTTTTTTTTTTTTTAAATATAAACTTTTGGGATAATGATTGAGATAGTAGTGGAGGGACTTTAAAGAGTGTTTCCAACCACTGCAAGCAAGACCAGTTCATTTATTGCAGTCTTGGCAAGTATCTATTAATCTGGTCCTAAGAAGCCCAGCAGTGATGACTGGAGTTTCTGGATACAACATCAGTGGTTTGGTGATCAAAGGAGCCTATTTAATTTTTTAACATTCCTCTGAGATGTAAAGGTGTTTTCTTCCTGTTAATATAAACATTCCAGAGCAATTTAAGCTCAAGACACCTATCCATCCCACATTTTCTGTGGAGCAGATTTTGTGTTTCTCTCTCTTAACAACTTTTAAAGTTTTTAAGTGTATCATTTGATCTCCCATCCGTGTTCTCCAGTGTAAATAATTCTAGTTCCTGCAACTGGTCCCTACACACGGCCATTTCCAGACCCAAACTATTCTCACTGCTCCTCAACTCAATGTTCTCTCAGTGATCAGCAACTTTCTTGAACTGCCTGTCTCCAAATGCAGCCAGAAACTTTTATAGGCACCTCTGATTACTGTTACCTGGGTGTGCTTCTGTACATTTGCCTAATTAGACTTGCAGTTTGAATAAAAAAACATTTAAAAACCTGTTCACTACAGAAAAGGTCATCCAAAAGTTCCTTTATTCTTTATAGGAGTTTGATTGTCTATTGCAGTGGTAACTGTATATTAAGTAATTACTTCCAATTCCATCTCCAAGTCAAAAATGGAAAGTATGGGCCAACGACAGAAGTAGAAGGGACTCTTTGAGAGTCAAATCCAACAGGTAATTTTAAAAGCATTTGCTTCCCTCTCAATTTATGCACTTGCATAGGAGTTATCACGTATCCATGCTTATGACAGTCTATTCCACAACTGTGTCAAAAGACTTCTCACAATCAGATATTATTTTAATTGCTTCTCCTCTATGCAAAGGACTTATCTGTTTTGAAAGAAAGCTACATTAGTTTACTCTAGCTAGTTTGTGACAAGTTCGTAGTTTTATTTCCTAGGTGCCCAACAATGATTTATTTCTACCATGTTTTTTCTAGGAATTTACATTAAGTTGAGCTTTCCTCATATTTCTAGCTTGCTTGTTTTGAAAATACCGTGATCTCATCAAGATAAGTGATTATTAATTAGTTGAAGCAATTATTCTCTAATTTATTATTTTTCTACACCCACCAGTGCTTTTACCTCTGTTTTGAAAATCTGTTGGCTGCCTAATCAGAGGAAAAGATCATTGGCAGGCAAATCCCTCTTGCATTTTCTTCAGGTATATGCCTGAAGACCTCTTCCTACTATTTTGCAGGTCAAAAGTTGGTGGTAAAAGGCGAATAGTCCCACCTTGACAGTGGAAACTATAGCAATCAGCAAGTAATTGTTGATCTTAGGGAACAGTTGAACACTTGAGTGTCATGGGAAGCAAGAATTCGGGATTGGAACAACTGAATAAAGGAAAAACTTTTGATATTGGTGGAAATTCACCTCAGGAAATTCCTCAGGAGAGGAAAAATATTACAATTCCTAATGAAGAAGAAATGATTAAACAGCCACTGACTCTTCTTAAGGTCACTGAGAAGTTCACAGCACCGAGATTATCAGGAAGCTGTCCCACAGCTCAGGAAGGAGTGATGTGAAATTGTGGATTTTTTGATACCTAGAATTAAAATCATACTTGCTAACTTGTTTTACACACTTAAAAGTGTTCTCAATCATTGTGGGTGAAACACACATAAAAAACCTCAATCCAAACCAAATAAATAAGCCATACCATGTCAAACTCTTGCTGAAGCCCCCAAAAGCTAATATATATTTCTGCTGTTTCTGTTCAAATCTATGAGTTGTCTAGAACCTCTTCTGAGAAAAAAACCCAACACATAAACTTGCTTCCTAACTTGCACATTTTTTCATGCTTTTCAAGTTTGTTCTTTTAAAAAACTATTTTAAGAATAAGAGAGTATGTCAGCTCATCATTCATTCTCTGTAAGCCATTTTTAACATCAAGATTCACATTTTAGCATAGTATTCTGAAAATCTTTCCTGGCAGAAGAACGGTTTTTTAACTATATTTTCTTTCTTTGATTTTTACATTTACAGAAATCGTTATTGTGGAATTCCCTGCTTTATATAGGCTGAAAGACATAATAAAATAATAAAAATGCTTTTTTCTTTTATACTTGATTCCCCAAGAATCATGACTATTAAGGATTTTGGAAGGTAAATAGTTTTCTCTTTTTTATTTTGACTACACAAATGGCCAAAATTTCCTGAAAAGAGCTCAGGACATTTTTGCCTCAGCCAAAGCCAAGTCAGAATCTTGTATGATTTAACCTTAAACTGGTGGAAATGTTAACCTAAAGCTGAACCAAAGCAAAATGGTGTATTTATATCTCCTTCCTATTAAAACCCAAGACTAGTCAGAACAATTCTCTACTCATGTTACTATTGTTTCAGGGGATTTTGATTGTGCCTTCTGTAATCTTATTCCACAAAAACGAGAGCTGATAATATTTATATGCCTTTGAAATTTCATGTTTTATTTATGTTATTTGTGTATTATACTTCTGGACTACTGTGATATCAACCCTTGGGAAAATTAAACCCTTTTGCTGAATGGACTCCAAAATAGGTTTGGAAAGCACTACCACAATCCATGTTTACTGAAATATCACCCTTATTACTTTTTTTTTTCCCCATTATTAGTAGGATCAGTGATGGATTTGGCTGCATATGGAGCAAGGATTTCACTTACTAATTTAAAGAATGATAAACAAGGGAAAGATAAACAGCTTTGCAGGAGAACAAGGTAACATGTTTTTGCCATTTCTGACATGAGTTTCACCATTGCCAATATGGCAAACGGAGGGGGTCAGACATCTGTCAGCAAGGAACAGATGGAATAAACAGCAGCAGAACATTTAAAACAGTTCAGAAGATTATTGCAAAAGTCAGAGGGTCTACAGAGTAGTAGTATTTGGGAGAGGGAAAAGACATGGAGAGGGAGCCAATTGGCTCTTCGAAATTATTCAGTAGATGGTTAACATTATCTGGTACTTGTCATGAGAGAGTTACTGCATTAGAGGAAAAACTGATGCATGCTTGGCAAGAGTTACTGGCAAAAGAAACTTCTGCACAGACTTTTCTGACATGCTCATGTTCTAGTGAAAGGTTTTCAGTCATGGCTGACTGCAGAGCTCCATGGCAGTGAGCACATGGGAGGCAGAACTTTCATGCAGGTACCTGAAGTGCAAGCGCCTGGCTGACAGCTACACCTGTGAAATGAGCTCCCTCATGCTGAAAGGTGTGTGTGTACCATTGTACACATGCTTGTACCATTTCATCCCATGGTGATTTAAACACTTGCAAGAACAAATCACTTACAAATGTTGTTGCCACGTTCAACTACAGGTTTTTAGTTCCATATGATGTCATTTTAGAACCAAAGAAAGTCACAGCAACCTTTGTTTAAACATACAAGCTAGATTGATCTTCTCAGCCAATGCCTCAAAAATACAATATACAGAATTACAAAAGAATAAATATTATGGAGAACAGGACTTTAGTCTGGGAACTCTTATAAAAATAACAATCGTCATAATTTAAAATACACTACTACATGCAGTTCCATAGTATGTATTTTATGGGACCTTTATCAGCAGTTTGTGATAGTATTCTCTGCTCCAAAATTTTTATTTGAATTTTATTCAAATTTCCAGTCCCCATAAGAAATTCAACAGCTTTTCAGCCCATCCCCCTGTCATTGCCAGTTCTTTGTAGAAATGTTGAGTAATACGAAATATTTTATTTTTAAAATGGAAAGTTCCTTTGAATTGTCTGTGGTTTTCTTATATTCACCATTACATTTCTAAAGATGTGAGAGCTTACTTCAAAAATCCTTCTTCCATCAGCCTTATGGTTTGGGAGTTCCTTATAAAAACTGAAGTTTTGGCTCATTTCTTTCCTTAAAAAAAAAAAAAAAAGAAAAAAGAAAGAAAATGGGAGAGGACAATTCTTTCATTTAACCATCATTCAGGAATTAGCAAACAATTAGTAAACTATCAAATAATTAGGAAAAAGGACTGACAGACTGGAATTAAATATTCCAGAGGTTTTTTTCACCTGCAGGCAGGCTAAGGGAATTATCTCTGTTTCTGATCCATAAAAAATAGTAACTACATTGTACTTTAGCAATAAAATAAATAACTATTGAATAGACTGGGGGAAAAGCTCTCAGGGCAGTTTTACCACCAGTAAGGCTATCACAGTTATTAAGACATAAAACACCTAAAAATATAAAATAATACCTTCTTTGCTAACAACACTGCTTTCACTAATGAGGAATTATTATTTGATTGTCAATTGTTCTAAGCAAAACTTTAAAACACAAACATACAACATAGTCAAATAAACATTATTTAAAGATTTCTTATTTTCATGATGTAAAAGGTACCCGGCCTTGACATTTTCCATCACAAATGTGATATGAGGTTTGGTATATAAATACCAGTAAGGGAAGTTTCTGTACTGGTAAAAAAAGATTGTAAAAGGTAGACTCATAATCCAATAAATATCCAATGTGTTTTAAAAAATAAGGTGATTAATGGAAAAATACTCTGTCTTATTGATTCAGTATCAAAGAATGTTAAGTAATTTTCCTCTACAGTACCTTTCTTTCAGTAAAAGAGTTGGTTGTTGGGGGGGGGTTTAACACCATGTGAGATACGGCAACAAACAAACAATTCATAATTTAATCTTACACAAGACGAAAGAAATAGAATCCCCTTCTTTTATGTGTTTAAATATACATATTGTGTTTTGTGTTTAAATACACATCAACACCCTTTGAAATTTTATTTATATGGGAGTGATAAAATAGTGTTGAATACAAATGCAGGGAAAACCTGTTAAATTATCTAGTTGCATTTGGATCATGCGGTGGGCTGAGGAAGCCAATTCATTTAAAGTAAAATCACTGCTTCCTCTGAGGTCTCTATAACATATTTTAAGACTATTTCAAATAGATATTATGACAAAATTTACAAAGTCAAAATAATTAATGGAATAAACAAGTTCAACTTAATTTAAAGCTCTAGAAAGTTCATGTATTTGTTAACTTTATGTGGTTTTGTTGTTTTTGGGGGGAGGGTTGACATTTCTAAAAAGAAACAAAGGGCAAAATGTTCATGGTTTAGTCTAGGGAGTAGGTTTCTCTTTACATCTCACCCTGTAACTTTCTGATAAAGACACCCCCAGAACACAGGAGCTCAGAGTTCTGCATCTGTTAGATGATGCAAACTAATCCAACAGGAAATCCCTGTTCATCAACGTAACAGCTGAATTCTGCTACTAACTCTGTTCCAGGTTTTCATAATTAAACTTATGTTTAAGTACATAAAACTATGTATAAAACTCCAAAGAGTACACTGTGAAATAACCCTAACAGCAGAAATTAATGGAGGTTCTTCAATGATTCTTCAGATTTTGGATTCTCAACTGAAAGAAATAAACTGGAGTTTAAATCAAGCACTTCCATCATTTGGGCCAGGTATGTCAATCATGATCTTCTACCCTTACACAGGGACATTAATCTTTATTGGTAAAAACATCAAGCAAGCAAAAAAAAAAAAATAAATTCAGCCAAACAGGTAGGAAACTTAAGACCTTTGCCAGTAAATTTTGAAATATTTTTAAAGTGACCAGGTCACCCAGTTAACATCTCTACTATTTTAGTGGTGTTCTGTCTGACTAAGTACACAGGATGTCAAAGAATTTGTTTCTTGCTGGCTGAAAAGTACTTGGATACATACATGGAAACTGGAAGTCAAAAAGGCAGAAAAATAAAATCTTGGGATTTTATACATGCCAGTGAAATGAACTGTAGCCGTTGTTCTCATAACCTTGGTCACTGTATAGTAAACTACAAGTTATGAATCACACACTATTTCCTTGTGACTTGGAAGAATGCCATTTCTCCATTGCAGTCAGTTTCTTTTCAAATTCTACTATTCTAGGTTATTTGGATAGGAGGAAAGCTTGCTGCAATTAATGTTGTGTTTAGTGTTCTGCACAGGACACTTCTTATAGAGTCTGAAATGCTGAAAACTCTAAAAAGTTCTTAAAACATTAATTTGAGCATGTGTGAATAATCCAAATGAATGACGAACACTATGTCCACCTTTGTTAAAACCACTCTGCTGAAAGAGCAAGGTCCCTCTGAGATTGTCAGACTGACTTGCTGCTTACTGCCTATAACAATATTGCTCACTAAGTCCTATTTTTACAAAGCACTGTAGCTCTGTCATTATTCTTATTAGAAGATTGTTTTGGGACCTCACTGCTGTGATACCACTATAGAGTTGTCTAATTTTCAGGATAAAGTAATTTCTGATAAGTTTTCACACACCTCTTCCTGTTCCTTTTGTACCTTTACACTAATGTATTTTTAGAGAGTGTTAAGAAAAAATGAAATTTGATCAGGATACGGGCAAAGCAGAACATTCAGATCTCTTCCCTGCTTCATACTAATGGCTCTTTCTCACACTTACTCCAGGCTGAGTTCATCCTTCTTGAGTGTCAGTGGCCATAATCTTGCAAATCATTTCAGGGGAACTCGTATCTGTCCTTTCCACAATGATGTTAGATGTGCCTACCTCTGCTGAGGTAAACAGGAATTAAATTTACCATCTCATGGCACTACAACATGACTCATGATCACAAGATAACTGAATCACTACTTCATATCCTTCCCTCCAGCTGTTGAAAGCCAAAATGCGCCTACTTTACATCTGCTCTTAGTAACTTTTCAGCTTAAATATTACATTTTATACTAATCACTTTTATTCTGATTGTATTCCTTGAGGCTTCAACATCATCTAGATATTAGTTACTTTTGAGATCTCACATGTCCTTTATACTGATCACACCTCCTAGCCCTTCATCCTCAGCAAATTCCCTGGCACAATTAGTAAGTGAAAATAGCAGAGGTAAACTCCATGAGGATTCTTTTTAATAATACCTTTTCTTGCAATCAATACTTATCTTTCAGTACTGACAGCTTTCCCCGTCTTATTAACTGGCTCCTAATCCGCGTTACTATCAAGAATCTAATATTCTCTGTTCTAACTAGTTGTTTCTCATAACAGAGTGAAGTTTTGGCAATAGCAGCTTAAAAATGTAATGAGAGAAACCTTTCAGGAAAGTTAGTATTTCTTACTCAGTCACCTTAACATGGGCATAGGGGAAGCACATAAACATTGCAACATGCAGGAAGAGGTCGAACAAGCTTCTTTTCTCATTACTCAAGGAATAGGCTTTTGTTGTCCCAAAATTCACCAAATAGCGTGTTTAATAGAACATTACATATGTTGCACTTCTTCATACAAAGAGTACCTACCTTAGTGCAAATCAGACTGGTAGATCTATTGTACTCTTGCCACTTGTGTATGTAAAATTGTTAATATTTATTAAATAAACAGTAAACACCCCCATTGACATAAAAATGTAAAGGTAAACCAAATAATCTGGTTTTTAATTTTCAATTTAATTCTTTTCATTAGAAGGAGGGAACTATACTTCAAAGTATCAGTTACTTCTCTAGTTTCCCTTAATTAGTATTTATTAGAAATATATAAATGTTCCAATATAAATTATTTCAACAGGACTTGTTATTTATTATCCCTTTCTAATCAGGTCCATTCTGTCCTGCACTGCACAGACCACTACATAATTAGGAAATTGCGATTTTCTCTAATGTGAAATAAACTTATGGACAGCATTTGAAAATCATAGGTCTTTCAAAGATAGGCCACTTTTAGTCAAAGAATGAGGTGGAAAGGAAAGAGATCAGGACAGGAAGAAAGCCTTATCGTGCTTTGCACTGGGTAATCCATTTTTTCCTTCATAAGCAGTTGCTACATTCCTTGGGTGGGTTGAGGACTGAAGGAAGAAGCACACTGCCCACTCTACAGGTTGGTTTCTTTTTGTTTGTTTTTAAGGAGAGATAGTCTGTAGGAGAAAACATTATTTTCATTTGCAGTCACGTGCATACTGAAACACTATTCTAAACAGATCTAAACAGGTCTTAACCAAGCTTCAGGCTAGAGTACGTCTCCAACAAAGACAGGCTGAGAGAGCTGGGGTTGTTCAGCCTGGAGATGAGAAGGGTCTGGGGTGACCTAATTGTAGTCTCCACCAGAATGGAGGTTACAAGATAGAGGGGGTCTATTTACAAGAGCATGTGGTGATGGGACAAGCAGGAATGGCTTCAAACTGAGAGTAGGTTTAGATTAGGTATTAGGGAGAAATTCTTTACTGTGAGACACTGAAATTGGTTGCCTAAAGCAGCTGTGGATGCCCCATCCCTGGAAGTGGATGGGGCTCTGAACTACCTGGTATAGCGGAAGGTGTCCCTGTCCACGGCAGCAGTGTTGGATCTAAAGGATTTTTAATGACCCTTCCAAACCAAACCATTCTATCATTCTACTATTTTATGTTCTTTTTTGTGTTTTCCTTCACTATCTGATGCTCACATTTCAGAAGCACATTTCTGTTTCCAATTGCTTTGTAAAATCTAACACATTTTAGCATAAGTTAGAGTTTTAAAATAAGTTAAATTTTAAAATAAGTCCCAAGAGAGATGTTTGTACATCTCAAACAATCACACCATCAATGGATCAAAAAACTCTACAGTTGAAATCTTCAATGAAGCTGAGATCCATGGTAAGTCTATCACAGTTCATGGCTAAGTTACCCTAATACAGATGGGCTAAACCCTTGCCCTACTGTGTACTACCACCCTTTAACAGCAGTGCTTCTGCTTAAAATTTGGGAAAAAAAATGTGAGAGTGACCTTGAAAATCATCTATAACTTGGTAACAAATACCGAAGGTTAGGGAGGAGGTAAGGAATCTTTCAGTCTGGATTTGGTGGAAGATAAGTACGATTTTAATAATGTATATTGATGTTGCAAGTATTGGGGGATTTTTACAACCACATGTTACAGTGATTACTGCAATGGATACAAAATTATAGTAACAGCAGTAAACTGTACCCGATTTTTTTTCTAGACAATGCCCAAACTCAGCTAATAATTTGCCAGTGCTGTTCCAGACTATTGCCAAATGCCTGGTGATTCTTGCACTCTTGACAAAGGAAATGTAGTTGCTAGTTTCATCTAAAGAAGGAATTTTTCAGTGAAAATGCTTTTTCAATAGAAATGATGAAGATGCAGTTATGCTAATTCACATTTACTTTTCCTTGTGGGTATCTAGTTTTGTTCAAACACAACTACATTCAATATTCCTTTGTAAAAAAGAAAGAAAAATGTATTTTCTTAATAAGCCTGTGAAACGTTATCCCAACATAGAATCCAGATTTTACTTATTTCCTTACACATTTATTTATCATGGTCTGCATTCTAAACCTTAAGAAATTACTGAATTTCAGTAATCTAGGAACCTACAGAATGTTACAATTCTTACAAAGTTTGTTACTAGTCCAAAGATATATTACTTTACATCCAGGCATCTAAATGCTCATCAGTAATGTTACTTTTTTTCTTCATTTGATACTAACCTATAGCTACCATTTACTCAAGTTTTCATCCAAACTGGTATGTACAGACTCCAAGATACTGGCATTTTCTTATTATCTCTTGCCTGTGTCAGAGGGGGTTTTGTTCCTTTTCACAAGTCCATTTAGACCTGTTACTTAACGAGCACAAAATGCTTCCTTTGGCAATTCTCTGACCTGAGTGCCCACAATGTCACTTTGAAATTTTCCTCATCTCTCCACAAACACCAGAGAAAGGGTGGTTCCACATAATATTTATATTCTGAGCCTAGAGATGTTTTCTTGCAAATGACAAATAAAACTCTTAGAAATTAGTTTAAAGTTTATAAATGTATGAAGAGCAGAAAAACTCAACACAGGACACAAACAAAACTAAAGGAAAAACATTATGACCTTTTTAAAGGTGAAGGAGGTTAATTTTGCTCTGATGAATAAACTGTACAGCAGCAAAGCAAGTAAGAAAAAGAAAAATAAGCAACTTCTAGATGTATTCAAAGAAGTAATCATTACATAAAGCAAGAGGTTTGGGAGTAGCTATAAACTTTCTTGATTTTGGTACATTTATGATCCATTCTTGCTAACCACATAGTATACTCTAAAGAGACAACAGAACAAAGCTTCTGTTTGGACAACCTGGTACAATTCCTTTCCTTTCCACTGAGTCTTCAACTTGTATAGAGCTACGAGTTAGAGTTTGAGAGTGCATTTGTTCCCATGTTCTTTTCATAATTTAGAGGTGAACTCAAGCTGGCAACTCAGAGCTTATCAAGAGATTACCATACATCTCAGAACATTCTTGCTCAAGGGTGACCTTCTGCTGGGCTGAACACCTTAAGCTGAGGCTGCCTGAAGAGGCTGTGCCATGTCTGGGAAGGTTAGTATTGCAGTACTTTCAAGGTACACAGAAATTACCATTTTTGTCATAGTATGACATCTTGTGGACTGCTGATAGTATTACGAAAGGACTCACTGTTCTTAACCTAAATATTACTCACATCAAGTAAACTAGTACATGGAGTGCTATTTTTTTTAAAGCTGACTGGGTCATATACACAGCTGTCATCTATTTATGGATGAAAAACATTGCCACAATAAGCTTGTGAGAAAGGAGGTACATAGGCAAAACCTATTTAATATACAGGCACTGAGCCCTGTGACTGCAATGTGAAGGGCTCAGGATAGTGGAATGCCTTCAGTCACTGAGCACCTTCCTGGCAAGGGACAGGCTTCCAAGACTGGCTCATTCCCATCTTCAACCTACTTTTTTTCTTAACCCGGTTTCTGGCAAGCAGAAAAAAGGATAAGGATCCCTTGACATGTTGCCTGGCAGGCAGGTGTTAGGTCTCTTTTTCCAAACCTCCAAGGAATGAAGAATGGGAATGGACAGACAATATTGAAAAGATTGAGGGTTTTTTTCCTCCTCATTTCTAAAAATGGAGAGCATTCAGGATTATTTTAAGATTTAGAGCATGACTAAAAGCTTGCTTACAAGGCATGTGAGCTTGCCTGGTTGTGTCACTGGCCCACATCACTACCTCCTGATTAACAGTAATGGAAAAAATCTGTCTGATCATTAAGCTCCTGACTACATTTGAATACCTCCCCTTATATACTTCTTTTGATTCTTTCCTGACTGACATATTCAAGGAAAACCTGGTGCTTTATTTCAAATAACAAGACAGCATAGAATTATGAGCTGACAGAAAATTTGAACTGTATGAAATCTATATAATCTTTCCTTTCCCCCCTCCCTCCCTTCCCCCAGCAGGAACTGAGGCCAACAGTTTTAAGCAAGATGCTTTTTTGCTCTTAGATTCCTTTGTTGCTTTTTCATTTTTCAAACCTTTTGTTTCAGGCTACCTGATAGCTCTCTATATGTAAGAACATGCCACACACCATTCCAAACAGTGATTGTGAAGTGTGAATGTGGACAAGGAAAGGGAAAGGTAGCCATACTTTACAGAAGAAGTACGGAACCAACAAAAAACAACCACTGTCATTATTTACATGACGTTATAAAACCCAGGTTTCATGAATGGATATATCCCACTGAAATTGTGAAACATACCATACTTCATCAAGGTGGATGACAAAAATACCGTCTTTAGACTTTTCCTCCATACTTGAACTTACCTTCAGAGGTCTGATTGAGCAGGGAAATGCCAAAATTCTCTAGAACCTGGAAAGAGTTTCCTATTCTAATTTTATGGTTCTGAGAGAATTGGAATTTTGGCTGGGTATATAATTTCTGTATCCCTAGTGTAAATGAAGGGAAATTACAAAGCACTCTCTTCATCAGTTTAATTTTAATTTTTTTTTCTAGAGAAAAGATTTATCAGCTTAAGAATTACTTTCAAGTTAAAGTCTTGGAAAGCGTATAAAAAATCCTTCAAAAAGAAGATAATATTGAGGGAATAATAGAATAATATTAGGTTAATATTATTCAGCCCGAGATTAAGACCTCATCGATAGTGACTACATCTCTACAGCACTGGAAGCCCAGGCAGATATCATGCTTTAGAAAGCTAAATTCAGCTGCCAGTCTCGAGCTGATTGCCACGCTATACTGGACACAGACAAAAGGATGCTGTGTAACTTGTTAAGTGTCTGTCTGTGCTGTACTGTTTTTGCAGACACATAGATTAAAGACAGCCAAAAAATCACCAGATTAATAAAGCACAGTGTCAGAATTAGGTGCAATTATTAAAGAAAAAAATTAAAAAGATTTTCTTTCCAAGAACATGCTGCCAAAGTAATTGTACTCAGTTGAATTTGACCCACATTGCACACTAAGCCTGGCACAAATAAGTATGAACATAAGGAGAGCTAGGAATGATGACGTAAAACACTAAATCTAGCCTTCAGTGGAATCTACCAGCCTCACAGGGTCAAAAGCTGAACTTTGAAAATGTGGAGGAAAACTAGCCTTTCTCAAATATTTGCAAAACTAGAATGTTATAAAATCCCTTTGATCCCCTGGCCTTGCCAGGCATTCTAATTCTCAAGTGACTGATGAAGGAAGAGAAGCAAAAAAATCATATCGCATAGCTTATACATATTTATTACTAGTAGGCAGCTGAAGGCTAAATACTTGCATTTGTATAAAAAGAATAGTAATGACTTAGGCATCAGTTATGTGATAAAAGCCAGAAATATTAACTAAGTACTGACTGGAATTATTAAAAAATAATGTAACACAATGCAGTTCAATCTCCAGTTTTCTGCCCTTCCTTCTTTTCCTATGCTTATTACCAGTTTGGCTAGTCATTTATCCCTTCTGTCCCTCTCCTCAGCTCCTGGCGGCAGTTTGCACTGACCATTGAGCTTGATTCGGCCAGTTTGCTAGCTGCAAGTTGTAAAGAACACCACAGAAGTTCTGTTGTAATTCTGTTGCTATTCCTAGTGGTCTGCTCTGCCTCTTCTGTACATTATGTGGATCTGAACCTATATCGGCATTTCAGAAATAGATCTCAAAATAAATTTGTAGGGGGTGTATATTGGACATTAGTAGATCAGCAGTATGCAGTCTGTAGCTGAGTTATTTGGGAAGGCAACAATGGGATATAAATACAGGGAAGAGGAGGAGTTCAGATGTAGGGAATGTGGAGAGGGAAAGAGAGATGACTGACTGATAACTATTTCTCAATCCAAAGTGTATTTCCTAGATAAAAATTCACTATCTGTCAACAGCTGTTACAAGAAGCTCTTACTAAGCAGTCATCAGAAAGGAAAACAGGCAAATACGTTTCTGACACTTAGCTGTTGCAATCACCAGGATGGAACAGCACACAACATTGCAGTAGCACAACTAAACCAAAGTAGCTTCTTGTTCACAAGCAGCTATACTTTGCAGTATCCAGGTGTTATCTACTACATATCTTCATAGGGTATGCTCATTTCTGGTAAGCTGAAATCTTGGAATTGTTTGGAGTTCTGTATAATTAGTTTACTGATGGAGACAGGCTTAACGCAGATGCGCTTTAAATGACAGGCATTAAAAAATATGATCCCATAAAATTCTAAAATTTTCTACAGTTTCTATAAGAAACCATAAACTAAATGGATAATACCAAGGGGAAAAACATCCCTCCATCTAGAAATGAATTCCATGAGAGAAGAACAAAATTAATCTGGACAACATAGCACTTAAATTGAAGGACACCTTTTAATCTCGGAGAAAAAAACCCAGCTTGTATATTCTTAAGTATCAAGTCCAACTGTTAACCCAGCACTGTCAACTCTACCACTAAACCATGTCCCCAAGAGTTACATCTGCATACCTGGTAAATACTGGCAGGGATAGTGATTCAACTACTTCCCTGGGCAGCCTATTCCAATGCCTGGAAACCTTTTCCATAACAGAAGGAAACTCAGGATTTTTCCCAAATGAGTTTAATCACTCTCATATGTTACAAACCATTCCCTTTTTTGTTTCTTGGTTAACAAAATTGTGCCAGCTTTGTTTTAGGCCTAGTGAGGAAGAGATAGGTCTCACACAAACATGTTTTACACCTGAGTTACTTGATGATCGAACCATTCAGTCTTGTTTGTTTTAAAAGCAAGTCTTAACTACTTTAGGAAGAATGTGGTACTGTTAGGAGACACAGACCAGGCTTGAGTCATTACAAAAGATGTAAACAAACTGGATAGAGTCCAGAGTAATAAAAATTATAAGAGGTGTAAAAAATGGCCTATGAGGAAAGGTTGAAATAATGGAGCTTGTTTAGTCTAGGAGAGTAAAGACTGAACTGGGACATGATCACAGTCTTCAAATATGTATAATGCCCTTTCTATAGAGGACAATGATCAGCTCTTGTCTATGTTCACCAAGGACAGTGCAAGCAATAATTTACAAAATTTGCAACAAAGGAATTATAGTTTGATATTAAGGACAGATCTCCCACTAGAGCTAGCTAAGTAACAGGATTCCTAGTTTGGAGAATGTTCAAAAGTATTTTCAAGAGTAAATTGAAGTTTTGGACTGATTCAGAATACTAAAAACAGTACTCAAAAATTCATAACATTCAGGCAAACGACAATCAGTCAAGAAGGATTAAATATGATACAATTTATTTTAGAGAGAACATTCTCATGGTTGCATTAAAATTTGGTTAACCAATTAAAAACAGTTTTAACTGCTCAGAAAAGTTGGAGAGGTTTTGTACAGTCTGGAGAGGTATTTTTAATGCTTGCTACTCTTAAATGTGATGGGATTTCTCCATTTGTAGTATATTTTATGTCTTTGCACATAAATATATGCTATATAGCTACTGACACAGCAGAGTTCCTTAGTATACGCTTAGAAGTGGAGCTCTTTAAAGCTAAAGGACAGCCTTTATTCTTTAATACTATATAATAAAACTGCAGAAAATATCTATATATCTTATCTTATAAACAAAGCAACTGTAGACATAAAGTGACCTCCTTTAGAAAGAAAAAAAAATGCTGTAAGTCTAATACCACCCACTCATTATGAGAACCTGTGGGTATAAATCATGAATAGTCTATGAAGTGTTTATTTAAACAAAAGTCAACTTTACAGTTTATTCAAAAGCACATTAGGCTTAACTGACTTCTGTCCTCTATAAGTAGCTGGGATAGATAATGCATACATATATAACTTTAAAAAAATCCACACACACATTTGCAGTACATATGAAAACAGTAGGTGGTATGTCTTACATGACCATTTCCTGTCTTTTCACCAGAAATCAGTTATACTAATTTCAGTTGAAAGGGGGAAAAAGGTATTTAGAAGTTTAGCATGTATGGAAACTGACTGAAGGGTCTATTATGCAAGTAGTTAAATGAATTTATTTGCATTTAGCCTCAGCACAGCACAATGCAACCAATGACCTTTAAAAGATCATAGCACACGAGCTGCACAAAACCAGATACAACTCCTTAGTAAAAGCTTATCTTTTTACCTTTAAATGTTACATTTAAATGCTATCATCAAAATCTGTACTTCAACTTTCGTTGCAATTTAAAATTAATTCATTCTGATTGTTATGGGTTGGTACTGTCAGATTTATCACAGCAAATCTGCATCCAGGCAAAGAATCAGATGCAGTTTTGGAGGGTGGAAGTGTAAACGCATTCCAAAAGTCTGCAGGTTTCCTTCACGCATAATATTTGATCTGTAGATTGTTAAAACTCCATTATTCATCTAATGAATGCTTCCACTAATCAGTTCATCTAAGGACATCTAGATTTGACATTTATATTATTCTATTCTATTTCTAAGACACAAAAAAATTGTAGTGTGACAGCTTAGAGAATTTCTTTTAACACCTGTATCATCAATACCATGACTAGAGTTGATTTCAACAAGGTTGGATGGCTGGCCTTGGTATAGGGTACACTTTCAGCTATCCTGTAAATTAATAGAAATTATGCATTCTTATCAATGTATTCACATCAATACATCGCCCTTAGGGAGAGCAGGAATCCAGGAACTTGGCTCAATGAGACAAGTAATAACTTTAAACAGAGGTATAACCTGAATCTCTTAATTAGTGTATCACTAGCTATGTGGATGCAAAATGATTCACATATGACTGAGCTAAAGCAGATGAGCAAAGATATAGTTCACCATGTCCTTTCCAGGAACCTCACTGACAGACTTCAAACAGCAGCTGTACCTATGTAATAAGAAATATACTTCATCCCTAAAAATCAAGAATGTATTTCTATAGCAAGCCCAAATAATTTGTGAATCAAAAACTGGACAGTTTGGGCAACAATATGAAGGACTAGATGGATCTGAGTGGCAGCTGAAACTTTAAAACATTTCCATAAATACTGGATAAGTTTCCACAATTATTTTTTAAATTATTATTTCTGTAGAAAGGTACATATAACGTTTTGTACATATGGTTTACACTTCACTTCAAGGTTCCCCAGAGACAGTCTTGTCTCTAAGGATATACACACAACACACACAGAGCTGCTTCAGTTCTTTTGCAGTTAGGCTGACTATCAAAGATTGCTGATAGACCAGAAGTTTAAGAAACATATACTAGAATTAATTCTACAGTGGATTGTCTACAGAGAGGACATAGTATTATGACCAAAGTGCATTTGATGATGCAATTATCAAGCAAATTGAGTAGAAGATCTGTTTTCCAATTTGAGAAAAGTGACAGACCTTTAAGTATTTCTTACTGCTCAGAGAGCAAGCTGTTTCATATCTTTCACCTGCTCAAAGAATTGAACTGGAGATCTTTAAGCTGCTGAAAAGCATATTAAAGAGGAGGAAGACACGATGAAAAAGATAACATGCAGATAGAATAAATCTGTCACATAAATAAAAAAAGGTATTTAATTGAACACTCCTGCTAATTTGAACCCTGAATGACCTGTGGTGCTTTCTCAAAGACTGGAACATGGTTCTTCAGGAAAGCCAATGAGGATAACTTCTAATGTCATTAGCAGGATATTGGAATATCTGGAAGCTCAGTTCTTTTTAGAAGTAGGGTTCAGGGAAGTAACTAGATTGCAAACAGATGAGAGAAGTTGTCTCTTCAGTTATGCTATCCATTAGATATCTCTACATGTAAGGTCCTTAAAGGTGGCAAATGCCAAAGAAGTTTTAGTCAATGTCTAAAAAGAAGTGCTTTAGCAGCCTAATCAGTAATGTGTAGATACTAACTGATATTCATTTTTCATGATTTTGGGAACCATATCTGCCTGTAAATACTGGGGGATGTGCTAATTTGATTAAAAACTAGATGTGCCAAACTATTACTGTTTTGGAAGATACTTTACAATAAACAGCACGGGATGTTTTAATCATCATTATATCATTTTGTATAATCACATTGATTCTTTAAGAATCAAAGCCAGAGATGGCTAAATAGTAAATGACTGCTTTTGGGAAAGCTTCTGTTGCAAGGGTCCTCACAGCTGAGTCTTCAGCTGGACTGGATGAGACCTTGCAAATTGCTGTTCTGCTCAATTCTTAGAACCAGCTGACCCATGGTCCTCCAGGACTTTGTGATCCATCCCTACTGCTTATCTTAATCTATGTATGAGAAATCTTTTATTTTCCTCACCTGTGTATGAAAGACTGTCCCACATGATCATCTCTACACCTGCAGAAACAGTTCTAGTTTGATAGAGCATCATAGTTTGATGAGCAGGAATCACCTGAGGGTATTGCTGGGGCTGTCAGCATGTAATTCAACACATTTAAGAATAAAGGCAGGCCTATCAGTGGCAGCCCATGGGAATCTTCAGGATTGCCCAAAATTCCCGCCTGGAGAATTCCAGTAAAAGTTAGTCAGGTATTTCTTGCAAATGTGGCTATAAGTTCAGTCAATCACTTTGTCTCAAGTCAGTCTACTGCCTCACCTATATGATGGTTAGATGAGGAGGTCCTGGGAATTAACAACCTCAGTGTAGAGGGTATGTACTCAGGCACAGCCCTTGTACTCATCTTCAGTATATATATATATATGTATATGTAGTTGTGTTATATATATGTTATATATATGTAGTTATGTGTAGCTGTGTTCAGTATATATATGTAATTGTGTTAGGACAGCCAGGAATGCCATCCTTCCATCACACAACCTAAATTCTGCAGTTCTATAGCTCCTGCCACAAGTAGCACTTCTCTTTTTCACTTGTATAACAGTATCTGCATTATTTCATTTTAGATCTCACTACAGACTCAAATCATCACACAATTTCAACATTTTGCATTTGAAACTGGAAAAATGTCTTTATCATTTTCTGGGGGCACAAACTGTGTTTCCTTCTTTCCTACTCTTTGATATGCGAATGCCAATAGCTTAATCAAATGGTGGGACCATCTCACGGAAAGTTACTGTTCTCAATATTCACTTGTGCTGATTTAAATGTGAAAACAACTGCAGGTTACACTGACAAATATTATCATCTCAAATTTCCCATCAGCCCTGATCCAGGCATAGTCTTTTGTTTTATACTTACACCCAGATTACTTTGGGAACCCAGTGATTTAGCAAAGTATTTGTAGTGCGAATATACACTAAGCATAGCTCTAAGGTATAAGGTGGGAAATGGTGTTGCAAGATGCTAATGTAGGATAAATAATATTAAAGTAGTTTGTGCTACTTGCTTCCCAGGTGTCTTATGTCTGTGTGACCTGTCCTGCTTCCCCATCTGCTACAACTATCCACAGAAAACTAAGTTTTACTTATAGAAAGACGTTTTCTACTGAGACTAGACTTAAGTGGGTCTGTTTGGCCATTTCATAATGTTGGCTACTAGCTTCATTATCTTCATCCCAGAAGAGCAGCCCAATGCCAACAGCAAATCTTACATTTTACATGTGTGATTCTGCTGACAGAAATAAAGAGTCTGCATATCTTTAAGTTTACCATTCAAAGTTCCAAGAACTTTTTCTCCCACACTTAATCTTAAGTAACTGTTAAGTCTGCTAACATATTTGCAGAAACATCTCCCTAATGTTTATCCAGTTGTTTTACATTTTCTGGTGAATATATTACATAGAATTCTGAGACATTTTTCTCTACAAAGGTTCCATTAAACACTTTTACACTAGAATAAGGAACTGTGATAAACTAGCACTAGATACATAAAAATACAAAAGTAGGAAAATTACAAAAGTAGGAAACTTTAACTTTACAGGAAGATAAGACTGTATCTGGATCCTGTTTCTGTATCATAGGTATCACATACCAATAAAACAATCTGTGTTCCTACAGCTTTCTTGCCACATGCAGTGAATCCTCCTGCAACTTTTAAGAGATAGAATAATTATCTTGAAAGTAGAAGTTTATGTACTCAATTAAAAGGGCATTCAATAAAATACTATACTTAAAAACCAGGTCTTTATCATGCTTCCAGAGTACACAACTGTTAAACAGATTCAGAAATGAAGAAAGCTAGTGATACCAAGTTTTCTAACCAGATCTGATTTCTTAATGAAAACAGACAGGCTTATACCACATATAGCTTCCAGGGCTACTTCTTATCAAGATATATTTTTGTCTCATTCATTCCTGACCAGACTGCAGCTGCCAACACACTTACACTCAGTGACTGCAAACTGGCTAGCCACCCATCAAATAACCTGAAATGCTCTGACAGATTCAGCCCTGTATTCTAGTCTGAAAAAGAAGAGAGTAGGAAGCAAAGGGCAGGAAGGTATTTGTTGACTGAGGGGTTCAGGGTACATACGCTTACGACCTATAAGATCATGCAATATGTCCGATTTATTAAAAGAGTTCTGATCTTTTATAGTTTCTCCACACAATGTCACGTGACCAATTGCACATAACTGGTTACAAGCTACTGTCCAGATGTAAACACACATTACAAATACACTTTTAATTGGCTTATAACAGCTGTCCAGGCAGAATGAAATAATTATTTACTTTATCAAACCCCACCTTCTTTTTGACACTGATTTCCTTTTGTTCTAGCTAGAAAACTTGCAGCCATGTTGAAAATTACAACTTACAATGTCTATAAAGGTATATTAAAGCAAAGTTTATAAAACTACAGAACACAATATGAATTGCACGTTTATCCATCATGTTCCTTCCACAGGTATGTGCAGTGCCCCTATCATTACTCAGGGTTGATAACTAACAATCCTTAGCTCTCCCATTTGACTTGTGCACATTTAATGTTGATAGATAAATGGTAGATGGGCAAATCTTCTCAGATATGACATTTTGTTGGTTTCAGTTTGTCTAATCGCTCTCTTGTTTTAATGTTTTTCTAAGTGGCCCAGTTTCAGCTGGCAAACAACATTCAAAAACACCTTTTTCAGCCAGTGACTTCAGTGGAATCCAATTTTTCCTTTTGAGCATTAAGGAATTCACATTTCCTGCCTCTTGGAACCATACAGTCTTTATAAGGGTTATAAAATCTCTTTGTGGACAAGCACAGAAGGAAAATATTCTAAAAGTGCTTTTCTCAGAGCGTAGATTAAAGCACACGAAACCAAAGGTGTGGGTAAAGCAGTAGAATCTCTTTGTAAATGCTGTGGTACTGCATCAGAGGCCATGTAGGAGAACAAGAGAAAATAACCCAAGATTATATTTTTCTTCTCCGTCATTATTTATAAAGGCTTGGAGAGAAACATTCTAGCATGTTCTGATGGAAAAGACTAAAAGTAGTCAGTAGGCAATTTGTCAATAGTGAGCAGCAAGAGCTTTTAAGAATATAAAAGCAGATCTCAGTATTGAGACTTAAAGCCAGTTTAAAAATAGAATAATTTGCATTCTTTTGTTGAATTTGGCCAATAATTCTTACCATTCACAAATATCTTGTCTTGTTGACATATATTTTTGAAAAGAACACTAAAAACCACATAAGTGACAATTTTTAATCTGCTATTTCACTCCTGCAGCCAGTTGTCCCAAAACATTTTCTTCTTTATAAAATAAGATTACTCTCTTTGTAAATGAGGAAAAAGCAGAGTTAGTTGCTTATTTCAATTTTAGTAAGCCTTTCAACACTATTTCTCGCAGCATCCTCATAGACAAACATACTAAGGAAGTCAAGACTAGATAAGCAGACAGTGAGGTGGGCTGAAAACTCCTCCTGAAGGCTCAAAGGGTTGTGATAAACAGCCCAAAGTCCAGCTGGAGCCCAAGCAACAGTAGTGTCTCAAAGGGGCTGAAATGGGATCCAAAACACAATTTAACATCTTTAATGACACGTGGGACTCTCAGCAAGTTTGCAGATGACACAAAACTGGGGGAAGTGGTTGATGAACCAAATGAATGTGCCGTTATTCACAGGGATATCAACCAGCTGGAGAAATGGGCTGACAGGTACATCTGAAAGTTCAGCAAATGGAAGTGCAAAGTGCTGCACCTGGGGAGGACTACACCCCAGACACCAGCTAGGCTTGGGGCCAACTAGAAATGAAGCATCTTTTTAGAAAAGGATCCACATGTTCTGGTGGACAAGAAGTTGAGCATGAGACAACAATGCGTCCACGAAGAATATAAGGCCATAACATCTTGGTCTGCATTAGGGAGAGTGTTGTCAGCTCTTCCAGAACATTACCAGAAATTAATACTGTCCTCTGTAAATGGATATATACCTTCAGTTCTGTGTCCAGTCCTGAACTCCCCAGGACAAGAGAGAAATGGACATACTGGAGCATGGCCAGTGAAGGAAAATTAAGATAATGAAGGGATTAGAGCACCTGTTATAACAAGATAAGACTGAGAGAACTGGAATTATCCTTGTGTATCCTGGAGAATGGAAAGCTAAGGTGGAATCTTACCTGATGGGAAGGGTAAAGAAGATGGAGCTGAAGGTACTACTGACAAGGTTATTGTCAGTGGGAGGTGAAAGGACAAGAAGCAACAGGTACAAATCTATGTGACACATATTAATTAACACAAGGTTTTCTGAGAAAAACATGCATCACAAACACAAAACTGCTTAGTAATACATTATATTAATTGAGAATAAGATTTATATATATATATATATATATATATATATGAATGAATATCACTGTGTATAGCTTCTCTTCTTAAAATGAAAACTTTAGGAACTGTTGAGAGTGAGGAAAGCAAAAATAAGAACAAAAATAACTGTACTCGTACCATTTGTGTGACTGCAAGCAACAGTGTCAGATCGGTGTTTAATATCACTCAGTGAGCTCACACAAAAACAGGACTGCTTGAGCATGTGATCCTCATCCCAGCCTAACAGGCAAGTAAGATATTCAAGCTGTGAAAAGCAGATGCTACAGTAGAAAATTCAACAACAACCCACCAACAACAACTCATATCTCTACCATGCACAAGCCATCAAGTATGGGAGTCACTGACACATTTTCAAAAAAAAAAAAAAACTCTTTGACTTGAATTGACTTTGACTTGAATCTTGACTAGATAGTCTGCGAGCATTGTAAAGGTAAAGAAAAAAAATAAATTAAACCATTTATCTCATAATTCTGTATATTATATAGAAGTTACAATATATTAATGAGCCTCCTTAACTATTTGCATCATCTCTAGCTCATGTAGAAGCAGTTGCCTCACTATAACATATTTTTAAAGCTTGTAAGGGAAAAGAAAATAAAAAGATAATTTTATACACATCACCATTCAAGAAGAGGTAAGTTCCTTTTTCTTTTCCATTAATGTTGCAGAGTCAAAGAGAGATGGAGAATATTGCCACTGCCAGATGGAAATTTTCTTCACGCTTTTTTTTAGCAAACTTACTTTTCACCTTTGCAACCACCACAGTCTGATGAGCCATGAATTGTGACCATTTATGATAGAAATAACAGTAGGTGAGCCAAGCATGTTACTACTACTGTAAGTTTAAGTCACACCTTATCATGGTATCAGAAGAAGCAATGGTATAATCTCAAGTTCTAGGCCAAAACCACTTACTTTACCTGTTAGTTCCTAGCACTAGTCCTTATCTTATGTACATGAGGGCACCTTTTGCATGCTTATTTGCCAGATCAAAATGATTTATCAAGTCTCCTTGTCTTCTTAATTACTATACTTCTCTTTTTTTGGTGGTTGAGACAGTGGACAGATGAACTAAACAAAAAAGAAAGAAAACAGAAGTAAAGGGAGGACAATATTTCAAGAGTAAGTTCAACAGGATAAAAACTCCAGTGGTTCTAACGAAGGTCTCTGAAGTCTGTGGTTAGTCAGAATCAAGGCACTGGTTAAGATTCAGTGGAGTCAGGAGACTGAAGAGGGTCTGGACCATTTGCATGCCAGTTGTACTCCACACAACTTTTTTTGTAAGCTTATAAAAGAAAGAGGAACTGGTAGCTGGACCTGAACTGGGACAGCTTGTTAGTACAAAAACATCAAAGAGATTAAAAATGCTTTTATTTGGGGGCAAAGAAGAGAGAGAAAGGCTGAGAAAGGAGTAATAGAGATAACGGTCATGAGAGAGATCAGGTGGAGGGCTACAATCAGTGAGGCATGAGATTGGATTAGGAGGATATCAGATTAGCATCAGTGATAAGGAGAGGGAAGGCAAGACTTAGAGAAGAGGAAAATTACTTAAAATTTTATCAGTTTTCTCTTAAAAGATACTTAGGTCTTCTGCAAAGAGGAAAACACATCCATTTTTCAAATCTTCTTCGTGTCCTGCCTCTACCTCACGAAATAGCAAAGCGTATTGAGGATAAATGGGAGTTTAGGCTTGGAATTTGGCAATGCATTTAAGAATAGACAAAATAAAATCACCCAATTTGAGTTTTCCACAAAGTTAAGAAAAACAAGGACAAAAGATAGTTATGAGAGTGAATTTTTAATGGCTTTGGCCAGGTGACTTATAATGAAGGGGGTAGTTAAGAACAGCAGATTCACTGATTAACTATAGGAGAAAATGGCTATGTTAAGTATTGATGAAGACTGGGCTATTAAAGGAAAAAAAAACTTCTAATAGTGATGAGCTAGTGGTGGCAGGAGCTCAACAAAAGAATGGGAAAAGATTTCATAACTGAAAGAATTAGAATTGAAAGTGCTAGGTAACAAAAAGTTTAGCAAAAAGTGCTTTCAGTAAGCAGGAGAAGTTAATTCTCAGCTAAAAATAAAGAGATTAAATTAAGGGAACAAGACACATCAGATTTGATTGGTCATCTACTTGGAAATTAAAAATTACTGAGCAGTGAACATAGGAGATAATAAAGGAAAAAAAGATAACTAGGAATAAAAATCAAAGATTTTTATACTGTGTGCTTCTACTAAGTAAAATAGTTTCAAGTTGCTGTTATGTAGTTTCAAAAACCCAGAGAGTAAAAAGGGATTACACAAAATCAAAATGACAGACGGAGATGTCAATTCAGATGATATAATGCCTTAATGTCACTAACTGAACAGTAAGTCTTGTTTGAATGAACACTTTGCAGCAGATGATGCCTTTATTATTGCAGACAAACCAAAGTGTTGCTTATTATAATTTATAATTTTTATTGATCAGTGGAAAATTTAGTAGTCTATATCTATAAAGGTTATTTTCTTTCCTAGTGATATCTCTAAATTTCTAGTATCTTTTGCAATATTTACAACTGCTGCCTCACAGAGAAACCTGCATCTTCAATGTGTAGAATTTACTGGAAGCACAAGAGACCTTTGTTTGGCTGTCTTAGATTATGAACTGAACACAAGAAGATGAAGAGGAAAACTGGCATAAGATAATGAGTCAGACACTAAAGATAAATCCTGCAGTGACTGAACTGGAATTAAAGTGAAAATTACTGTTCAAAAAGTAAAACAGCAGATATTCTAATTCCTTGCAGATAACAAACTTCCTTTCTTCAGAAAATCAGGAATCCTAAACATCTGTGCTATTCTTTATGCACTGAAAGAGTAAGTTTCATACACATCTAGCACTACTTAATCAGACTGCAGACAAACTGATACACTGTATTTATTCTTCAAAGGAGTCCAAAACAATTTTTAAGTGCTAGAGAATATTAGCATTCACTTAAAATAAATAATATGCTATATTTTTGTGTAGTTTTTTTTCCTTTCTTAGCTCTTCTTATAAAGCGCTGATGTCCCTATAATAAATATAACTCCTGGATATGCATTTTGAAGAATGTCTTGGGTCATCATTTTCCAAAGTACAAAAGGTTTTACCAAATTGCTTCACTACAAGATGATCTAAAAGGCTGTATCTCATCACTCCAGTGGTTTATTTAAAACATGCTGTCCACTGAAATTGGTTTTGCTGGGTCATGTTATCACACTCATAGAGTTACAGATATTTATTTCATGGTTCCCTTTAAGCTGGAAACACAAGTTTCCTCTACACATCCAGCCTTTATGTCTTGGAAGTCTAATCCTTGTTGGAATTAGTTTAGGGAGGTGTTCACAAGGACAAGCTGTGATTCAATGGACTTTTTTTTGTTAATCCTCACTCTGGTGACTGGAGAAAGGGAAGGTCATTCGGAACCTTGCTCAAAAGAGGTACTAAACAGTAGGAGTTCAGAGTTGTTTAACTAGCTGAGGTGCCAGCCAAATGCCTTCTGAAAGGAGGATGTAAGATTTGGTCTCACTTCTGGCTTTCTCTGGTTGAGTGCTATAAACTCTTGGAATAGTTCACAAGGTTAGTTTGACATACTGTTCCAGAGCATCCAAAGAAAACAATAACACACTGTTCTACCTAGCGTTCTAAAGTTGAAGAGGAACTAAAGAACAAGTGTGAAACCTACTATATGCTTTATGCAATTTTATGTTCCATAGAGGCAGTTACGTGTGAAGATGTGTGAGATTTTTAGTTTGCTTGTTTTAAATGCAATGTTTCAGGAATGTAGCTTAGTTTCTTGAGGATATATTATGGGGTTTGGGAATATGCACAGTTTTTAATTACTCTTAATAATTTATAGCTGCTTGGACATTACCTCTTTTTTTCACTCTTGGCTTTTTGTGGTGCCTAGCTGATTATATGTCACTTTCCAAACTGAGCAGTGAACCTCTTTAGAGAAGGAAAGCATGAACAGCAAGTAACCCTGCTTGTCAACAACTGTCTTTGCTTGTGTGTTAATACAAAGAAGAGACATTTTTAAGAACTTCAACAAAATCCTGTTCTCCTCAGTTTTGCAAGACAAGAAAAATCTTGCAAGAAAATCTGAACGAAAGAAGCATGAATTCTGACCTACCTTCCCAAAGAAATGGCAGAAGAGCCAGGATAACTTATACGGCAACACTATATCAAATGTTTTGTGAAGGATATTTCCACAGCCCTAGGCTGTGTCCCTTGTGGTTGTAACCTGGGTGATCTGATTGAAAATAATTGCACAGGAGTCCTGCTAGTACAGTAAATCATTTTACTGAGCGCTCACTTCTAGGAAGGAATACCAAACAAGCAAGCAAAAGCTACGAAGACTTTAATTCTTATTTGATAGGGTTCAAATATGAATTATGATATCACAACAAAATCCTCAATCCTGAGTGAATATTTGCAGGGGCAAATAATTTTGGTTTGTTGTGGGTTTTTTTTTAATATCAGGAGCTTTAGCAAGAAAATGCATGTAAGAATTAAAAGAATACATACTAACTACACTGTAACTCTTGGGTATCTCAAAGTTCTTGTCTATGATGATTCTGGAAAGAACAGAAAACGGAAAGAGGATAAGGTTAGGCCTTACTAGCTCTTTTTTACAGTTCATTCATTTGTTAGTGATGTTACTACCCCATGAAACTGCATTCTTTTCGCATCAGAGTGAGCAACAAAAATCACAGCATTGACTTACTGGGATAATTTAACTTTGCCGAAAGGCAAAACTTAGAATTTTTAATAAATCTTACCTTTTTAATTGATAAAAAGGGAAATGGCAGTCCATGCCCTCCACTGACCAGCACTAACTGCTTATGTTGTATGAAGTCCTACTGTATTCTTATTGAAACTTAATTACTATAATGTTACCTTGTAAAGTAGTCATATAAGTTTAGGTTTATTTACTCTAGTTTTAATTGATAATGATATTAACAGTGTTTTTATAAGAAATTCTAGGCTGAGTTCAGGAAAGCATAAAAACAGATGTATGGGTCAGGGGTTATATTTGCCCCAGACATAAAATTAGAAGTTATGTTTAAAAGGCAGACAGAAGACTTCTATACATAACCTAAAAAAGTTTCTAACTTCTTCATAGATTAGCGTGGTAATAGTTTGTGTCAAGTAATAATAAAATATCTACAGAGATCTGCTCTGGCTCCACATGGAGGTTTCTTTTAGTTTCAAGTCCAGGTGCTGAACCCTTGACAGGAGATTCAGGTTTATGGGGAACAGCAGAGGGAGATGTAACCCCTATTACATCATTCAGCACAGCTGAGTCCTGCTAGGATGATTGCTGCCTAGCTCTGATGCTGAAGGGAGTGCCTGAGTCGTCTCCACAGACTTGGATTTCCAGTGGAATTGAACTCTGGTCACCCCCTGGAGGAGCTGCAGGGAGAGGTGAGCAGGGTGAGCAGGGAAAGTGAAGGGATTGACAGCATCTGTGTAGAAAATCTGCAAAGACAAAAGTCTAAGCCGTGCAAAGCAAGTGTAAAAAGAGAATGGCTTCAGGGGGTGTTTCAGATGTCTGAATATCAATGCATATATCCCTGGGAATGACCAGGAGTTTGGGGATGGCTACGGAAATTTTACCTCACTGAGATTACGTAGACGTGGGGGTTTAACTCGTTATTGGAGTTAAAGGAGGAATGTGGGGATAGGATGGGTGGGCACGGAGGAAGGGTTGCACTCTGTAGAGAGGTGGTTTCGATGCATGGAGCTTCCTTTGTGTCAAGTGGCAGAGAAGTTGAGAGGCTGTGGGCAAGGAACAGAGGACAGACCAGTGCAGATACCAGGTGTCTGCTGCGGATCTGGTCAAGAAGACTAGCCACACAAACCCTTTTTTCAACAGATAGAGAAGACCTCACAGTCATATGCCCTGGTGCTCATGAGTGACTAAACACACTTTCTGCTGAAAAGGCAATAGAGATTTCTGGAATATGATTGAAAAATGCAGACATTACATCTGTCCTGAAGAAGGACAAGAAGGAAGACCTATGGAACTGCAGGGTTTTTCCAAAAGAATACACTAGTGATGCTTGTTTATTACTAAGAATAATTATTATGCTGCTTCCTAGTATTTATTGTAATGATAAATTTTTTGAACCTTTGACAAATCGTGCTCATGAATAATGTTATACCACATATATGTGCACCTTTCCTAAAAGAATAACTACATTTGAACTCAGCAAATGTATTATCTAGATAATATTTAAATTCAGTTACTGCTATCTGTTACTTGTCATAAAGTTTCAAATGGAAGAACATTGAAAGTTTATCTGAAACACAGTTTTAAAACTGCCATATTTGCTTGTCTAAGGCTAAAAAGTGAAAGTAATTTTCAGCTGTGGTAGGATAGCTATTCATTCATGTATTATCCATATGCATTTAAATGTGAGCTTTTGAAAAATAAACAACTGTAAAAATGTGTTTTCTTGTAAGGTTTTATACTACCTGCAGTATGAATTTTCTGTTCTTTGGCCAATGAGTATCACTTACCTCTTCCTTAGCAGGATGTGTTGCTACTACACATTATCTGCCAAACGATCTGGCACATTTCCAGTCACAAGGGAGACCCAAAATCTGCTAGTTAATTTTTGTGGAGTTGGCACCTATGCATGTTTGCCTGTAAAAATATGATTGCTTCCTTCCTTCATTTATTTATTTCCTGACTTTAATAGTTTTGCTTAAAACATTAGTCTAAGTGCCAGAGAAGTTATTGCTAGAAACAAAAACTCTGTGACCTAGAGATTCAAAATGTCAGGAGGGTAGGTATTTTTATATAATTGGAAGAGAACTCTTCCTCAACTTTAAGTGTATGTATTCCTACCCTGATAGTTTACAAAAAAATTTATATTTTTAGAGAATAAAATGCAGTGTGTTGGTGAGACTATAGTATAAAAGACACCAGTATCAACTAAAATAAAATCTTTGTCTCATAGAAAACCAATTAACAAAGTTTACCTTATTTTAATATTGTGAATTCATAGTCACAGTAGGGCAGAGCACATCAGAGTTCATGAAGACTTAGTAATAGGATCAGATGCAGGCATGGGTGAAGTAAGTGGCTGTCTGGGTGGGCAGGGCACTTACTTCTCCAGGTAGTATCCAAGTATCCAAGAGTGATTCTTGGGATGGTTCTGCAGTCTAACTCCTGCCTACACAGTGTGGAGACAAAGGAAGAGCAGGATCTGACTAGTCAGGTAATATGAACCTCTTTCTCTGCAAGATTAGGCCTAGTGCAAGTCTTTTGCCTCTCCAGATCTGTAGCTTCAATCTGGAAGAGTTCATGGAGCCTGTTGAGCAAGAACAGTAAAAATTGGGCAGTAGTGAGAAAGGAAGACCATACTTAGGTAAGATGAGAGGGCTTGCAGGGTTTGAGCAGGAAATATTTCAAAGTCCTGAGTTCTACAGGGGCAGAGGAATTGGCAGCGGAAAGGAGATACTACTCCACGCTAAATTTCTCCTAAACCCTATCCTCAGCGAAGTCTATCATGGCTCTTTCTCATCTCTGGATGTCTTCTGACAAAGTTTCCTCCTGATTTGTGAAGAATCACAGAACGGTTTGGGTTGGAGTGGTCCTCTAAGGATCATCTAGTCCAACCCCTCTACAATGAGTAGAGACATCTTCAACTAGACCAGATCGCTCAGAGCCCCGTCCAACCTGACCTTGAATGTTTCCAGGGATGGGGCACAGCACTGGATGACATGAAAGCATGCATTTAATTCAATAAGTTCTGTAAAACTTGTAGCTATTAAAATTGGGAAGGAAGTTATTGTAAGTAGGATAAAGGGTTACTGGTAGTTACACATTAGAATGTGATTGCTGCCCTATAAATGTAAAACTATTATTAAAAAGAATTCAAATGTGTTTTAAAATAGTACTAGGCCCTGTTCCAAGCACAGGCTCATGTCACTGCTGAAATAAAGGTAAATGAAAGGGCCATTTTGATACAGGGTTTCCCATAGCTATTTCACAAAGGCTTGTGAATGACAGAAAGTAAAGAATACTGTTAGGAAGCAGCAGGCAATAAGAGCAGCCCTTGGGGACCTGACCCTGATAAACTTACTAAATTGAATTCCTCTGTCTGTGAGTAGGAATTTAGTCTCCTTTTTTTCATTCATTCAGTGCTTGATAAAGTCACAAATAGTTTTTAATTTATTGCTAGTAAATAAACAACACTATCACTTTGAATTTATTCAGTGATCACCTCTCTTTCTAAACTGGAAATATCCATGGTACACAATTTTTAGTTGACATCCCAGATCAAAAGGAGTTTTACTTCTCTTAAAATCATGATGCTTAAATCATGCCAGAATCTTTAAATTACTGTCTGGTCTGTATCTGCCATTTCCTTACAAGTTCCATGGTATTCAGATGTTACAGTATTTTGAATAAGACATGAAAATGTTAATCTTTTCACCTCTTACACCAGTAATTAATTAGTTACTAATAAATTCTGCTGTCTGACATGGGCAATCTCCTAGAATTATGATACAGTTTTCTTTTTCATTTGGGTTACAAGGTCCAGGCCTCTATTTGATACTGAAATTCACATTTTCCCTGATCTATGGCAATCTCTTGTGCATGTTTTCCATTACTTACCAACTGTCCAGCTATATATATGTGCTTTTTTTTACAAGATCAAGGTTTTAGATCACACTCCTTGCAGTGCCTGGGTTTTGGTGTTTTTTTCTTTTTATTTTTGCCTCACTTCCATAACTTCCAGCTCTTAAGGAGTACATGTGTGAAAAGAAACTGACTTCCTCATAGGTCATGACCTTTCATGCATAATATAAATTCACATATTATGGTTATAGTGTAGCTATAGTCATTCGAAAGTACTGCAGAGAGCTATTTGACATTATTGTATATAGAGTCAGGGCAAAAGGAGTTGAGCTACAAAGAAAACCAACTGTTTTTATTAATGCACAATTTCATAACCAATCTTTTTGTTGAAGCATAATATACATCTTGGGAACTGATATATTTGTGTTAGACATTTGTAAATCTAACTAAGCATAAACACTTGACTTCAAAGCATTCCTGTCGGGGAATGATTGTATTTTAACAACGTGCCCAAAAAGATTCATCTTTTTGTTTGAAATAGTTATACCTGAGGGAAGAAGTGCATTGTGAGGTATACTCCTGAATATTAATAGGTGTGAATATACCTCGTTTTGGTTGGCTAAAAATCAGGAGTTTAGGCAAACATAGTCTAGCACTGAATACTTCAGGGACCTGAATTTTGTTATGAAGCAGAAAAACCTTGTATGGCAAATAAAACAAAAAAATACCCCAAAATTTCAGCTTTTGCATTCTCGCTAGATACTGAAATTGACAACAGCAGCTTCTTGTGCATTGTCCAAGACATGGTAGATGATACATACATATATATCCCACAGGAAAAGAAGAGAGAGAGTCATTAACTTGGAAGTTTTCTATAGTCCTCCTGCACTGAAGTTGACAAATGTTATCTACTCATTTTGGTGAAACCTGCACTCTGGGTTAGTTGGTATGGCTCATCTGGCAAGCAGAAATGTAATAATACTCAAATTTACTAGAGGTGCTAAACTGGACTGTTATATATAGTCCATATCAAGTAACATTCTTAGCTTGGAAGCTGGCCTTGCAATCCCATCAATTTCAGTAACAATTTCCTAATACTAATCATCTGTTTTGCAGAATGTGCTGGATATGTGGAACTACAGGAAGAATGGCTGTTGGCAACTGATGCCCAAAAACAGGCCGATAGAAACTGCTTGGAGACAAAGTTTTATGCCTTTAAACAGTACGGTATTTATTAGCGACGTCGGGGAAACTCCCAGCTCTCGCTGGACAGAAGAGTTCCGAAGTGTTTGGCGTAGAGACAGGTAATTTATACAGTTTCTGAGTGTGATTACAACATCTTTAGATACATATTCATATTATTACATTATTAGATTACAATATTCATAGCAGGTGGAGTGAGGGCGGAGTTTGGGGCGTGTTCTTCTTTTTGGGGAATATTTTGGTGGTACTTCCTGTTACTTCATCTTGGGGTCACAGAATTTCTCCTCTTCCTCAGGTGTACTTTCTGAGCTTTCCATCGTCTGTGTTCTAGTCACTGAAGCTTGGAGAAAGCCTTGGCTTCAGGCCTATTTTACCTATTCAAATGCCTACCTTAGCTTACTTTACCCTGATTTATTACTTCTAAGCCCTCTGTACAATGTTCCTAATATACTTCTGTGGGTTTGGGTCTACTGCACTGAACAGGACGAAATTTCCTTTGAGCGAGATAGAATGGGGGAGTGAGTGTTCTCAAAGCAAGATACTTTGATTAACCCTTTTAAAGCCTTGCTTCCCTTCACTTTAAAGATATGTATTTTATTGTTCTCTAGGAAAACTCTGTCAGGCAACTGAAAGATATTCACCAGTGAAAAGCAGCCTGCTGCATTTTTTCCTTTATTTTATCCTTGGAATTCAACTGGCATTAAATAACAGCATATTTATATTTCTCTGCTTTTATTTCTTTGTTTCCAGTTCTGTGTCCTTACCTAGCAAACTATTTGAGAAAAGGACTCTTACAGCCCTTTGTTAGCACAAAGATGTTGATGTATGTGAATGGCTCCAGTGAGATTTGGACATGTGTACGTTGCACAGTTAACAAAGTCACACCCTATAAAATAAATTAGTTGTATCAGTGGAAAGGAGCGATAATTATGTTAATACTGGAAGCAACTGCCAGCGTAGCTGCTTCAGTCAAATACCCCAGTACACCTTTCTCACTCTGCAGCAGATTCTTCTCACTGACAGCCGTCAATCACGGAAGGCATGTGGTGAACAGCCTTCCCTCTTTCCCAGGAAAAAGGGACTTAGGAATATGTATGGTGCTTTTCTGAATTATAGTCTCCGTTTTTAAATATATATAAATGAGCAGTTTAACGTGGGAATTTGCATTTCTCAGCCCTCAGCTGGAGCCCTGTCTTTAAATTCAAGGTGTTATCCTTAGAACAGCAACATTTTTCTTCCTTGATTGCACCCTACCTGATGTTCCTGCAGGCATGTTTCGGAATACTAGTCATTGTGATTTGCATACCTATTTTAACTCTCTTAAATTGTGTCTTTACAACAATGCAATGACAGAATTTGTCATCCCAAATGACATTCTGTTTCTGGAGGGTCAGTGCTTTGTGGTTTTTGTTTGAAACAGCACAAGAGGTACAGCTGTGGGCAGGGGATGAAAAATTGCTAGATCTTACAATCGTCATCAGAAGCCTACACAAAGGAACAATGGCAATAATAACAAACATATCCATCTGTGAAATGCATAGGATTTGACTAAAAACTGCTTTCCTATCTCTTTAAATAAATACTTAATATTCTGTTTTCAGTTTAGCAACAACAACATTTAGGAATCACCATGTCACTTTGGATCAGCATGAGTTTGCCTAATAGATTATTCTGTCCCTGACAGCAGCCAATACTGGCTGTTTCAGAAGAAGGTATAAGGAACATATTAATGATCAATTACAGAAAAATCTGCCTTTTGGGCAGCAATTCACAATTTTTATATGCTAGTCACTTTTTGCAAAAAGGATATTTGGTGTACTAAACTACTACATGCAGATATGAATAATGGGTTTTCTGCTTTCTCTTACAAATGTTCTTTGAGCAGTCTAATAGTTTAAAAGCCAAGGTGGTCCATAATTAAATAAACTGTGATCCATTGGGTATTTCTTGCGTTCTTTCCTTTCTTTTTTACTTTTCAGGGGTTGGTAAGGTGAAGGGAGCTTCAGACCTACTGCATAAATGGTACTTCAGAGTTCGCTTCCTCTAACAAGAGAGAATCTGAAAGAATCATTCTGGCATTACACTGTTTAGGACCCTGAAGAACAACTCAGAAATGTGTGTCTTGCTCCCATCTTTGCCAGCTTCAGTTCATTTTTGTGGCATTTGCGAAAGGCTGCATTCCTTACTTTGAGAAGTCTTGCAAGATGAGGTGGTTCTTCCAGACCCTGAGTTCCATGTTTTGCGGATTTACATCCATGCATTGCAAATGACTAAACAGAAAAAGTGTGAGTTAATATTCCTTGATAATTCTATTTGGAACAATGGCCATGTGCCTTAACCTAACAAAAGCTTTTATCCTTCTTGAATTCTGATTATGCTAAGATTAGGGCATTTTTTAGCCTACTGAATAAAAGGCTATGTCAAATTTTATTTCGTAGGGGTTTTCAAAATCTATTTTTTAGATTTTTGAGCTGACTCAGATTGATTTTTTTGGAGATTGGTAAAGAGACCATGAAGCAAATTTTTCAGATTTAAACAGATCTTAATATGGAAAGAGTGTAGAAGAAATCATATTTTTCAATGGCTTTCATGTGTCCCTTGCTGGAGTATCTTGCTGAGAAATAACTGGGAGCTCAGTTCCTCTTAGGGGTTTTGCACATCTGAAAAGTCCTGAGCTCTGAAACAGAAGGGAGAGAAGAGAAATAGAGAGTTGGATTTTCTGTCCGCTAGGGATAGTGTCTGACATGAGTTAGACCTACTTAAGTTTTAGATCGCATAACCTTTACTCATTTGCTTCTGATTTTGGGACATTTTTTATTGTCATATGATCGTAGTGCTGCACAGAGGTGTTGAAAAAGCAGTTCTGAGTCATTGCATCTGCTAACAGAAGTCAAACCAAAAAAGAGTCCCATCCAAGCACTAAATTCAGCACAGGAGGCCCGGCTGGCCGGGTAGTCCTCTGCAGCTGGGGATGAGACTGTGAGTCAGAGATCTGTAGGATTTAACCTCAGGGGCAATGGAGCAGCTCATCTGCCATTCAGGAAGGCCCACGTGAGACAGGGAGAGACCGAGGAGGAATCTGATGCACAGCTAACCCAGTAACAGTGACAGCACTGAAAAAGCAAATCTGATTATTATAATCTTTGTGTCTCTTCTGAATACTATCCGAGTTGTTAGTCTACATATAAAAAAGCAAAATCCCGTGCAAGTCCCCTGTGTATTGTTCTTTTCCCTATTGTGCTTAATGACTGATCAGTTATATAAAATAGGTACAACTCTCTGATAATGCTTATGTAAGTACCTGTTTAGTAATCCTTCTCTGAACATCACGTTTTAACTGACGGAATTTATTAACATTTATATTGCTGTAGAGCTGAGAGACATCAGCTAGGTTACAGCTATGTTATGCTAGGTACTGTAAAAAGACTATCAGCATGCCACATGAATCCTTGCCCCATATATTTATTTTATGAAATACATCTTCCATATTTGCATTAATGGGAGGTGACAGAACACTATAAAATTGACCAGCAATTTACAGCCTCTTCATTTTTTAATTAAAAACATAAATATACTTCTATGTAGCAAAAGAGAAGTTTTCTAAAATGAATTCAGAATTACCTAACCAGCTTCATTCCTTCCACCCACAGCTATAGAGGAATTTTCCATGAAGGCATAGAAATAATTTTACTTTTTAAAAATATCAAGGAGTGAATGAAGAAATAATCACAAGTTTTTATCAATTTAGGCTAATATAGCAGTAGGTGAAAGATTAGCTTCCAGTGATGCACAAATAATGACTCAAGACTCACAAATAATGCCTTTGTCAGTTATCAAGGAATAAAACATAATTTTAACAACCAAATGTAGACTGAATCCTTGTGACTGTCATCTGCTCACAATCCTGTGTGAATAGGAGCAAAATTTGGCTTGTTTTGTCCTATTTAGCAGGCCTAACATTATCCCTTACTAGTGCTTTGTATTTGCAGATAGTGTGTTTAAGTACTTTCACTTTAACCTGCCCTTAACACAAGGATGGGCACTTAAATAACCTGGGGTGGGTGGCAAGGCTACAGAGTAAATTTTCTGATAATTTCACTCATAGTTTTTTGTTAGAACAGTTTTCTGGAAATTCTTGGCAACATATATTTCAAAGTTAGATTAAATCTTATGAAGAGCTGTGCTGATTTTGCCTGGGCTAAAGTTAACTTTCTTCATAGTGGCTAGTGTTGGGCTATGTTTTGGATTTGTGCAGTATATAGGATTGATAATGTAGAGATGTTTTTGTTATTGCTGAGCAGAACTCACACAGAGCCAAGGCCTTTTCTGCTTTTCATACTGCCATGCTGGCAAGGGAGGTTGGGGGTGCATGGGAGGTTGGGAGGAAACACAGCTGGGAAAGCACAAACTGATCAAAGGGATATTCCATGCCATATGACATCATGCTCAGTATATAAAGTGGGAGGAAGCAGGAGATAGGGCAGGACATTTGGAGTGATGGCATTTGTCTTCCCAAGTAACCATTACGCATGATGGGGCCTTGCTGTCCTGGAGATGGCTCAGCACCTGCTGCCCATGGAAAGCTGTGAATTATTTTCTTCTCATGCTTTGCTTGTGTGTGAGGCTTTTGCTTTCCCTATTGAACTGTCCTTATCTGAACCCATGAGTTTTCTATCTTTTACCCTTCTGATTTTCTCCCTGATCCTGCTGGCAGGGGAGTGAGCGAGTGGCTGCGTGGGGCTTGGTTGCCAGCTGGGGTGAAACCACAAAACCAGTTAGGAACTGAGGTAGATTTTGATCTAGATTTTGCACAAATAAGAGAACCGTTCTCATAATTTAGAATGTTTTCTAAAATTAAGCATTTCCTTTATTCATTTAATGAAATAATGAACCTAATTTTTGATTAGGCCTGTATGTAAGATAGACCAAAGAAGGTATACCCCAATAAACAAAGCTGGTAAACTGGTAACAGTGGATGAGTAGAAGGCTGAAATACCCAACAACATTTTTGCCTCACTCTTCAGTGGCAACCTCTCTTCCTACAATTCTTGAGTGGATGGACAGCAGGATGGGGACTGGGGGAGCAAAGTCCCTCCCACGGTAAGTAAAGATCAGGTTCATGATCACCTAAGAATCCGAATGTACATAAGTCTATGGAACCTAATGAGATGCATCCTAGGGTCCTGAGAGAATTCAGTGAGGTAGTTGCCAAGCCACTCTCCATGATATTTGCAAAGCTATGACAGTCAACTGTGAAGCTATGAAGTCCTAAGTGATTGGAAAAAGGGAAAACTTGAAACCCATCTTTAAAAAGGGTAGAAAGGAGAACCCTGAGAACTACTGACCTGTCACCTATTGCAGCTGGGAAGAACATGGAACAGATCCTCCTAGAGGTTGTGCCAAGGCATATGGAGGGCAGCGAGAGGATTCAAGACAGCCAGCATGGCTTCACCAAGGGTAAGTCTTGTCTGACCTACCCTATGGCCTTCTATGATGGAGTGATTACATCAGTGGACAAGGGAAGAGCTATAAATGTATTTATCTGGACTTTTGTAAAGCCTTTGACATGGTCCCCCACAACATCCTTCTCTCTAAATTGACAGATAAGATTTTAGATGGATAAGAAAGTGGTTGGATGGTTGCATCCAGAAGGTAGTGGTCAAAGGCTCAGAGTTCCGATGGACATCAGTGACAAGTGGCATCCCACAGGGCTCTGTATTGGGATAAGTGTTATTTAATATCTTCATTAATTAATCCCATGGAAAATGGGACTGAAGACATCCTCAGAAAATTTGCAGATGGCACCAAGCTGAGTGGTAAAGTTGGCACACCTGAAGGATGAGATGCCACTCAGAGGGACCTGGACAAGTTTCCCACAGGAATCTCATGTGGTTTAACAAGACCAATTTCAGGATGCTACACCTGGGTCGGAGCAATCCTTGGTGTTGTAGTAGATTGACTTTGACTGGACACCAGGTACCCACTAAAGCCACTCTATCAGTCCCCTCTGCAACTGGACAGAGAAAAGAGAATATAATGAGGAGTTCATGAGTTGAGATAAGGACACAGAGAGATCACTCACTGATTACTGTCACAGGCAAAACAGTCTCAAAGTGGGGATATTAATTAAATTTATTACTAACAGGATCAGAACAGGAGAGTGAAAAGTAAAATAAGTTTTAAAAACACTTTTCCTCACCCCTCCTTCCTTCCAAGTTCTACCTCCCCTCCCGCCTGCCCCCGGTGGTACAGGGAGACAGGGAATGGGAGTGGCATTCAGTTCATCACAGGTTGTTTCTCCCCTTCTCCTCTTGGGGTCCCTCCCATGGGAGATAGTCCTTCACAAACTTCTCCATTGTGAGTATTCCTCACTGGCAACAGTTCTTCACAAATGGCTGCAATGTGGGTCACTTTCCCATGGGGTGCAGTCCTTCAGGCTGCTCCAGCATGGATCCTCCACAGGGCCACAGGTCCTACCAGGAAAACCAGCTCCAGCAGGGGCTCTGCTCTCCATGGGTCAGCAAGGCCCTCCCAGGACCCTGCTCCAGCATGGGACTCCTCCAGGGTCACAGCCTCCTTTATACATCCACCTGCTCCAGCGTGGGCTCCTCCATGGGCTGCAGGGGGGTCTCTGCACCCCAATGGTCCTCCCTGGGCTGCAGGGGCACAGCTGCCCCACCATGGTCTGCACCACGGGCTGCAGGGCCACAGCTCTGGCATCTGGAGCACCTCCTGCCCCTCCTTCTGCACTGACCTTGGGGTCTGCGGACTTGTTCACACATTCTCACTCCTCTCTACCCTGCCTGACAACTTCTGTGTTATCACAGAGGTGTTACTGTCATTCCTGATTGGCTCGGCCTTGGCCAGTGGCAGATCCATCCTGGAGCCGACTGGCATTGGCTCTGCTGGACATGGGGGAAGTTTCTGGCAGCTTCTCACAGAAGTCACCCCTGTAGTCCCTCCCAGCTACCAAAACTGGGACATGCAAACCAGATGCAGACTAGGGGATGAACAGAGGCTGGACTTGAGCTGGCCATGTGCACTCACAGCCCAGAAATCCAAACATGTCCTGGGCTGAGTCAAAAGAAACATGGCAAGCAGAGTGATTCTCCCCCTCTACTCTGTCCTGGTGAGACCCCACCTGGAGTGCTGGATCCAGCTCTGGGTCCCAAGTACAGGAGGGACATTGAACTGTTGGAGCAAGTCCAGAGAAGGCCACCAAGATGATTAGATGGATGGAGCACCTCTGCTACAAGAAAAGGCTGAGAGGATTGAGATTGTTTGGCCAGAAGAAAAGAAGACTTCAGGGTGACCTAATTTCAGACTTCCAGTATCTTTAGAGAGCCTGAAAGAAAGATATAGAGAGACTATTACAAGAGACTATTTACAAGATCATGTAGTGACAGAATAAGGGAGAAGATCTTCAAACTGAAAGAGGGTAGGTTTAGACTAGATGTTAGGGAGAAATTTTTACTGTCATGTTGTGAGACACTTCAATAGGTTGTCCAGAAAAGCTATGGATGCACCACCCTTGGAGGTGTTCAAGACCAGGTTGGACCGGACTTTGAGCAACCCGGTCTAGCGAAAGGTGCCCCTGCCCATGGGAGGAGATCTGGAACTAGATGGCCTTTAAGGTCCCTTCCAACCCAAGCCATTCTATCATTCTATTCTATGATAATCTTAATTTTTTTGTCCTTAATTAGCAACTTTTTATGACTAACACTTCCAGATTTTGTGGGTTTTAATTCTTGGGTATATAAAATTCAATCTTTGCCACAAGTCTGCCATTTCGGTACTAGTTCTAATGAAACACAAATAATTTATCTGCAAACTGAGAATAAACAATCTGGTAAAAATGGAAGGGATTCCTGGTGACAGCAGTCAAAACTCCATTATGCATTCTCAAAAAAACCCACCTAAATTTTGCATTCTCTGAGTCCTGTGCCTCACTCCAGCAGTCCATGAGACAGCTTTCAAATCTGTCAGCTGATTTCAGTCACATTTGGAAGCAGAATAGAACACTCAAAGGTGGATGCCTGGATAAAATGGAAGAGCCCTATTATTGCTCCAAATCTGCGACATGAGTTCAGCACCTGTGAGTTCAGCACTCAGAAAATGATCATGGGACCTTAACATTGGGCTCCACAAAGCAATAGGAGACCAGGATTCAGTAGTTATTAATGAGGATGAAACTGAAGTTACTCTATGTGTGGTGGAAGCAAAACTCAAAGAACTGAGTTTGCTCAGTGTTCTGAAAGCTGATGCATAGTCAGAAGTGAGATTGTTCATGATCCAGCCTGTAAGAGATTTTTAAGCAGGGTATGATTGCATAAGGGGTTTGAAGAATAGCACTTACATTTAACCAAACAGAAAAAGTGATCTAACGGAGACAGGCACTTTTGTCTGAGTTCAAGGAAGGAAAAATTGAAGAAATGGAGGTAAGTGGAAGGTAAAGAGGCAAAAAGGTTTGCTGAAGATAAATTTGACCAGACCAGTCTACTGTCTATTCCTGGCAACACAGCTTATTTTTAGACACAGAAAACACAGTTGGTCTAATCTACCACACATCACCTGAAGGACTACTTCATACAGGATGTTGTTGATGCTTGAAGTTTACCTAAATTCATAAAGCAATCAGAAAAAAAATCATTGAAGAAAAGTCCCTCAAGGCTATTAAATATATAGACACCTATATCAGTTAGGAAGTCTGTAAACCATACATTTATGGAGGTAAGGAGACACTTTGAAGCGAAGTAAAGCTGTACACTCACCCAATTTTTATTCTCATTCATAGACATGGGCTATTGACAGATAGACCTCTAGTCTGATCAGTATCACCATTCCCATGGTCCTATGGTCTTATCTGAACTGCACTAAATTATGTGACAGGAAGTTATTAGTTAAGCTGGAGAGCATATGAAAATAATTCCAGAATTTTAAAATAGATAAGGCAAGGGCTGTATCAGTTATCACTGCAGTGATCCTTCCCCTCAACTAAGCACTGATGAGGCTGTACCCGGCACCGTTCTGGGCTCCTCAGAAAAAAAAGAGATATGGAGCTTTTCCAGAGAATTCAGTGAAGGACTACAAAGATGATTAAGGTACCGGAGCAGCTCACATATGAAGAAGGGCTTGGAGAGTTGGAACTGTTTAGTCCAGAGAATAGAAGACTCCGAGGCATCTTGTTAATGTGTATAAAGACTTGAAGGGAAGGTGCAAAGACATCAAAGGCAGGCCTTTATCAATGGTGTCCAGTAACAGAAACATAGGGGCACAAATCAACAGGCACAAACTGAAACAGACAAGGTGCTGTCTGGACACTGGGAAACACTTTTGTTACTGTGAGGATGACCCAGCACTGGCACAGATTGCCCAGATACCCAAAAGCCATCTGGACATGGTCCTGGGCAATGTGTTCTAGATGACCCTGCTTGAGCAGAAAAGCTGGACCAGATGATCTCCGGAGGTCCACTCCAACGTCTAGGCTGTGATTCTGTGACTGCAGAATTGGAAGCTGGTGATAGAACATTACAAGGGTCCCATCTTATTCCTGGGGTACATATTAAATTTGCTGATTAAGCAAAGCCAGATATCACTGTTACTGAAAGGGATGACTGGAGTGAAGTACAGAAGAACTTAAAGGACCCTGAAGACAGGAAAAATCAAAATACAAAAAAAATTAACACAAAGCACCACATTCTGCTTATCAGCTGGAGGAGCAGAAGAGACGGACCTGGAGTGCTAGCCAGTTAGGGAGGTAAGATGAAAGCTGTATGCTTTTGAGTCTCTATCCATACCTTTACTTTTCTTTGCTTTATTTACAACCTTAGAGTCATAGAATCATTAAGGTTGGAAAAGACCTCCAAGATCATTGAGTCCAAACTTTGTCAGAACACCACATCAACTAAACTGTAGCACTAAGTGCCATGCCCAGTCATCTCTTGAACACTTCCAGGGATAGTGACTCCACTGCCTCCCTGGGAATCTTTTCAATGCTTAAACATGTCAAAAATTTCTTCATGATGAGAAAGCTGAACCTCCCTGGTACAGCTTGAACAGATTACCCCTAGAAGCTGTGGGTGCCTCATCTCTGGAAATGTTCAAAGGCAGGTCACATGGGAATCTGAGCAACCTGATCTAGTGAAAGATGTCCCTGCCCAAGGCAGAGGGGGTGGACCTAGATGATCTTTAAGGCCCCTTCCAACCCAAGCCATTCTATGATACTATGATTTTATGACTCTATGATTCTGTGTCCTCTTGTCCCATCATGAGTTGCCTAGGAAAAGAGACCAACCCCCACCTGGCTACAATCTCTTTTCAGGTAGTTGTACAGAGTGGTAAGGTTACCCCTGAGACTCCTTTTCTCCCACTTGTCCAAATCATTGCTAAAAATAATAAACAGGACTGGTCCCAATACTGAGCCTTGGGGAACCCCACTAGTGAGCAATGAGCTGCACCAAGCTAGTTTGCAGAGCCATTGCCAACCACTTTCCCTTTGTCCATTTTTCCCCTCGTCATGGGATCAAATTCTCACAAATGTGTGTTAACAACAGTTTGTTATGCTTGGAGGAGCAGAAAGTACCTTCCAGCTTCCCAGGGAAGCTGTGAGACAGTGGAAACCAGACTGCAGTGGAGATCAGACTGGAGCTGGACTCAGAAGTCAAGGAGTGAGGGCATTCAAAGGGAAGGGACAAAGATCTGTCTCCTTCTACTCAGAATTTATCTGCTTTGTTTGTTTGTTTATTTTTAATTACAGTAATCATAATAAAAAATGCATAAGTAGACCCCTAGGTCTTCTTTTAAAGCATTGTCAGAGTGGTATATATACAGCACCTGCGGGAAATCATGACCTATAGCCAGGTGAGAAGTAGTACCTTAGGACCCCTTGAGAAGGATGCAGATTTGATCCCTAGAAGAACATGTAACAGTGCTTCTTCTCCCACCAGGAGAAGGTAAGCCCAGACTGAAGAAACCATCATGAACTTTTATCTCAATGTTCAAGTAATGATTCCAATAATGCCTTTGTGTTGATTCAAACTTTGGCAGTATCTAAATGAAGTAGCTATTTTGATTGACTTGCTAGTCATAAGTCCTGAGGTTGCCTGCTTCTGAAATTGATAGTCCAACCAAATAATTCCCTGTGGGGATGAATATTTATTGCCTTTCCCCAATGTGAAAATAATTGAACATGAACTGTATTTAAAGTGGGAAGGTCAGATAGAATTCAGCTATTTAGAGTCATTGACTTCTTAAGAATGTTATTCTCAAATCTAACAAAAGCACTGAATGTATTGTGGCTAAATCTGATTTTTCACCAACTAAGGTTAAACATCCTTTGCATGGGTGAATGATGTGATAGAGTCTTTCTGAGAAAAATATTTAGTGAAAATACTTTTCTCACATGCATTTCTGAATGGATTCTCAAAAATATACACCAATATTTTCATAGGAATTAGGATTTTCTTAGCTCTGTTCCACAGGGGTGGAAAATAGTTGACAGGAAATATGTTATTTAGCATGTTCAGATAAGCTGTCCTCTGGTTGTTTAAGCCTTAAGATCTTATCACCTTAATAGTCATTCTTGTCAAAGAGATACATGAGCAGCTGAGGTCTATATTTATAGAGACCTGTCTTGAATCCTGGTATTTTATTTAGAGAAAGATGATATTGTCAAGTTGTCCCAAGAGACAAAATTTTCCACAGGAGCAAATCCAAATGGATTTTAAAAGAAGACTGTCAACCCAGAGACTGATCTTGATAACTAGTGATCTCAGTATTGTTTCTTTATGGGGCATTGCTCAACCTAAGGGCTGTAGATGTCTCCAGGAGAACAGGGAAGATACAAGAAGCTGGTTAGGCTTGGCTTAGCAGGTTGCATGGAGCAGTAAATGTTTCTAGGAGAAGGAGGAAAAGAAGGAAGTTGGGAGGAAAGACACTGAAGGCTTCTGCAGGAGCAGGACGGAGCAGCCTGATGGAGCCAGAACCATAACAGGGGCAGTAGTGCCATGTTCCCAATGGTGGATAAGTGTTGCGGCATAGTACCCTGTTTCTGGAAGTAAGATGATGGGTTGAAAACTTTCACTGGTAGTGCAAGTGGGATCTGCAATGTCTGTGAGCTACTGTCTGGTGGGTTGAGGTGGGAGTTGGTGGTATGCTCCTTCGTACAGCACTTACAGCAATTGTGCCCACAGCACAGTTTCACAGGCTGAGGGTGGAAAGCAAGGGTGTTATTTGTCAGGATATGACTATTTATACAAGCCCATGGATGGCTCAGGTTCAGGAGGCTGGTATTCAGGCACACATTTTGGCCATGCCTCCGACTTTGCATTTTCTCTGCATATGTCTGCACATTAGTGTGCCTCGTGTTCACACTGACAGCCTGAAGAGGGATCAGTTGCATTATTATCTAAATCCCAACAGTGTGCTTGAATATGATGATGACACTAATATACACTATTTCCGTACAAAGAAAACTGCACTGAGAAAAGCAAGGAGGATGGCAGATGGGAGCTAGAGCTTACCAGGTGTGGGGGTTTATAGGGACTACTTGTCTGGAGTTTTTAGTCATTATCTTTTCATATGGTGCTTTCTCAAAAAAAAAGCCAGTGTAGTTCTGGTCTCTCAATTATCTGTTCGTGTGCTTGTATACATGTACATAACTATCTGTAATCTTTCCCTGTAATGCTGGCAGCATGATTTTTTAAAAATCAGAACAGTTGCTAGTAGCTCTGTCTCTGCCTGTTTCCTTTTGCAATGAAGATTCGATTTCACAGAGCAGATCTAACTGTTCTTATTTCCCAGAATATACCAAAGTTTGATCTTTTTAAAAGGAAAGGTAGGAAAGGCACCTTGAGTATTATTGCTACTACTGCTTCTCTTTAATGGTTATATGGTGACACTGCTTCGCATAGGATTACTGTCAGTGGCGCGGAGGGGATAGAAGATTGGCTGCCTTGAGGAACGAGATGAGACGATAAACGAAAGACGATGTTACCTCTGCGGCATCTGGCTTCGTCTCTCAGTTTTCATTCCATGTATTCTGTGTGGAGCCAAAGTGGGGCTTGTAGCAGTTTCTTGCCTTTGCACACCTGCCATTGTTAGGCAACAGCAAGGAGAGTGAGAGAATTGTGACAAATCTGTTTTACTTAAAATAACTGTACTGTGTTCAAGGGGGTTTAGCATGCAAATATCATAAAGCCAAAAGTTCAACAAATCACAAAAGGTGTCATAGGACACAATGGCAGACTGATGAATAAAATTACGATATTATTCTTTTGAAAGAATTGATGTATATATGTTACTTTTGTGCTCATATTGCAGTGAACACGGTTTTCAGAGTGCTGCACTACTGCTTAATTGAAATGAAACCCCTAAATTTCTTAGCTAAATTTTGATTTGTGCAGCAAAGTCTGAAGCTTTCTCTGAAAAAATCAAGTTCCAGTATACTGACCCCTTCGGAGTGCAGCAGTCAGAGCCAGTTTGGGCCATTTTTTCTTCATATACATCAAAAGTGTCACAATTAAGACAGTGATGATAGGAGAGAAAAATTGTAAAATGACTGAGAGGCCCAACAGAGGGTTGAGAAGAGGAACTGTTTTATCTGACCTCCACTTGTCAGAGTACATTTTCCTCTGCAGACAGGGCCATGTGGGTGGTTCTCGAGCTTGTGCCTGACATCAGGCAGCTGCTCTGCCAGCGGTTTTACCTTTTCACTCTCCAAAGTTGTGTCTATCCCAGGTAATTTTAGTAAAAATGTTATCCCTTAAAAACCTCAGTAGTGGGATATTTCAGTTTTCTATTGAAACTTTCCTGTAATAGTCTTTCTGTTGTTCGATGTCTGTTCCTTTCAGGGAAGGGTAATTAAAGAGCCAGAGGAGAAAAGAATCAAAAATTGTGTCTCACCTTTCTGGCATATTTTCAAAGGATTCAATTAGGGACATGCAAAAAAAAATTCCTTTAAAAACATGATTGATGTTGGAGCTTTAACAAGGTGCTGTCATTGGATACAGGGGCTTTTTATTAATACATGTTGCTAGAAATGTGTGCGACAGGATGCCAGGCTGTTGACAGTGTTTGTGTGTTGTAGATGTTTTACATGAAGAGATGGGCTACTCTGCATTTTGCTTCTTCTCTCATTGGTTCATTTCTTTAATCTGAACTGAAACTGAAAGATCTTACTGTGAGTCAAACAGTTTTGGGTGAAAAGGGCTGTTAAGAAAATATACCTCGAAGGAGAGTATTTTATATATGGAATGTTATTTTCTCTAGAACTGAAATACTTAAAAGCTGGTGGTTGTACCCTATCCTATGCATACTGCAGAGGGCTGGGAAACCATTCATTTGAAGTTTCTGAATTTCTGTATATATATAGAATCATAGAATCAACTGGGTTGGAAAAGATGTCCAAGATCACCAAGTCCGATCCTTGATCCAACCCTATCGTGATTACTAGATCATGGCACTCAGTGCCATATCCAGCCTCATCTTAAACACCTCCAGGGATAGTGAAGCCACCACCTCTCTGGGCAGATCATTCCAATGCCTGATCACTCTCTTTGTAAAGAACTTCTTTCTAATATCCAACCTAAACCTGCCCTGGCAGAGCTTAAGCCCGTGCCCTCTTGTCCTACTGCTGATTGCCTGGGAGAAGAGACCAACCTCCACCTGGCT
>JAWMRA010000078.1:110966030-111063846 GCA_035584735.1 Pseudotriccus pelzelni
TTACTTTACCCTGATTTATTACTTCTAAGCCCTTTGTACAATGTTCCTAATATTCTTCTGTGGATTTGGGTCTACTGTACTGAACAGGATGAAATTTCCTTTGAGCAAGATAGAATGGGGGAGTGAGTGTTCTCAAAGCAAGATACTTTGATTAACTCTTCTAAAGCCTTGCTTCCCTTCACAACTCTACCACAAGAATTGCCATTGTCAACTCTTCTGAGCTGGGCTCAGAAGTTTGGCTAAAGCTGTGTTGGTGTACCCCACTTTTTGATGAGACTGGTGTGGAGGAAGGATCGAACTTGTGCAATTGATTTGCACACTGAGGTGTGCCTTTGCTTGGCTCTGGGATTTACCATGTTGCAATGGTCCGTAGGAGCACAGGCAAATATGCCTTAATATAAGTTGATTTATGAGCTCCTGTTTCAAGGTGCTGGAGATGACCACATTGACGTGTTTCAAAAAAGTGATAAAGAAAGGGAAGAAGTGATTTTGTGAATATATGATAGAGCCTGGTGAATAGGATAGGAGGATAAAGCACTGTAGTTAAGGATTAGTGATACTGGAAAGCAGTTCACTACTTACAGGGGCAAATCAAAGAGCAAAGGACTGTCATTTGAATACGTCACCATTTCGGTACAGTCTGGAAGTATATGGCAAATTCACCCCCAAAAGAAGCTCCGTGTACTAAACCACTCCTGTTAACACTGTCCAAAACTGATCAAGTGAAAAATACAGAAGAAATAATGAGCTGTTCAGTTTAAGAATCTAATCTCTGAAGTTGTCTTTCAATTAACTCTTGAAACTTTTCTTTTGGTTAATATTTTGCCTTAGAAACACAGGGAAATGTACAGGGATGCTGCAGAAGAATATATGTTATCTGATGCTGGTCTACTTTATGTCAGTACTTACTTGATTAAGTGTCGTGAAACAATCAAGCCGGATTGATTTGAATTCCTATTCTATTTAAGAATTTATATGTCTGTCATGATAATATCAGGGATCTTTATTAATAAGATACTAACTGACTTTAAAAACTTAAGTTTTTTCACTGGTTTATTAAGTCCAAAATTTACACCCATGCATTTTTCTACATCTCTGCTAATTTTAGCTTAGCATTTTTGTTTGCAAGACCAAAGAAATTATTTTTGAGACAGTGAGAGAATCAGCAAAGGAATTGCTGTCTGTCTTTTATTCCTATCAAGTTGCATGCAAAGACTTAGCTATCCTGAGAGAGACATTTAGCTCAAAAAAAAAAAAAAAGGCACAATTCTACTCAATCCGTTCAAGCCTACTGTATGAGCAAGTTAAAACTAAAAATACAAAGTTAGAGTCAGTATTGCCTGGCTATGCTATGTGGCTACTATGGTTCCTTCTCTTTTAATATCATCAAAGATAATAACTCCTTTCCAAATGCAACTACACCTTGATACTGTCAATGGTTGTGGGACTCCACCACTCAGAGGTGCTCTCTCCATCCTGGTGTTTTTGCAGTCATCTTCTAACCACAGGACTTCTAAAGATGTTCTTTAAATGTAAGTGCAGGGTCTTGTTCTCCTGTTCACAGTCCATGACAAACCATCATCTGTATCTGCAGTACTAATAATATCCAGAAAATTAATAAAAAGTATTTTAATATCTATGACTTCTGGTTTATAAGGCTTAAATGTCAAACAGTGAAAAGAAAAATACCCTGTACAACAACCACAGTGTTATCAGAATAAGTTAAAACATGTTATTCATAAAATGCAGAACAACTGAAGCCATAAGGCGACAGTAATCTCTGCTGAAGAAACAGTTTCTTTGGAGATACATTCTGCTGAATTTACAGTTCTGCAAATTTACAGTCTGAGAACAAAAGTCTGCTTATTCCTAATTCTAAGATATTCCCCTTTAGTCACTCTGTTGTTACTCTTACTCTTGCTGTTCACTGCAGCAGGTCCAAAATTTTCATTGTTATAAATTCTAACACAAACCCCAAATCCATTTATCCCTGCTATTTCCATCTTTATGAGCTTTACTGATTCTACCTTTCAATTACTAGCAGATGGTTCTCTGCTGTAGGCCAGCAGCTACCAAACACTTTTTTCATATCAGATTTTACTGGGAAGTGCAAAAACATCTCCAGAATTACAAAAAATTTCTCAATATAACAGAATCTCTTTTAAGGCCTACAGGTGCTAAAATGTATTGAAAAGTGTGACATTATTTTCATGGCTTATTCATACAAACATCTCAAAAGACTCAAAATTGGCATCAACAAACAAGCCAGTAACATTTGTAGCTGTTTATTATTGATTTCTCATTTTAGTGATTATTTTGTCTGGAAAATCAGTGCTTATTGGTCTTTACTCATGCCTGTAAAGAGTCAGACTTTTGATTTCCCTCACTTTTCAGTAATGTTTAGGTTCTAATTCTCTTTTGAAGAGAGCAGTTGTGATTGGAAATTCCATTTAATGAAGGGAATGTGCTGGAAACAGGCCTGCCAAGTGAACTTCATAGTAGCCTTGTGAAACATGTCTTCTTTTTCAGTCAGACCATAAACTGCACATATGACAATCTCTCATGGGCAAGTACATAATGTCACTGGATTTTGCAGCTTGAATGAGTCAAAGTACAGTCCTTGCTTCATGAACTAAATTAGGAACAACATGATTTTATTTTAAAAACCTAGAAAAGTCATTCAGAACTCAGCTGAAGCCCTTATAACATAGCAAAACCATGGAAGCAAATTAGCTACTCTTTTACATGCTCCCATGTAAATCAGCCACTGGACATCAGGGTTTGGGGTGGTCCATTTAGGCTGTTTTTATCTGCCCAATCTATCCATTATACAATCAAGCTAACAAAAACATATCTGGTCAGCAAGCAGTCAGCATGGAGAGGCAGCAAGTGGCACTCAACCATGTCTTGATTCTAACCCCTCCAAGGATGTATCAAAATACTCAAAAAAAGTTCTACAAAAATACTGTGCAGTTGAAGGGTCAATAGTTGGTGGATTAGCACTTAATTCCCTGGAATAGGGATATAGGAATGAGCTCATTAACAATAATATTTACTCCTGGAACAGGGTATAGAGACAGCTACTCTCCTGCTGCTCAGTTTTGCTTCTCTTCTCCAGTAATTCCCCCAGCCCATACATTCAATTTCCTTAGACCGTGGTGTCATCTGGCAGTAGTTGCACCTTTTGCAGCTGTTGTTGGATGTGCCACACACAGATCCAGCCAGCACACTGTGCGCTTGTGCCCAGTCCCAGGTCCAGTTCTGTTGTTGCACGTTCCCAGATGTTTGTTGCTTCCCTTCACCCATATCCCAACCCTTCTCTGCTGCATTAATGTACTTCTGGAAGGCATTTTGTGAGCTCTTTGCAATCTCTTCACACAAAATCATCCAGATTAATGCTATTTTCCTCATCAAATTGAGCTGACCTTAGTGATTTTGTCATCATCACTCCTTAAAATGGGAGTCCAAAGAAATGGGAGCACAACATATTCCACCTAGCACACAGATTAATAAAATAAGCACCTTAAAGATTAAAATTTATGTACAGATGATTTTGTTGATTATTTTATATGTCTTTTAAACTACTAACTGAAAATGAGTTAAAGATTGGTTATATGGTTGAATGATAATTTGCAGACTGATACACATTTTTATCTCAGAAATCTAAATAATTCCTCATCATTGGAGAAAGACTATTATCTTCCAATATCAACATCTTTCCTATTGGATCTTCCAGAATTTTGAGAGAATTTATTTTACGATGATAACAACATGTAATTATTCACCAATTTTTAAAGTAAGAACCCCTTGCATTTATTTGTTTCCAATGAAAACTGTACGTCAGCCGTTGATCTAAAATTCAAACCTTTTCTTCTTCGAGCAACTACATTTTTGCTGTCTGTGAATAGTTCTAAAGAGTTGAAATTTGTAGTCTCAATATGTCATCTTCTTCTATATCAAGCAGCATTTTTATACTAAATTTCTGTATCTTCTGCCTTGAAAAAATCAAACTGTTTTGATAACAGTTTCATATATGTAGAAGAAATAAAAGGAGATTATCCTGCAGTAATTTTCCATGTATCCATTTGTGTGGTCCATTTCTGCTCTTCTCTTTCTGCTGGCAAAGACCAGCTATGCAATCAAGAGAAAGCTCCCAAAATTAAGTCTCCTCGGCTCTGTGTGTGGATGAGGAAAATGACTTATTGAGAAGAGTAGTTGTTACCCCTCTGAAGAAGTCACAGGAGGCAGTCGACCCCAACACATTTTAGTCATGTATGTTAAGCAGCTCACTTTGGGAGATTACTTGGTGTTGTACTACCAAGAGGAAGGAATGAATAAATGAGTAAGATCTGAAGTCTGGAAAATGCTGAATGCAACTCAGTGGAGTTCGGAAAGGTAGACAGAAAGTAGCTCTGGTTTTGAAAAATCAGTGACTCTACAATCAGAGAAATATATAGCCTATATAGAAATGAAATATGACTTCAAGGATAAGTTAGAGAGAAGAAATCTCACATCTGTGAACTACACGTATTTTTTAATAAGAAAAAATTCTGTGTATTTAGAAAATGCATCAAGACATGAAATTCAAAGGCTTTTGAAAGATTTAACAAATATAATATCCAATTGATACTACAATTTCAATTGAATGAAGAGTATTAGGTACAGAGTTAGATATGACTGAGAAACAAAAGTATTTGCCAAGTAGATCTGATGATCCTAATTATCTAAACCAAAGCCATAGAAATAAATACAGGGAAGTTCATACACAAACAATCAAAAGAAAGAAGGCATATGGGTAATATAATTAAAATATAGAAAAACTCTAAACACATATCACGTGTTCTCATAACATACCATATTGGAAGACTTCAAATACCAGCAATGTCTGCAGGGTTTCAAGAAAATATGACAATAAAATCATAGTTTTGGAGGTGGCCCTCACAGGAACAGGAAAAAGATGTCTCTTCCTGCCCTTACCTTCAAAAAATCACTTTGCTTTCCTCTAATTAAACAGTCCCTTTGACTAAGGGAGATTCTTCCCTACACAACACTGACATAATCAATTCAAGAGCTAAAAGACGGAATTTAGCAACTTCGTGGAAAAGGAGTTTGTGAGTTGTCTGAACTTCTAGATCTGAGTTGCTTATCACCCTACCTACGTCTGGACTGCTGTGAAAATGGCACAGTATGCTGTCAGGTTACCAAGCTGATTTTAATATTCATTAATGTGTAGGATAAGAAAGTCAGCTCTGCTGAAGTTTGGACTGTAATGTGTTTCCTGTACTGGAAACAATTAGAAAAGAAAAATACAAGACAAGAAAACACAATTCCAGACTATATTTATCAGTTCACGACTATTTGAAGAGCCTCTCATCATTCTGGCTAAAAGTGAGGGTGGCTATTTAACCTTTCCTCTCTTGCTTCTCTTATGACACAAAAAGCTCTGAGAGCTGCCTATTTCCTCTTCCTGGTATTAACAGGTGGATTTTCTTCTCCTCAGTGTGCAACCCATATGAGGGGCAGACAGCTGTGCTTTTCAAGCCTTCAAACTCTGCTTCCTCTCCCCAACTTGCCTAATTTTTCCTGTTCTGTTTGCTTAACTTAAATTATTTGTTCCTTATTGCCTGCTGCCTTCATAACCAGTTAACGAAGAACCGTGAGTTAGACTACATGAGCCCAAAGGCACCTTCCAACTTCATGTACCCTGAAAACATCAATACAATTCACACCTTGAAAAATTGTGCTTATAGTAATCTTACTGAACTTTAAAACATGGAAAAATGACATAATTAACAAGTCCTTGTTGGCAGTAATTGCACCTTGTTACTTGTTGCAAGTCCTTGTTCCTTCTGTGACACAGAAGCAGTTGAAACTAGATTTCTGAATATAAAGAATCTTGTTTGAATGATACTGAACCCACCACTGGCTGGCTTATTTCATTTATGGATATGCAGATTGTCCTAAATTTCCCCATGGACACTTAACATCTTCTGTCCAGTTTGTTTGCCTGAGGAAACAGAAAATCAAAGGTGGATTATAACTGAATCAAACCAGCTTACAGTTCTATCCCTAGGAAAATGCAATTACACATTTCCTCTACAGATGGAATTTGCAAACAACCTATACTTGACCCTTTGACAAAAATTTTTCACAGTATGAAGCATGGTGCTCTTTTCCTCTTGGAGTATAGTAATCTTATCTTTCCTGTGTAACAATTGTGCAGCCAAATTGTAAGCTTATAAAAAAAATTGTCCAAAATTACATGCAGCTTCACACTTTGAGTAAATACTAAAAGAATATTTTTTTATATTGTATAGAACATATTCTGGATTTTTTTTCTGCCATTAAAAATTAAAAATTTGTTTACTGCTTATTCTTTCTAAATCTGAACAGCTGTCTAAAATTTTACTTTATAGATTCCTGGTGTGATTGTACTATCTGGGAATATTGTGCCAGTTTCACCTCTGTGCACATCCATTTCCCCTGAACCACACCCTTAGCCTTTTAGAAAAGACAATTATAAACTGCAGCACTGAAACATGGTATTTACTCATACCTCACATCAAGAATGCACAGCTCAAGTCTGTGGAAAGAAACATGAGGTCTTTGTTTCTATAGGTGGCTGGGTTGCCCCTTAGTGCCAGCTGTGTTACTGAGGGCTGCAGATATCATGCTTGATCCAGATAGTTTTATTTTTCTTTTGCCATCTATTAAAGTCACTAGACAGACTTCATTCCAGCTGTTGCCTTACAAAAAGTTTAGAATGTAGCTTTTTGGGCATCCAGGAATTAGTAGATTTTTCAAAAATCTGTTTATTGCAATGTGCTGGCTGGATCTCTGTGATCCTTCAAAAGCAGACAGCCACCACACACTATGAAAGAAAAGTTAAACTTCCTTTCTTCTAACCAGGATTCTTCAAGTTATTCTTACAGATACCCTGTTTTAATGGATGCTCAATTCCCAATACATTGTATAAACATTGCAAGGTGGTTTTGCAGAGTCATGTCTGCTTAGCATAAATAGATGACTGTCTCATGTCTAAAAAGCTATAAATGCATGTCATAAAGAGAAAAAAACTGCATGGATTCATGCCAGTGGCTAAAGAATTTTAAGTCAAGCAGCATAACAGCAAGCTATATAATTTTTTGTTTTAATAACAGTTCCCCTTCCTTCAGGTGTTAAGTGTGTGACTAAAGGGAGATTAATCATTTTGTCTGGGATACTTCTACATCACTTTGCAACAGTACCTTAAGTCTGTGGTCAAATGGATGTGAGAGCATTTTGCATGCAAACATGGTTCTATTTTATTTTTTTTAACATTAAAATAAAAATATATATTTATTTTACTCCAGCTACCTTCAGTGTTCACTGTCCAATCTGCTGAGTGTTTCAAAGCTGCATTTGAAACTTGTGAATTTGCCACACTACATGTGAAGAACAGTTTCCTGACGGTGGGAAAGAGTCTCAAAGAATGAGAACTCTCAAGATTTAAGTGGTGCTGCAGGGTGTTAAGCTCCATAGGAGAGTTTGAACATGTCAGAAGTGTCAGGTACTTTATATTCATGGACAATTTCACAAAGGAGTTCATGGTGCTGTCCTCACGTTAGGAAAGGCAATAGGAATCACATGGTTACTGGTTTAAAGACTTCAAATAACTGGGCCTGTCATTTTGGTTGCTACAGAGCTATTTGTATTGAACTGTTTTAAGGCAAACAATCTTGTCAGTATTTGCTATTAAATTGTTTAATAAAGACCACATTGAGCTTTTACTCAAGGACTGTAATGTCCTCTAAACACTGACAATTTGCATGAAAGCCTTGAGGCAATATGCTAAGTTGATATAAGTTAAAACATCTGCTGCAGAATTTATCCCTGGGTGATTAACTAGAGTTGGCATGGTGGAAAGAAAGAGATTTACCACCCAGCTGTAGAAACCTGTTGCAGGAAAATAACTGCTGAGCTTCTCCTCTTTTTAATATTTTTCCCGAATATCAAAGGCAGCACTTTGTTTCATTAAAATGAAAAGAATGCTGGATATCCTGTATGTTAACAGAGAAAATTACAGTGGGTTTCTAGCACCTTTTTCTTTTAAATTTCATTTCCATATCATATTAAGTAATATGCAGTCTATTAAAAACTACAAGGTATTCCAGGTTGGGGCTTATTCATAATCTCTAAGTGAAGCTCTCACACTCGGTGTAAAACACCTAACACACCACACCAGCAACTTGGGATGTTACATCACTGAACGATCTTGGTTTTTCTCTGTGCAGTCAGTCCACCTCTAAATAGAACAGTTTCAACCAAAAGAGCTGGAAAACCCTGTCCACATACAACTTTGCTCTTTAACTTGACAACCAGAAGTATGAATTTGGCAATGAGTATGGATCATCCCAAGAAATTGAAGGATTTCAGACTGGACCTTAGAGTGATCAGAACTGACCTAATAGGCTATATTTTTCTCTCCTGCTGTACTTTATTTGGGAATAGCATTATATGCTTATCTAACAGAATGCCTCTCTTCCCCATGGGGCTCAGAGAAACATAAATCTACCCAACACATTAGCTGAAGACATCACAGAGTTCCTCTGCCAGCTCTCTGAGCTCAGAGACACAAGCCAGCTGTGGCCTGGAAGCTATAGACCCAATTTAGCATGGCTTTGTGCCCAGACTAAAACATCTTGCCTCAACAGAGCTATGTTAATGCCTAGATGGCTTCTGGACTGCAACAGGCAAGCATGGCCTGTTGCGGTATGGACAGGATGAGATCGCTTTCCTGTGTGAGACACCTCTGTTTGCAAGTCCCTCAGCTGTTTAAGCCAATGGACTTCACCAGATCTGTCAAGATTTCAAAAGTACTGCACATGCCAAGCAATAGATGGGCAGACACCCCTGGGAATTTTCTTCTGTAAACTGTAACAGCTTGAGAAATTTAGTCTTCCCCAGGCAAAGGAAAGGTTTGGGGTGTCAGGTAAGTGCTTAGGACAAGAGCATCTTTGTGCTTCTCATCCACAGTCTTGTGAAGCAACTGAACACCCTTAAAGGCATATTAATATATTATAACCTTGAATAGAATTTAGACTAAATATTCTGTTTATACAGTGTATAAACTGGTGTATTCTGCTCAACCTAACCAGTGTATCAATGATGCAAATTTAGAGAAAATGTCAAACTTTTAGACAAAACAAAAACTTGTTTATTTCCATCCAGTGTGTACAATTACTGCATATAATTCAAAGACTGTGTGTGGTAGAAACATTTTTGGTTTTCAGAATCTTCCCAGACAGGACAAGCTGACATTTGCTATGTTCCCTAAATAATTCTGAGTATAGAGTGCATGTGTGTGAGATTTGCCTTTGATTTAAAAAAAAAAAAAGTGAATCCAAGATACTATCCAAGTCACATGACTGACCAGAATGACTTTTTTTGTTTGGTTGGTTTTTTCCTAGGCCAGTTCTACTTGCTATTCTTGGATTTTAATTACAAATTTCAGGTTCAAATCTGTCAGGGACCAGATTAAGCAGTAATTCAGCTCGTGGTTTAGGTGGATGAATGAAAATTAAGAGAATGCCTACAGATACTTCAATGATCGTGTATTAGTATTGTAACATCATAGAATATGCTGAGTTGGAAGGGACCCGTCAGAGTCATCAAGTCCAGCTCCTGACCCGGCATGTGGCACCCCAAGAATCACACCCCAAGCATTTCATATAGGCCCTTGATTACTGCTGGAATGTTATTTGCCTATATGGAGGTGTCGCACCCCTGACATATGTACTATGAATGGCATCAAACACTCCCACTTGTGAAATTATATTTACAAGATAGTAATGAAATAAATTACAAAGTATAATATTCTATTCAGCTTGGTAAAACCTTGGAGGGGATATTAGAAAATCTCAGATGTCTGAGTAGACAGCATTAGTTATCTAAACTGTGCACATGCCCTTCTTAGTGCTGTGCTTGAGGGGAAAAAAAAAGACTAATTGCTACTACACCATGACAGATTATTAATTATTGCTGTCATTATCAATTTGCTGTTTTGAATAAACTCTAAGAATGCTGTTGCAAAGAATTCAGACATTTGATAATTCATATCAGCTTATTGCAATTTCTAATGTTCCAGTCAAACCTGGAAGGGAAATTGTGCTTACATACATGACTATAGAAACCACTATATCTCAATATTTAGAAAATAGTTCCAAATACATTTGTAATACCGATGAAGAAAAAAATTGAAAAGCTAGTTAGAACATGTCAGTTTCTTTAAAATTACAACTGTAGGTTTGGTAAAATATGATTTGAATTACTGAGGAAATATAAACGAGATCCGTAGGAATTCTTCTATACATCAGCAGAAACAAAAAGAAAATCACATAATCTGTCTGAGAGCTCTTTTTAAATATTTCTGCTTTCTTCTTTCCTCATACATGGAAGTACATGAATATTTTGCAGCCCCTCCTCATATACATAAAAACACATTTTAATCAGGAAGCTTTAGACTACTTTGTAGTTAGTTTAACTCAAGCTTTACTGCTGCTTTGGTTTGAATCTCTGCTACAATCTCAACTGAGGTATTAATTCTTATTTGATTTTAATAATCCTTAGTTATAGATGTGCTGCGAGTGATAAAAACACATCATTCTGTGTCTTTAGCTGCTGCCAGCTTTCTTACTAACTGGTGTCTTCCATCAACATATACACAAACATAATATAATACCTTAATTTCCACTGGCATTTTACCATGCCTACTCTACTGTCATATTTCTCTCATTCCAATAGTCAAGTTTTTGAAGTAACAATTGTGTCAGTCTAGACAGTAAGCTTATTAAAATATAAACATTTATGGATGCAAATACAATTCCAACATTTTATCAAGCTGGCCAAAAACTACTCACATATGTCGTTCCAGGGATTTGACTACTGGACTTGGAAATGCCAAAGTGATTGAGCTGATCAGCAGTTTAAGAAAGTAAATATGTCAGTGACTTTACAGGATATCAGTAGTAGTGACATACAGCTGAAAATACACTGTCACTCAGACTCAGGGACATACCTTACGTGAGGTGGCTTAGAGAATGAAACAGATTATTGAGTAATGAATACCTTAAAGAACAGTTTCCTACTGAACCACAGAAAGCATTGCTCTCTTGCTGTTCCTTATCTTGCCTTGCTATCATGAGCTTAAAAGGATAAATTTTGAAAGATACCAATATAGATATACTTTAAGTGTTTGTTCTACTATTGAACACTGCAAAGATGATGGTTGTGATCTGTGACTACAACTCTGGGCAAAGCACAGGATATATTACCAAATAGAAGTGAAACAAAGTGCTCCAAGGAGAGAAACAAGATTGTGGAGCAGCCAATAGAGGCTTCTACTTCATGCCATTTTTCCCTTAATTGCCTCTATAGGTATCCATTTTGGTCAAGGAAGAAAACATGGCCAGGAAATCTTGGGAAAACCCTGTGATCCCATCAGCCTGCCCTTAGGGAAGGGAATGCAACTACAATCACTCTTTAGCTCAAATTTCTGCTGTAGATTCAGAGAGTAACTGGGCAGATTGGGTTAGGAAGAGGACTTAGGCCAGGGACAAGAGTAGGGCATCTATCTACAGGCCTCTGTGGAGGCAGCTGAGGAACGAATCCAGTGTGCGCAAAAGCTTAACCTGATCTGTCTTTTAAATTTCTTATATAATAGCATGTGCAATCTTGAATGTCTTATTAACCAAAACATAGAGAGACAATGCTTGCCAATTGTGTTTTGCTAATCTTACTCAGCTCAACTGTGCACCATCTGTCTTTAAATCATAAATACACTAATAGGATTTATTCTTCAGGTTCTAATCACCTAGGCTTGCTGATCTCTGTGTTATCTTCGATTATTTTTTGACATTGCACACCACCCACTCAGCAGCTACTGTTGTTGGATTATTATATAGAAAATAAAGACATATAAATGAAGTTAAAGTACAGCTCATTGGACCCTTTCTAAACTCACATACAGACATTTTCATACATAACACATTGCATTGATAACCCACTATTTTGAACAACTCTCAGATCACAGGCTCACATCCAGCTCAAGTCCACTGCATGAACCAGATGCAGCAGAGATAAGCTCTGCAAGATTTTGTTGGTGAGAGTAGATTCTTCCAAGAATAAAGTCTAATTCAGAAGCATTGGCTTTTAAGTTATGGTATCCATTTTTTGATAGCCGGAGTGTTTCTTACAATATATATTTTTCTTCTAAATATTTGTTGAATTAACACTTAAATATTCAAGCAGTAAGGCTTCCACTAGATTCTTTGGGAGATTATTCTACAGAAATCTCTACAAAATGAAAATTAGTATATTTGGCTCATGAGTTTCCTTTAGGTTTTATGTTTTACCTCATTCCTCATTTTGAAACAAAAGAAACAAATGCTAAAAATATTGGCAGGTGGATGAATAACTCAGTGGGTTTAACAATATTTTGTTTCTAAAATACTTCACCATCTACTGTAGCTCAAACCCATCTTCTGCAGAAGGAAGCAAAACAAGGATAGTAAGAGGCTGAAAAATGCCAGAGAAAATATTCTTGGCCTTTTTATGCCTTCCTGTCAATACTTCTAGGGCCAAATTTAGCACATGACTCTTCCTAGAAAGTTTGCTTCTGACATGGTAATGTTTCCTGTGCAGTACATTTGAAGGGATATACACATCTGCATAAGACAGAAGAAACAAAGGTGTCCTAAAGAAAGGATACAGAACAAGCAGAGAAGCTGGGAAGCTGAAAAAAGACTGAAATAAAAGGTCAGAAGAAAGGTTTGCCTTAGCAGAATGCACCCAAATATTTATATTCATTCCCTATGGAAAACACACATGTTGCATCCTCCTTATTGACAGTGAAGCAACTGTGTCTTTTTCAGCTTATGTGCCGATTTATCTTCTCCATGATAGTGTAAGCAAAAAGACATAAAAACAGAAAAAGAAAAGCAAAGTCAGTGCAGTTCTCTCTGGTCTTTCCAAGTAATACTCCATTTACCTGGTAAGGTGCCAATTTCAGTCTTCCCCAGTCCCTAAGCTTGCTTTTAGTAGAAAACAGAGCTTATTCTGCAAAGGACACTACTAAAGCTGCTGGCCTGTATTCTACTGTTCTTCTCAACTAGTATTTTAAAGACAATGAATGAAGAAAAGCACTGATGGAGAAATATCCATAGGAGAGACGGAAAATGAAAGATAGACCATTGCCTTGTATGTATGATGATTTACTCAGGCTTACTGTATCTGTTTTGAAAGATATTTAATGTTCTTTTAATGCTTTAAAAGCACATAAAGGAGTACCTTTTTCTCTAAAGTAATTGAAGTTTTATTATATTTGAAATATTACTGTTTTCCTATGTTCATCTTACAAATTTATTCCAATCTCAATTGTTTATTGTGGCATAATTAAACCCCTGAGAAAAAAGTAAGGCCTATAGAACTTAGGCAGATTTCAGATTTATATCCTTGCCACACTAATTGTAATAATATTAATTCAAAGCTTGGTTTCCATGCCTGAATTCAAAGAGAAGACAATGAATGACTTGTGTACAAATCAACCTTGAGAGATACACTCTATTTTGGATCAAAGCTGTTTTCCTCTGTACAAAATTTAAATTTGTGTATTCATGTATTATTTTATTATTCTTCAGTTTTGCTCTGAAAGCTATGGAACCAGATTCTCGAAGTTAAAATTCCCAGCTTTTATACATCCTTTCAGGACTGACATTTTTACTGTTGTTTCACAAACTTTAACTGCTTTTCAGTTGAAATTTTTCATGTTCTCAATAGCTAATTAAGGTCTGTCTGATCTGGTCATCCCTGACCTGGTCAGAACAGACTTTTGCATGGCTTTTGGGAAAGGTCTGATTTTTTCCACAAGTTCCGTAAAAGTGTCAACCCAGCATAAATCTTCATTTCCCAGAGACTATTCTAAAGCTGGTATTTGAGATTCTGGGCTACACTTTTGTAATTTCAGAGCAAATGGTCCTCTCACCAAATAATAACCTTTATTATTGTTATGAATAAGCACCTTAAGGAAAAATGTCCACATGAAAAAAATTTACCGGCATTTCTCTATGAGCAGTTGGATTTTCTGCCAAAAAATTATGTACAAAGGAATACCTACAAGATGAAGACTGAATATAGAGATGTACATAAGACACTGTAAAAATCACAGAGGTGTTAGCTGGAATGAACTTCCAAAAGGTCTAGACCAGTCTCTCAGAGCTGAGCTATTGTCAACATGAAATCAGGTCTGGAAGTATAGAGGTCAGATCAAGACCACAGAGACATGTATACATACGTATATATATTTCTACATATATCTGCAAGATTACTGAACAACAAGTATGCAGAAAAGCAGAGGAGAAAGGAGTAGGATATGAGGGATGCTGAGGATACAAAGTGAACCAGTAGGCTGAGGCTGAGGTAATCTGGAAGGCTGTTGTGGCAGTGAGATGTCATGACTGTTTTTTCAGCTATTTTCCATGCAGCTCCCATGTGGAAAATGGCTTGGCCAGGGGGAACATCACTCTATGCCACGGAGGGACATTTCTGCGGTCTCATCAGAGGCTGAGATGGGCTGGGGTGATGGGACAGGATGGACTGCTGTTGCCAGCAGGTCCCCAGAACTCCCCATGCTTTGTAGATGTCTGTCAGACGGCTCTCACATCACTCCCCTCACCACCCATGAAAACCAAATCTCCCTCATGGCATTTCCAGCAGCTTTTCCTGGCCTCTTACCTGGTCTATCATAGCTAATAGTTTCTCATGTCCTGTTCAATTGCCTTCTCTTCTAGTAACCTAGCCACTGCCCTGAAGCCCTAATGCTGCAGGCCAAAGAGGATGTAGGGACCTTCTGCTAGTTGGAAGAGATCCCAGAAACCTCTTCACAAACCACTCAAAGCACATTGAAAGTTAGAAGATGCAAGTGCTTGCCCTCAGCAGACAGTAAAGTCAATTGTTTGTCTGGGGAAGCCAAAATCAACTTTCTTATCTTTGCTTGCTTTTGGGTTTGTTCATTTGTTAAGTTATATTTAGAAAATGGAGACCGATGATTAGTATGACAGAAAGAAATACTCAATTTCAGACAGCCACAAAATGACATTTACATCTTCTGGTGGTAAAAACAGAAATAAAAACTACAAACAGTACTTATTTTTAAGCTACTCCATGTTTAAGGTATAATTAACCTTGTGGCTCAAGTAGATTTGCGCAGACCCGCTTAAAGCCCACAGATGGGCTTTAAGACTTCATGCCAAAATGACATCAAAATGTAACTTTGTTTGGCTGCTAGAAATAATAAAATTCTATGTTGTTCTTTATGCTTTACTTACTCATTTAGCCTAAGCAGACATCCACTCTCATTTATTTCCATTTTACCAGGTGGCATAGACCACATTGATTATGTTAGTGCAAACTCTATTCTCACAAAAAGTGTTGTATTTTGTCAATACCCATGATGTGTCAGTCATGAATTTTTCACTTAACAGGTTAGAATTTTGCCTGGGCTCAGCTAGTGATTCATTTTCTGAATTATTAACCCAAATGTATACATGGAGAATACCTCTTTATCATAAATAATGAAATTATCTTCTGTCTTAGGAGGGCTCAGGAAGTTCCATGGCCATGGTCCTCTGCTCTTCTTTCCTCCTCTTTGCACTATGCTCTAGTGTCTCTCATTCCTATCGAAAAGACTTTTTGCTTGCCCCAGTTCTCACCCCACTGGCAATGCATGTTTTGACACATTTGTCCTTTCCTCACCTGCTTAAAAGCTGCTCTTCTGCTTAGGAAATAAACAGGAAAAAAACCCAAACCAAACAAACCCCAAAGAAACCCCATGAATACCAACACGCAACATGTCTTATGCTACATCCAGTGTATCAAATGGTGGCATTAACATAATATTGTCCTTAGTAATGTAAATTATTTTCTCCATTGCTCCATATTTTACAGCATTTGATATTGTTCCCTACTTCTTTCACTTAGGAGAAAGCACTTTCACAGCAATCCATACAACTCTATGCCCTCTTTCTTGCTCCTTAATTATCACCCTTGTGATATCACTAATTTCTCTTTTTACATGTACACATCAGGATTTATCTATCCAAGTTCATCAGTTTGAAAGAATACAGTTTTCTTTTTAACATATTTAACATATTTATTTTCTCCCTACATATCAACAGACAGAACAAGCTCTTCCAGTTAAAGTTATAATGTAGATTCTGGTTTTATGTAGACTTCTGGGATGTCTCCACCTTTGTGCGGTTTTCTACTGTGAAGGGAAAAAAGAAAAATTTATTCTTAATTTAGCTGAGATGTATTCAGTCCCAAACACATGACCAAATCTCAGGAGCAAACTCAACAACTCTTGCAAAGCCACTACTTACAATATGTTTACAAGTATCTCAGTGTATAGAATTTGAAGCATTGCTTTTGGGGGTAGAAATATAAACAAAAGAAGCACTCTTCAAATTATTTTTCCAATTTTGTTAATTGATTTTGGGCAAAGCAGCCAATTACAAAAGTAACTAAGTGGTGTCAGAATGTACCAGTTAGGTGATACTACTGAAAGTTTAAGCTAAACTATCTAGGGACTTTGGAAATAGCAATTTTATCATCTTACAAATCATAATGAATTGTTAAACAAGTAACACATAGGAGGACAAGAAAAAGCACTTGAATTACGTAATCTTCTTTCTTTCCACAGTCTGGAGCACAGAAAAAGTAAGTTGTCTTTTCAAAGGTTGTCTATAGTTAGAGAACTATCAAACAGATAAAATAAGGGATACAGGTTACTATAAATACAAACCCCAGATGCTATTACTCCTTTTCGACAGGTATACAAAGAAAGTTCCAGAAAATCGGTTACCAAAGAATTGACTTCCTTTTGAACACCCAGTACACTGGCAATAATTTCTAGATACGCTGTCAGATTAAAGAAATTTTTGGACCATCTTCAGGCACTTTTTGATGCTGAACAGTAACGCTTCTAAACAGATACAGGACTTGACTTTCCTATACTTGATTAAATATACCTGGAGACAAAGACTCAGGGTGATACGTTCTGTCTATTGTACAAGTTAATTTCCTAAAATTCCTTGCCGTCTTTAAAGTAGATTCTAATATTTTCATCTCTACTAATATATAACAGGAAAGTACCCGGAACTGCCCAGATACATCCAGATTACACAAGTGGTGTCTGACAACAGAATTTTATTTGGAGGCAGCAGCTAGAATATTTAACATTGTCTAATCAAACCAAAAAGAAGAAAATAAGGGGGAATAGCTAAGGAAACACAGGAGTTCAATTTACATACTATATATTCTTTCTAGCAGCTGGTGTATTCTGAGGAAGTAAAGAATTTACATCACATGAACTGTGGATGGCAAAAAGCCAGTTGTGATTCTCACATGAGAGTGTCACTGTGTGGTGTGCTCAGACAATTCTGGTTACTCTGCCACACAACCAGACATGAGTAAAACAGAGAAACACAAGTTTCATTCAGCTTACTAAGAGACATATATGGAATTACTCATATACTACATGTAAGGTTGCTTAATGATATGCTAAGAACTACCCTATGCTATTATTTTTGACTATCTCCCTGTTCTTGCAGTGTTCTGACACATCACAATATTTTTTATAAGACAATGAAGTCAATGCTGATGCTCCAGACCACTGTCTTTTTGTAACTGGAGTAATTGGGTTTCGAATCACACCTGTGCTACAGAATAAAATGTTTTCTCAAATCAGGATCTATCCAATCCTCCATAAGATCGAAGGGTCGCAGTATACGTGTTACTACTTCAGAACAGGTCTGGCACAGTGAACGTTGTGGACAAGTGCTGCTGAGTGCCAGTTGGCATAAACGTAATGCTAATGTGATGCTCTTCTTCTGCATATAACCATAGCTTCACATTCTTTGAAGACACACACCGCTGATGTGAATTAGTGCAAATCTGCCCCCTGCAGCCACCAGGCTTTCGCAAACATGGCCTTCATGTCTTTCCTCGTGTTTTATATCAGCTGATCCTTGTCATGATTCAGATATACAAAGGACATATGGTGCAGATCTCTGGCATTCAGGGACTCAAATTTGGCCAAATGGGAAGCAAGCCATGCAGGACACAGAGAGAAGATTGCTTTCATCACAAGCCAAGACTGTGGGAACTGTTCTAGACATTAGCAGACCTTTATGTAGAAGTTTTTCAGCATGGAAGATGCATAGCCTATTCCATGTCAGCCAAAGTAAATAGTGCTAGCAGGACTTCCTCATTTTTCTGTTTTCATACTAGACATCAGAAACATTTGTCAATGTGATGGTGACAGATATAAATGCAGTGCACAAAATACTACCTTCATTGCTATTTATTTGCAATATTTTAATGCTGATGATGATTCTCTTCTGTAGCGATCAGTTAGGCCAAAAACTGTTGTACATTTCTTTTTTAGATATATCACATTAAGGAAAAACATGCCTACAAAAAAATCCAAATATCAGAAAACTTTATTTTTTACAAAATTATTGAATTGGAATTTTTAGTCATAGCTTGGTTTTCATCCTCAGATAATTTAATGTCATGGTACAGCAAGCATTCCTTGGTGGTTTGTAGTTTGGATCACTCTGGAGAGACATTGTCTTTTCTATTTGCTTCTCCATGGTAATTACACAGGACTCACATAGCTGTTCACAGTCAGTCACAAAACACGCAAATCAAGTGTAGCATTAGAATAATGTTCGGAAAACATGGAAGCTTTTAAAATATTCTCAAATAAAAAAAGAAACATATATTGTGTTCTGTCAACTGCAGAAAAAGTAAAGTTACACAAAACAGTTGTTTCCTCTATCCGATCTCCTGTCACATGCACAGCCACCAAGAGGGAAAGCCAAAACTATGTGATGTGTCATAAGCTATTAACTCAGTCATATAGCAGGAGTATCGGCTTATTTGTGACTGTCCTGTGCCTAGAACAAAGCTGTCAGGAAACAACCTTAATTGTAATAGTTTGGGGAATGTGGGAGGAAAAGAGTAATTCAAAATAATTTTTTTTCTTTATCCTGGAACAACATAGAGGTTTCTGGTAGAATTGCCTTTGCATCTGAGATTTTAGATATATCAAGATTATTTGTATGCTGTAAGTACAGCATCAATAAAATTGCATTTTCTTACAGAAAGGAGTACAAAATCACAGACGTATTTACCTATCTGTACAAATCACAGAATATTCTGGGTTGAAGGGGGCCCACTAGGACCACTGAGTCCCACTCTTACAGTGAATGGCCCATTTGGGGATCAAACCCACAACCTTGGCTTTATTATCACTACGCTGTGAACAACTGAGCCTATAATGTTTTACAGGACTACCTAATTATAGAGTATAGCCATTGCCAGTCCCTGGAAGTCTTATTTAGAAAGAAACAGGCAGAGTGACAGGCATAGGCTTTAAAGCCAGAAAGGATCATTAGATTATCCAACTTCTTATGTGTTGTGGAGCAAGACATCTTTGTTTAACTACTTACTTCTAGAATCGAGCATACCTCGATAGATTAACTTTTTTCACAGATCATTAGTGATCTAGGGCCATTCCAAATTTTAATCTGCATAGCATCAGCTTCCAGCTTTTGGTCTTTATTGTACCTCTCCATACAAATTTATGAAGTCCCTTTGTGCCTTACCCTTGGGAAAGTAATTAAACATGGAAATCTATTCATTACTTGGTAGTCTTTAAAAATCAACTAGGCAGATTGAGCCCTTTAATTCTGTCATTCTAATGTATACTTTCCAACTTTCAGACATTTGTATTCCTTCCCTGCTCTCTCTCCACTTCTGCAACAAATCTACATATCATGGAGCTGTACAGACCAGATACAGGTAGGGAGGCATAAAGTTGAACACTGTGATGCAACATATCACAAAGGTAGCAGCACTTTTTTCTCTCAGTGAAAAACTTCTTAGTACACTTAATATGAACACAGAACTCTTCCCAGAGTTTTCAGGAAGTAATACTTCATTGTGTGTATAAGGTCTGTATTCCATATTTCTACATGTGTAGCTTTAGTTTTGGTAATATTAATGCAATATTAAAGCAGACCTGTTTTATAAATCAGTCTGGACATCAAATAATCCATATGATTACATTTTTGTGATTACTTAATGTGATGTTGCTAGCAATAACTTCATACTTCCAAATAATAAATCAAAAATATTTAATAAGCTTTAAAAACACTAGTTGATGTGTAGCCCCTTTTCAAGAACTCTCCCAATTAATAATGAGCTGTTGTTGGCAGTTCCTTTCAGATCAGTCTGTTAGCTATTTGCAATCTGTCTAAAAAGACAAAATGCAGATTAAATAGAACATAGAAAGCAAAATATAAGTGAGATTGTGGAAATTATAAAGTTTATTAAAATGAGAAAAGAGCATATACTGCCTTCTTCAAAAACAGGTGATTGAATTCACCCAATGTAGCACATAAAACTCAGATGGATGAATGTCTAGAATTTGGAGGGGGGGAGGGGAGAAGGAGGAAGCCCAATCAGAGTCTTTATTTCACATTTGGCCTTTAATATAGTCATTGTCAGTTAGGATTTCATAGACTGTGAAGCAATGAAGTGAATAGACATGCTCTACTCCCACTTCTAATCTGTTTTTCCAGACTCTCAGCCTGTTAAAACAAACTGCACTTCTCTGCTTGTTTACATACCTGAGTTTGCCCTGGTAAAAAGGTAGACAGTATATAATTTTTAACAAAGTCTACAGCTACAGAAACACCATGAAACCAAAAACCAGAATGCACTTTCCAAGATGTGTGGGATCAGAATATCTTAGTTAAAACCCGTGCTGTTACTTATTTTGTTATGCCTAGGCAAGTCTCCTCATTTTCTCCCCATTCCAAAGGTCCTTTCTTCAATATAATTAGATGTCAAAACATAAAACAAATTAATCTAACTTTTATCAGTGAGGAGGACTGGTAAATCTTAGAGTGAGTCAAGTCTCAAGGTCACCTCCCAGTCATTTTCTTACCATTGCATTTCCTTTAGTTAACAAGTTATGGGAATACTATTTAGGAATGACAGATACACTGTACAGACAGCTTCTTTTAGTGGAAGTTTTTATTTCATCTTCTTTGAGATATTTTGCAAATATCATGTTGCAAGTTATTAATAGACCTCATGTTAATTTAAAAATAAAAATTCCACATGACAAAAATATTATCATACATGTGCCTCCTCTAGCTTAAAGCTAGCAATCATCATGATGAAGTAGACATAAGTTATGAGATTTCCATGGAGCAAAGAATATTGGACCAGTGAGAGAATGTTATAATCCAGCTGTAGCAATAATTCCAAGCAGCTTTCAGGCAGTGAAGTCTTAATAAACTTAAACACTTGTGTAAGCCAGATTTATTGAAGCAGCCTCACATACTGTGGTTCTGGTTTAGGGTTTTCTATTCTGGGCAGAGCACCAACTGGAAAGAAGCCTTGGAATATGCACTCCCTAGTCCACTAGAGAGTCTACTGAAAACATCATATACCTTTTTCTCTGCTCTTCCCTGCCCTTGCACCACAAATAACTATTATTAAATAATAAAATAATTCACTTTTTAATGATGGAAAAGGTAAAATTAAAACAAACTAAAATGATTGTATTTTATTCACCAAAAGAGAACGCGTTTTACTGAGATTACACCTGAGACAACAGCTTTCTGACAGTTCTCATGTGAGAACTTGCCATTGCCTTGCATATCTGGAAAAGTTTTTACAGAGTTATTTATTTTGGGGAGGTTTAATTAGTAAAAAGAGAAATAGACTCTAAACTTTCTATTTGTATTGATGATATACTGTGTCACTCATTCGTGCTATTTTGGACTCCATAATTTGCCTTATATTTCTCCCTCCAGAGCTTTAGAATGGCTTCTATTTGGATTTTACATTTTAGTCATCTCCAAGAGCTATTATCATTTCCATGATCACTCATTCTGTCAAGAATATAGGTTTCTTTCCTCCTCCTTGACTTATTCATAGAAGTTTTTCCATTGGTATCTACATTTCATTTGTGTTTACAAATTTAAAGGCATATAAATTAATTTTGGGAGTTCTAACCATCATTCCTTCCTTTCAAACATAATCCAGTCTGGAATTCATCTCTATTCTTTCCAGTAATAATTTATACACATGAAAACAAAGATTACTTCTCTTTCAAAACACATTAGTCTTCGCTGTACTGTGAGGTCTCTGGGATCTCTTTGAGTCTAGCAATATTCTAGCGCAGTTCTACTCTGATAAAATAGAAGCCATGTCTGAAATAAGCTGCTTTGTATCATGCTACTAAATCTCTGAGCATCTTGCTTCTTCTCCAAAAATCAGTATTGCAATGAAAAGATTGAGTGTGACTCAATCAGTGTTTCTTATTATTATTCAAAGTGGGTGATTATTGAAACTGAAAAGAATATTCTCTCAGTTTGTCACTATTACTGATGCTTTCAAGCCTTAATAAAAAAATTACTGGAAAAACCTTTCAAACCAAACCCTTCTTTGAGAAAAGCAGTGACAAGGACAGTATGATTTAACTCCAAAAATTCAAGCGCTATCATGGATACAGTTATTTTGGGGGGGGGGGGAGATGCAATATAACTCCATAAACTGAAAAAAATCCAGTCTCACTAGGAACAATTCAGCCCCCTATAAAATTAAAAACACTTGTTGTTCAGGTGAGAACTAAATATAAGCTGGTGACTTATGTTGCTGTGTTGGTCTGCTGTGTACCTTGGGTTTGGGTGTGATTGGGCATGTTCAAACCTCTAGTGTTCAGAACCAGTGTTTTTATACTTTGTGCTTGGTTATTACCTGTAAATACACTATGTGCCTGTTTAGTATGCCCTGGCAGCTGCACAATTCATGTAAGAGAGGTATAAATTAATCTCAGGAATGAAAGAACTCTTTAAGAGCAGGCAAAATTCAAGATCCTTCTCTCACATATTGAAAATTTCAGCTTGTGATGTCAGTAGTGTCATTTATTGCCTTTTCTTTGTGGTATAAGAATGTGATAGACCTCCCAATATGCAGAATTAAGCTATTATAGGAAGGCACCTTATAATCCTTTAATTAACAAAACATAATAAATATAATTGAGTCCCATAATAAAATTTTTTTAAAACTTCAACTGGAAGATTGTTTCAGTTGAATTAATTAGGGTTTTAGAACATTTCAAAACATCATCCTGAAGTTTGTCCCCCAGCCAACTCCTGTAGAGTACATCATCATATAGATTTTTCAGATGGTGAATTATGACAAAAAGTTAACGATTTACACTATATGGGAATGGCAGTAAAAATGTGGAGATCACGTGAGGATAAATTATTCCCATTGGAGGTGCTAAATAGTTCAAGTTCACAGAAGTTCAAAGATACAAAACCTTGCAGTAGCATTTCCATATAGCACATTTACTTGCACCACCCACTAAGATCTAAGACATATTTTGACAGAAGTTTATTGTGTCCAGTGACAGACAAGGAGATCATTAAAGACAGAGCTATACTGGGTGCTAGCTGGAAAGCAAGAGGTAGTAATTGTATCAGTACATGGTTTAAAAAGATAAAAGTACAGGTTATAGTTTCAATAGATCAACAAAATAGGGTATAAGGTACACCATACATAAGCCAGTAGGTTGTGGAACCCAAATGCTCAGTGGCTGTGTCTCTTTTAGCACCTTGTTTCTTATTCTGTGCTCGAGACTATCGCCCCTGCATATACCATACATTAGCATCCTGCCATTTTTAGCAGCAGCTTGATCTTCTCACAGGAATTTCCGACATAAGCTATTTTCTCCAAACCAATAGCTAGGTTAAACCCTGCCAGTTCCTGATTGCCATAGATCCTAAAGCTTCCATTCAGTGCATTGTTACTTCTTTTCTTGTACTGTCTCACTCCAGGTATCAGGAAAATTACCAAAGAACACTGAGTACCAGTTCTAGCACATTCCCAGGAAACTGGACACACGGAAATAGCAAGGTCCAGGCTCCCTGGCAGAAGGAATGTTGTAGCACTAAGGCAGGTGGCACAAAGGAGCTCTGTCAGTAGTATAGGCAGAACTGTATTTATCCTGTTGAGCTCCTTACACAGTCAGATAAAAGCAGTTGTCACAGCTTATCTCCAAGCTCCAGTTTTTAAACATTGGTAGAGTCCTATCTGTGAACTGAATGAAGGCAAATAGCAAAAGTGACAGTTTAGGTGCTGGCCACAGAAGCTAGGAAAATTTGTGTGGGCAAACATCAGCTTGTCTTATATAACCAAAAACATGTCAGTAAGGAATCAATACCTATGTCCCTATCCCTTCATATGAAAAGGTGCAAAGTTGCTATGGAGAATATGTTCAAGGTTTATACATAAACATTCAAGGTGCTGTGCAAAAAATGCATGAGTTATATACCTTCTCTTATCTTTCAGTTGAAGCAGGGAGACCACTGTAAGGCAGAGGCATATTTACTGGGAGAACCGGGTTTCAAAATGGAAAAGAAAAGAAAAGCAAAGCTGCAGTTTGTTCACTTTCTTAGCCCTCTCTTATGACCAAACAAAATATAGCCCCCTCTTATAAAGCAAGATTAAAAATTGATCAACCTTAAATATTGTTGTTAATGATAAGTCACTCTGGGTATCAAAGATAAAAGTTGACTTGTAAAAGTTTCCCAACGGGCCTTAAGAGGAGTAACAGGGCAATGATGAAAATAATAAATTTGATATGAATAATCATAAAGCAATGCATATGAGAAAAGTCGTATCTTTAATTATAGGCTTTGAGCCAACATATTCTAAGATCTCAAAGTGAGGTATATCCATGAAAGCATAAGTTCAATGTTCAGCTGTAACTAAAGTGAACGTTACTAGAAAAGAAATATCATTTATGCAAATTGGAAACATTTATTTTATGTGGTATTTAGAAAATGTGTTCTAACAGAGGCAAGTGAGATAAATGGGAGTTCATACTGCAGAGAACAGAAGACTACTGCAAAATATGCTTTATAAGTAAGAGTGCATTTCCATCAGGGAATATTACAAATGAAGATACCAGTTTCGTTTGTAATAAATGAGTTAGTAATCATTCTTTGAACTTGTTGCTTCATCTATAAAATGCAAAAACTACCATATTCAATATAAAACTGGACAGTAGTTTTAATGACAGGACTATTTTTTCTGAAGAAATGTCTTTAATAAGAGGGCACAAAAATTTTTTGATATTGCAAGTACTCAATCAGCTACTAAAGCAAAGGGCAGAATTATGGCACTTCCATAGAATTATGGGAGTGATAAGAACAAATGAGCACCAAAGCTAAATTAGTTACACTCATTACATTATGTAATGTAGTTACATTAATAAAGCTCTACATGGATGGTCAAGTGATGTTGATATGGTTGAAAAAAATACACATCCTTGGGTCAAAAAGCAAAGCACATGCTATCAAATGGTATAAACCTGCTTGTTAAACTAGTTAAGAATTATTGTCTTACAGTGAAGTTACATGAAAGCTTCACCAATTTTTTGCACTCTGTTCTTTCTCTGGTAGACTTTTAATGATAATAGTTTATATCTGATTTTTTTTAATACCTGTCTGTGAGCAGGTGATGAGGCTTTCATATTCATGGAGACAGTGAGTAGGTCATATCCAAGACTGTGTTGTAAGTTCAGCTATTATATAGTTCATGGAGGAGGAAAGAAATTAAATTAGGCCAGCAGCAAATATCAGCATAGGGAATTTAATCCCATGCTCCAGAGTCTTAAGTGCTGCCTAACCTCACTCTTTATTTGTAGCTCTTCTATATTTCTCAACATCTTTCACAGCTCAGATCCAGTGCAGGTAGCCGCTGACCATGGGACAGTGAGAGTAGCGGGACATGTGTCAGGCAGATACTTTCTTTCCCAGCATGGCAGCCACTGATCCGAGTCTTCTACACCAACCACTTGTCACAGCTCAGTCTCTCATGCCAAACGACCTTGTGCTGGGTAGTTGTGACATGTTTGTGAGCAGCGTCCCTATTTCTGCTGACAAATGGAAGCTTCTGACCCAGGTGAATTAGATATCCCACAGTGAAGAAGGATGATCAGGTGGGATACAAGGAATGTCTGTCAGGTGCTTATTTCTTAGGCTAGGTTGAAATAATTAGGATTCCTACATCTCCTGTGCCCATTGCATTCATCTGTCTGATCAACAAGTCTCAACTGCACCCATTTTCTCCCACAGCTGAAAGTCAATATAGCCATTTATATAATCTTTTAGATACAATCTGAGCCCTTATCATGTTGTTGTTTTACATCTCAGTTACTCTGCCATCCCTGTTAGTAGTTCCCAGTGGATCAACAGTGCCTGTGTCCAAGGTGATTCTGACAGTTAATGTTTTCCATATTTTTGCTTTTTCTCATTTTCAAGGTCTTCCATGGTATAATTTTCTTTTTAAAGCTGATGTCCCTTTCCATTTGAAAGTTCAGTATCTGACACTTACAAGGTTTTTACACCATCACCTCTTTCCTATGTGGGTGTAGTTAGGTGTTTTTTGGGTTTTTAGAAAAGCTTTCAACAATCCCCTCTGCAATGGGAGCCTTCATCACAGCAAGAGTTCCTTACAAAACTCCACCTAGCCATCTTGCTGTCTGCTGTCAAATCTCTAAGTGATGCATTTAGATGGCTCATGGAGTCATTATTCACCTCAGTGATCATCAGAAGGCCATTGTTTTCACGTACACTTCCTCACACTGTTTTACGCTCTGGCTTTAAGCTCTTTGAGATGAGAATAGGGTCTCTGTCCTGCATTTGAATTGCACCTAAAACAGAGACTAGGACATCTTCTATGGTGTTGTGATAAAAAGTTAAGACAGTCTCAGCAATAAAGAGAGCAAATTGAACTTTGCTTTATAGTCTCCATTCACACACATCGAGGTTAAATTGTTGTTGGGCTTGTGAATCTCTCAGCAGTATGCCAGAGCAACAATATTATTTGTCTGCAGTGGTTTTCTTTAGAAATTCAGAAGTCTGGAGCAATGAAGTTGTTAAAGAAAGGTGACCAGTTAACTGGAGTGAAAAATTTGGATGAGGCACTACTGTAGCTGCAGCCTGTGTCCCTGTGCAATATTCTCCACCAGGACAGAAAGTAGACAAAAATTTTGAGCATTTGAGGACAACACAGTTATGGGGAAAACAATAACCAGACTTATTTCTGAAGCCAAAAATTTTTTTGATTTAATCACATAGTAAAAAAAAAACCAAAACCACAAAAACACAAAACCAAAAAAGTACAAACAAACAAACAAAAAAACCCCCACCAAACCAAAAACCAAACAGAAAACAATCATGTGAAAATGTGACAAAACCACAGCTTACTTAAACAAGCTCAGCTTACTTAAGCTTCTCAACTTCTATGGCATTTGGTCCTTTACTCTGTTTCCAAAAAACTACCCTTTAGACTTGATTCCTAAAATGCAGAACCATTAACAAATTTTAGAACAGAAGGAATACAAGGTATTTTTCAGCTTAAATAGTAAATTGACTGTTGTGTTACTTTGTGATTTTTATGCTTTTAATTTTAGTAGCCTTTAAAAACTGTGACAAAGGATAGTGACAAATAAATGAGTAGAGGGATGGTATAGAAAAGCTGGTTTTATTTCCAGCTATTCAGAACATCCTGAGCACCAGAAAAGGGGCCAAACAGAAAGAAGGAATCCATGCCAGAGTCGTCTAAAAGAATAATTTCTCTCCAGAAAAAAAAAAAAATCTAAGCCATTTGCCTTCTAGGAAAGAACTATGGGGTTTTACCCTCTTGATCACTTCATGCACTTTCTTTCCTTCATCAGCATTTTAACTTATAATGATCTCTGCTTTGCATCTTTGCAGCATCTATGGACCTTCTCAAAGATAGGTAGTTAATAATTTTTCTACACAACAGAAAGATGTCTTCACTTTTACAAAGGTGGAGCTCTTGATTTAGTATATTATATTTGAGCCCAGAAATTTTATGAAATAACCAAAATCAGGGTTTCTCATTGGAATTCAAATATCACAAAAAGTCATTTTCAGGACAAAACACAAAAACCAACAAAACCCACAACAGTTTCTCTGCTTCTACTTTCACTGTTTTCAGTCCCTTGAGGAAAGAATGAAAAAAATTCTTTAAAAATTGGGAAGCAAGGAAACCAGAGTAGAAATATAAAAGCAGAAGTAAAGACAAATGCTTTTCTTGGAATTTCTGGTTGTCTGTTCTAAACTTCATCCTTTCTTGTCTGGCTAAAGTGTTTTGGCTGATAATCCTTCTATGTAGTATGTTACTCACAGAGAAATAAGAATATCCATCTCACCATTCAACCACGAGGATTTCCCATGTGCTACTGTACCTTCAGCATTAATACTGCTTCCAACATGGATTAGAAGGAGACTTGAAAACTTTGCTCTTACCCAAAGAACATGATGTCAGAAAGGTTAAAAACCAATCCAATTAATCAAAAATAAAAATAGAACAGAACAACCTTCTAGCTGGGACTACAAAGGGAGTAACTGTTTCAATGGCCAGAACTAAGGAGCTGGTTAGAAACAGGTGCTGTAATAAATTCTTGCTCACACAGAACACAACAGTACCTGCAAGAGCTGTGGGTTGGACTGCCTAGTGCATCAGACAACACTGCACAACTTTGGTGCTGAAACATACTGAACAAAATAGAAACATGAAGGAAAATCCCTTTGGATAATAAGGCAGCTGTTTGTTATTTGACTTGAAATCCCAGGCAGGGTTTTCCTGCTATTCTATACACAGAAAAGTGTTGGCCACAGAAGTTAAGGGGCTCATGAAGCCCACAGCGAGGGAAAGGATAGAGATAACGTCTAATCTGAGGGGATTATCTTGAACGGTCAATAAATCTCAAGAACTGTGATTTGAGCACAGTAATCAGTCTGTGTTGCAAATTACTCTGGGCCTGACCATAAAAGCCTCAATTCATTCTTAGTTCTTTGTAAAGCAACCATATAAGCTTGCAATAAAAGACATGAGACAAACGGATAGTAATTTTTACCAATGCAATTTGATTTTAAATAAAAAATATGCAGCATTTGTGGTTTGGATTCTTCCCAAATAGTTAAGATTAATGTGTCACCTGCCAAATTCATTCATTATACCCCTTGGCTTTAAGATACTATTCTTTAAAGCATTTTCTCTTCTACTGGACTTTTTTATTACCCTCTTTTCATCCTCACAGATGGTTTCTGTTGTTCACACTGTGGAAGCATGATGCATTTTTGTTTGCACCTCATTCAGCTGCAGAATAAATGGATGAATAAAATTTACCACTTGAAAATTAAATGCCGTAAAGTACTAAACCCACAAGTTTGAATTACTCAGTGGAAAATTATTTCAAGTTAACCAGACAGATTAAAATTACATATTAAATAAGTGACCTCTTAATAAATTTAAATAATCCCTCTTGTAAAATAGTTTATTTTATGTTCTTTATTCCACCAAAACTGCATTGCAGTTTTCCAGTCTTTATATTTACATTATTTGCAACTCTTTCCATAAGTGCCAGTACAAATGTAACTGATGAAAATCCAGAATAGTCATACAAATGTTCCTGAAAGCAAGGTGCATTTCTGAGCAATTTTTTTCTGATGTGCAATAATATATATGTATATATTAACAAAGCTTCATAATATAAAATATCTTCCATGGCAAGTAAAACTTCCCCACTTACAGCTTATTCAGATTTCAGTTACATAGACTTCTGCATTTCAAGTTAGTGCAAATAATGAGAGTAAGAGCCTGAGCAGAACAATGTAAATACAATGGAACAAGAGAAACAGCAAAATTTTACCAGCTCCCTGCATACGGTTATAACATTTAATCAGTATATCATTAGTATTCTTTATATACAATGCATTTAAATAATTGGCTTGTCTGAACTATAGGCAACAAATTTACAAAATAAAATAATGTTTCACACAAATATGGAATGTCCGACAAATATATGAAAATAAAATGCATCTAGTAACAAAATGTTGTAAATCAAAAAGGTAAAAGACGTCTTCTCTGTTTTTGAAGATTTCAAGGCACTTTCTTGGCAAATCAGAATTCTCTCCTTGGTAGAAAGTCTGCAAGAGAAAAGAACATGCCATTTTATATCTAGTTTCAAACCAGCGAGTCAGAGCACTTAGTTTAGTTCTGTTTATAAATCACAGTTTCCTTCAGGTTGCATAAATCTTAACTCCAGAATGCCAGTGGGTCTTGCCCTCCCGTGAACACTAACGAGTTTTGCCGTGGCAAATCCCCAGCGTCAATGCCAAGAGGTCTAACAGATAATGGTCCGTGCTGCTCCATCTTGCAGGGATATTTCCCACGCACGTTGTCACGTGCATTTCTACATTCCGGGTTTCAGCAAATGCTTTACTTCCATTTGCAAGGATCCGAATTATGGAAAAAAAAAATCAAATCAAATCCACCCAAAGGTCTAAAAGCCGCATGGGCAGTAACACCTCGCAGCGTATGCTTGGTACCCCCGCCCCAGAGCCATCCCAGAGGATTCCCGGGGCCCGGAACGGCGTCTCCCCCGCCGGCCCTGTCCATGGTGCTGAAACACCCGCCGCGGCCTGCGCTACCAGATCCCATGGGAAGATGATGGGTTTTCCTCAAGCAAAACTTCATTACGAAGAGAAAAAGACAACTTCTCCTTTATGTACCTGGCCATTTACAGGTGAGGCAGGAAAAGATTTGCACGATAACACTTCAGTTCTCTTTCATGAGGAAAAGGCAACCTATTTTAGTACTGGCAGGAGAAACACTTAAAAATACCTGTCACTTTTTTGAGTGAGAGCTACCTTTTTCAAGGCAACCAAGAATATCCCAGACTCTGTAGGATGTTAAAGTGAAGGCAAATTCCCTTACAGGTAACAGGATCTATGACCCTGTCCTCTCTAAGCTAGTGTGAGGGTGGTGAGAAAAACAGATTCCCCATTCCAAAGGATGGAGTAGAAGCAATCACAGAATCATGTTAGAAATGCTGTGTTATTGAGCGATGAACGCATGTAACTCCTTTGCTTCACTCTCTATTTGGAGGGAAGAGAGAGCAACTCCTGCTACCCTTCATCCTTCTCAGGAAAATGTTTCCATTCCAAGAAGCATTGGATATGAGTAAACATGAAGATCTGAGGCTGTTTTATTTATAATGGAAACTATTCACTCTACTTGGTGGAGGAAAATGGTGAGGGAGCACAGAGACAGCTGGGAAACACTCAGATCATAGCTCTACTTTCCCTTAATGTTTTCTCTATTTTTAACAAAGTAGAGAGAAAGGCAGCCTAGATACAAGTTTAAGTGAACACAGTCCACATGATCTGCTAGCAATGCTTACCATTTAAAACCTCCCCTCCCCATTCGTCATGTCTTTGAGTGTATTTTTGGCAGGCAAATTAAAACACCTGGCTTTGAAAACCCTAGCAACTTTTGATCCTTTTGTATTTTAAAGATGGAAACAGAATGAGATAGATGCTTCTGTACTGTGAATGTGTAGGTAGATCTTTGACTCATCCTCTTGAAAGAAAAAGAAAAAAAGTATTAAAACAACCAGAAATCTTCCTGAAATCTTGATATATGAATCCAGAGGTGTAAACAGATACAGATGAGGGGAAAACATAGATTAAATGGGCAAAAGTGGACAAAACGAGAGTGTGCTGGGATGTTGGAGAAAGCTGTTTTGAAAGAAAACTAACAAATATGAATTTAGGCACCTTTTTTTTTCTTTTTTCTTTTTTTTTTTTTTTTTAATAGGGCATTTGGAAAAGGATTCCTCCTTTAGTCATGCAAAGGAGATCCAGGCAAAGGAATGACATCCCTAGTCAATTTCCAGTTCAGTTCCCTTGATATATTCATAAGCATCTGCAAGACGTGGAAGGCAAGAGCCCAAACAGATTGAAAATAGTTAAGAAAAGAGGAAGAGAAAGAAATTATGTCATTTTTTCTCAGCACTGAAATATTGCCCTATTCTTAAAGCATTTTCTCACAGCCACTAAAATGAATCCCACCTCCACTTGGAAATCAATTCAGCTAGCACTGACTCATATCCTACTCTTGCTTTCTTATTCTTGATTAATATGAATTGAAATCTTGATGCAGGAAGAAGTGACATACACAACTTCCCCAAACTCCAAGCTTGCAGCATTTGTCAGGCGGAGGTGGTGAAAAGAAACAATCTTCAAAGAAATTTAAATAAATTAAATATACTGATTTTATACATTTTATTGATCAAAAATAACCAGAGTTCTTTCTCAAATTAACCTTTGAAAGTGTAACTGTTTTATTGATATTCAAATAATAGGAGAAAACAGTTCACTTGGAGATGTTCCTTATGTCAGTGACAATGCTGTTTAACTAACACATTTAATATAAACAAGAACGGACTGGGTTCTTCCACAGACTGTTAAGTGAATCCTTTAGTTTTGACACATCTTTATGTGCAATTTCTTTCCATCACCATAAAGTGGCATTAACTTTACAGAAATTCTCAGGAGACCACTTGAGAATGAAAAGGGGTCCTGAAGATGAATGAAGTGACAGGTTAGCTATGAAAATTGTGCTGGCAGACTTGAGACAAAGACATTCTGTTTCTTCTGTGGTTTGACAAAAAAGCCCTCTGCAGAATGGCCTGAAATAAATGTGCTAATGAAGTCTTCAGCATTTTTCTTTCACCAACCAGATTCCGTCTTCAAATTTTGAACAGGAAGAGGCCACCCAATCCATAATTATGGACTGTGGTGCCCCAAGTGACTTATACGAAATTACAGTAGGGCCTGTCAGACTATCTGTGCTTCTGTGTATTCCCATACTAGTGAGTCCTGCAATGTCAAAGCACTCTCTTAATACCACATTTTTGTATGCACACATGGTACAAGTGCGAAGTGAACCACTAGACCATTCCACAAATAAAGAAATGAGTGGCGAAAATGATACTTACATAGCAAACATCCTAGGACTGTGTACACAAAGGGCTCATTGCTAATCTTGTTAGCAACCTTGCACACCTTTTGTAATCTATAAAACAAAATTACCCACAGTAATAATGAATCTCTGTTGCCAGATAGAATTTTAGACACTCTACACAGTGAAACTGTTATCAAATGGAAATTCATGAAATTATGTGTGCAAGATGCAATATTAGATTGTACCTTATCACAGACAGGGCTCTAAAGAATGTGAAGGATTGCAGGAGGCAAATTTCTACCAGTTGGTTTCCTCCTAGGGTGTGGAAGACCCGGTTCAACTCCCAATTTTATGTGAAGAAATTTAACTCATTAACTGGGATGCTATTCTAACCAGCAGCCTATGTATGACACAGTAGGAAGTAAGGCTGTATCACTTACTATTAACACTGATGGAAATCCGTACATCTCCTAATCATCAGAATAGAGATACTAGTGTCTCGCTTCCAATCTTCCAATCCCTCTCTCTTGTGTCCTTGGTTCAAACCACCACTTCGTTCAAGTGGACTCTAAGTCACTTCCATCCTTTCTGACTATGGTAACAAGAAATACTTAGCTGCTATTTTATTGTCTTGCTTGATAAATATTAATAAAACTTAATATAAACTATGCCAAACAACAAGAAACAGAATGCTAACCTGGTTTCAGTTCCTCAGGGAATATTTTTACAGCATATAATCATGTCAGGAGGAGAGGAAGTAATTCATCCTCAGACATCCTATGGTGGCTAAGGTGTTTCTGAAAGAAACTATCAACCCCCCTTAAAGATATAAAAAAACCCCTGGGCTATAATCAACCTTGGAGCAACTCTAAAACCTGAGTGGTGGCTAAGGTGAAGACAATTCTGAAGATTTAGCTCTCCCTTGTAGAACTACAGAATATTTCAGGTTGATGTAACTCAGTGTCTGACTTCGGTTTTGTTGATGTAAGGGAGAAAAAACCCCTCTGCTTTATTTTTTTATTTTACATTTTGTTTTGTTTTGAAAAATAAAAAATAAGTGCTTCACATCATTCTAATCATAGTCTTGTTTGTCTTTTTTTTTTTTTTTTTAAAGAAAAGATACTTCATTAGAAGAGAAATAATATGACTGTGTTTCTTTACAAATAAAGTGAAGCACTCAGGCAATACACAGGAATCCAAATCATATCCACATACTCTGGATACATGTATCAAAGCATACAACATGAAACATGCATCCTATTTTTGTTATGCATCATGTAATAGATATATGCCTAGCCTACTCATGCCTACTTAGAAAGTTATATGTATATTTTTTGAGGATCAACCAATGGATTTCTACATTCCAGCTTTTGATAAGTGTAAAGGTAGATGGAGATGAGGGCTACTCCATCCTCTTTCAAAGGCTGGATCCTCTGCGATGCTGAGCTGTAAAGAGAGAGCATTGTAGCTGCTCACAGACAGTGCCTCTAAGTGATGCAGTTAAAAAGTGTCATGGGTCTTTCAGGTTAAATCCTGAAAAGCTTCTAAAGCACCCTGCTCCATAGTTTGTCCTTACAAATCACTAATGACACTCACATTTTCTAAATAAAAGGTATCGCATATTTTTCACTCACTTTCTTTGAATTGTCCACTGCACTAGAGAATGTGCAATCAGTTTCTATTTAAGGGATTTCCATTTTGTTTTGTGTTTTTTGTTTGCTTTTGTTTGTTTTATCCATTAACAACATCTTAGAACACTTATTTTTCAGTCTTTCTGGCAAAACTGCATTCAGGCTGTGTTAAAGCAAAGCTTCTGTAGATCGTATAGAGGAATGTTGTTTGATAAGAACTGGAAGTATCAATAACAGAAATGAGAAATCAATTGATTGTTGTTTAAAAATGGGCATATAATAGAAAATTATCCTCACAAATCGAAACATACTAAAAACACAAGATATAACCATATTATTGAGCATTAAGAGAAGGTAAAGAATGGTTCAGTTTTATTTTATTGCACAAGTTAATAAGTAAAACTAAAGGAAGCAGGAAGCAGAATATGGCTTCATATCTGCCCTCTGCCTAAGCATACCCTACATTTTTTTCAGAGTGTAATTTTCATTTGTCTCACTTTGAAGGAACTCAGTGGTATTCAGCTGAAGGCAAGCTGGAGGACCTTGGGTAGCTTTTAACAAGTATCACAACTAGCATTAAAAGGTACTTTGTTACTCACAGGTTGGAGTTGAGCAGTCCCTTGTGTTGTGATACAGTCGATGAAAGTGCTTGCTACACTCTGATGAAAATGTGACTGGCCCTGTTTGAAAGTAATCAGGAGTTAACCACAAGCTCTCAGCGTCACTGCTCTGCAGCTTCAATGAATGACAGCAACACATAGAATTAAGTTCCTTTTTCCTTGGCTAAACTTGCATTTAGTCTTTTACTACATCTTAAGCAACTATGATGCAATAATGGTATATTAGGTATAATAACATATTATATATATTATATATATTATATATATATTATATAAGGTATAATAAAGGTATAATAATGCTACTGAAGTAACAGAAAGAAATATTATTGCAATGCCCTTATGATCATGATATGAGACACAGAAGAATGACCTGTGGAAATGATGGGCTGGTTTAGCCTTGAAATTCCAGTAATTCAAAATTAGCAGTAAACTTTCTTATATGGTGAAAAATAGAAAGGTGCAACTACAATAGCATTTAGTTGATTCAGCAGTTGTCCGTAGTCTTATTTAAAAGTAACAATGCATCTGGAATGCAGATATTATTTCTAAAGATAAATAAAAGCAACATTTTAAGCAAATATAAGTTTCTAATCCCTGGAAAGATGAAGTACTTTTATGTACTAATGCTTCTAATTTGCACATAGATGGCTTATGAAGTTCTTAATATACGGTGTGGGTGTTGAGGAAAAAAAAATGACTGAATAACATCTAGGAACCTGATCTCCTGTTAAAATAATCCTAGTAAGAAAGGATGCAGATGTGCAGTGGGCAAGATGTGTTTCATTTTTTGGATGAGGTAAATCCCTATGTGCCCAGGGTATAATGTGCTGCTGCTCCCTTCTCTGGGTATACAGTGTCATCTGCTTACATTAATATTTTATAAGAAAGGTGTCCTTGCTCACAGAAGAGGGCTTGTAACTAGATGACCTTTAAGGTCCCTTACAACCCAAACCATTCTATGGTTCTATGATTCTTTAAAACCTTACAGAATGTCAAAGTTAACAAGTTGCCAAAGAGCCCTTCAATAATTGCTGATGGCCCCGGGAAAGTATTACTGATGGCATTCAAGTTGAAGAGAGCAAAAATGTAATACTTGCATCCTGTAACCTGCTTATCAAGACTATCACTGACAGCTGGGGATGAGTATCCCGTGATTTGAACAGAAAACATTGACATAAATTGACATTAACTGAATAAGACTAAATTTAAATCTAAGTTCAGCACAAATAGGAACCCTGAATAAAAACAGCCTGTTTCAGGCAATGCTGCAAAAAGATCCACAGGAAGCACACCGTATCAGCTAACTTTCCTGTCAGAGGAAATAGCAAGCATTTCTAGGCAAAAAATTACTTATTTCACTACTTGAAAGGTTATTAGCCTGGTAAAATATACCAAGCTAATTCTCTCTGGATAGTGAAGCCAGACTGCCGTGAGCTCAAGAGAAGAGTCCTCTCTATGACAGTGAACACACTCGAAGATTAGATATATTTTACAGTAGTACATGGACTTCATTAATTTTTTTCAGCCACAAAGAAGGTTTTCAATAAACTGAAAAAGCAGCCTTTGCAACTTCGAACTGCAATATTGCTGCCATTTGTTGTCTGAGTAATTAGGCTTAAGAAAAAGTATGTAATTTGTAATTCACCAGAATACATGGAGACAACATTGGCTTTTGTCACTAAAGAAATTCTATGTCCCTTCAGACAACATATGGTTTTCTAGCTTTCTTCCCTGTCATCAAAAATAGGCTTTTGATTTTATTTGTGCCTTACGGAGCACTCTGTGTCAGCTGGTTTTTCAAGCTAAATTGATAGATTGCTTTATGACTCACAAGATGATTTATGATTTTTCCTATAGTCAAAGACTGTTACATATGGTTCTTGTTTGGCTTTAAAATGTATCTACTATTTTTGGCATACGAGAGGTATACAATGATTTTCTTAACTCTGAAACTGTAGAGATAATGGACTGTAAAGGTATTGTTGATTTCAGCTTCTCTCCTTTTTTGCACAACTTCATTAGTCTGGGATGTCCTAACTTGACCCAGTAAGGTCTATAACTGAACAGTTTAATTAATTAAAGTTGCTAGAAGAAGGATTACGATTGGAGGTGTAGACAGAAATTCTGAGCCAACAAATAAACCTTCAGTATTTTAGAATGGTCTTGCTTTCCTTATTCATTCCAGCTAATGTTAGTCAAGTAATTTCAGTAATTTTGATGGCAACTACTCGTGCAGAGAAGGACTGTTAATTTAATGATCGGCTACAGAGACAGGTCTTCAATTATTTTTTCTCTTTCTCTTTTCTATGATTTAATACTCTCAAAATACATTCTGTAAAACTCATGGTTGCTTTTTGCTGGTTTTGAGCAATGCAACTCATTCTGTAATCATTATTTAACTTCCCCAGATTCTTATGCTGAACTTTTTATGGTAGCTGAGGAGTTTCCAAAGTTAAAAATTAAAAGGAAATTGATTAAGTACAAACATAAACAAACCTTTCTTGTATGTTCTCCCCAGGAGAGGAATATTCAGTACTGCTGCACTACACAGCATAGCATAATTTGAATCTCTATGTAAATTTTTTTCTCATATGGACTGAAATTGGGCAGGTTCATAATTCTCTTGTTTACTGTCTCTGCCACATTTCCTGTAGTTGCTGTTAGGTTGAGGTTAACCACTGGCAAAAAGATCCTTAAAGTTTTGCTTATCCCAAAGAATTAAGTACACTTCCCCCATGCAAAAGAGAACAAATTCCATCCTTTCTTGTCAAGGGCTGCCTGAAATTTCCAGCGAACAGGAAATGTGTAATTATTTCCAATTCTCTTTTTCATGCTCCAGCTGCTGAGTATTTCTCTATCTTTTAGTTTTACTAATAAACTTGAAAATCACCAACAGATTTGCAGTGTCATACTTTGAGACCTTCATTTTTCTGAATTACAGAACAGTTGGAACTGGAGAGTAAAGAATGAGTGCAAGCACCTTGCCACTGGCAACTCTTCTTGCATATATTCATAGGGTACAATATTTTTCCCAGTAGCTACAAACGGAGCCCCAAAGGTGAGTGCAATTATACAACTCCACCTCAGTTTTCAAGTACTTAACTGTAATCATCATAAACTTTCATATTTGAAACAACAAGTTATCTTTCTTTTTCATTTACTCTGATTTAATCCTTCCTTTTTCTATGTTTCTACTGTTAAAATAAGCACTCTCATGTATACATCATGAGACAGATGCAAAACAGCTTCCCAGACATGGTGAAAACTTTCTTGGCCACACAGGTCTGTTTCTGAAAGATATGTGCAGTCCAACGAGAAGTTTTAAATCCACTGAATATGAAAAAAAGGATGGAAAGCGTCAATAGGATGATAAAAATTAAACAGAAGCTTTTAAATAATGTTTTAACTTACCATGTTTTGAAAGTTTTTTCATGCTAGATAATTCAGTTGATTAGTCAATGTAACTAGAGTTTTCCCAAAATTTCTAGTCCTAAACTATGCATATTTAACTTCAAAAATGTTTAACTTGGTGCCAAACCCCAAGGAAAAAACTAATGGCGTGACTCTTGTGGCTACTTAGAATAAGCACATGTAGGAAAATTATGAGCAATCATCTGCCTTACCTGTAAAGTGTTTTATGAACTTGTCTTTTAGACTGGAATCTCTTGGAAAAATTTCTGAGAAGAGAAGAAAAAAGATGTATTTATGTAGCATGGAAATTACAGTAAAAGCTCTGAAAGCATATTATGTCAAGATGTTTGATATAAAGAGACCAAATACCTTCCCAAATTGACTATGAAATTAATTTTCATAGTTGTTGGTGGGTGTGTAAACAACATTGTGAAGTATTTCAGGTAATTCACAGATAAATACCAAATGGTCATCCTAAAATGTACTATCAGATTTTCTGACAATAATTTCTGCTCATCTTGGTTCTGAGTGGGGTTATAACTTTTGAAAGACCACAAATAATACAAATATATCATCACGTTATGACAAATACATAAGTCCCTTAACAAATCATGTAAAATATGTAGATAAACACAAATCAAATACCATTTGCTAGGGTTTGAAATAACAAGTGCCTGAAAAGTCTCCTAAAGATCACATGGGCCATACATATTTTCATTGCACTATTAGTCAAAAAATGGTTCTCCTCTCTTGTGAAAACTGCTGAGAATTTTAAAATGCTCCCTTTCCATTTATGGCAATCTTTTCCTAAAAGTGCAAGACAGTAGAAGCCTCAGAACAGCCAAAGGAACTGTGAAGAACACAAACTGGAGCTAACACAAAAACAAAAGTCACTTTCTCTTTTTTTTTTTTTTTTTTTTAATAGGATGCTGCCTCTGGCTTACAGCAGAAACTTTTGATGCAAGTAAATATTCTAAGAACTACTACATATGTCCCCCCATCTCATAAATTTTCCACTGGAGAACTATTAAAAATTCTTGGGTAACTGTAATTATTGCTGTAGACAGTTACTGTATATAACAGCTGCATTTTATGTCAAATTCAAAAGAAATACCTTTCTAAGCAGTATTACAGGGAATGTGATTAACTCACAGCATTAGGACCTATTTATTAGGACATATTTATTCACTAAAAATATTTCCTTAGAGCTAAGGTGATTTAAAATCTTTTTATTCTCCTTCTTCTTTTCATTTCCCCACCTGAATTAACATTTAGCTCAGAAGATTGCAAGTTTTCATTCATAGTATAGGAAGATGTTGGTTATCTGCCAAGATAAATTCTTAGCATTGGCTTTAGGCAGTTTGTCAGAGGTCAAATGACTGTATTTTTAGGCTAGGATTTTAAGCTAAAATGCCCGAGCCTTATTGGAACTCAGCAATATTAGGAGACCTACTTTTCTTTTGATTCCTCGAAAATATCAGGTTTAACTAACTTATTACATCCTTATTGCAGATGAAATACCATCCCTTCTCCCTTAAACTTAGAATTTTACTGACATAAAATATCAGGTAGTTCAAAATGACATGGAATGAAGATTATGAAAAGGCAAAATGGGGAAACAATCTGTGTGAACTATGAATGAGATGCCTCGAGTGGACAAGTTCTGACAAATAACCGCATCTTGGTGAAGGTTGGGCTAGGAACTGCCCATTCTTGCTCTGACAAAGAACATTTAGACACAGGCCTTTTCAAAGTCCACAGAATTTGCTATGAGAACAGTAGTAGCCTTTTGACACATAAAATTCTTCAGCTGGCCCATAAAATTCTTTAGGAAAATTCTGTGTACAGCCAAACCCCTATCTGTGAACGCCCAGAAGGTAAAACAGGGAGTAAAAAGGAGACCTGATCTGATGCTCTGATAAGGAGCTAGGCATTGCAAGCATAAAATTGCAGCTGTAGTCGTGTTGGTAAGTCTGAGCAGGAACATTGCAGAGTCTGCTTTCTATGAGTAACCTACACTGGCCCAAGGTTCACACCAGCCCAGCTTTGCCTTCCCAAAAGGGAAAACTGGGTCAGTTTTGTGTTGAAAAGCAGCTGAGTGGTACTGCCTGCATGCCTGCTGCTCCCCTGCTGTGGCTGCTGTCCCTCCAGGCAGCAATCGGCTTTTCAACATATGCCCATGTTTCAGCTTTCTTCAAGTGCTCGTTTTCTTAATAATACAGTGCATTTGCTGATAAAACACAACCAGGGAGCCCCCAGCCCTGCACAAAAACAACCTAAGCTCATTTGTATAAGAATCACGGGTACTGCAGGTTGCTGGAATGCTTCTGTGTGCTTGCTCCAATGGCAGAGGACTGAACCCCCTGAACTATGAATTATCCAACACAAGCACAGTCATTTTCCTCCATCTTCCAGCAACATAGACCAGCTCTTCTGTTTGTACACAATTGTGAAGCTGAGATCTCAAAGGACTTAACATTTCAATCAAGCTAGTGAACATCTTCTTTTGATAGAATATGTATCACTGACTCCTTATCACACTGCAGTCTGAAGAAGGATATAAAGTCCATACAGGATGCTTTTATAAAGCAATGAAAAACACTCATGAGCTAGTTTTTCCTGGCTTCTAAGCTCTTAGTTACTCCAGTCATATTTCATGTGTTATCTATCACCCACTAAGGCAAGTAGCTTAATATCCATTCTCACAATGAATACACACATCCTCACAATCTAAGTAAAATTCTTTTGACATATTGATTTCACAAAAGAAAAGCATATATAATAAAAGGAAATATAATAAGATAGATTGGCAAAACTAAAAACAAATTGGATCTGAGTTTTTTCCTATGCTGGGATACATGGGATGATGGGAAGAACTAGCAAGGTCTGAGCTAAAAATCAATGAGCAACTGCTGCTCCAGCTCCCTGTTCTCACAGTTTGTTGTAAACTTTCTGAAGCTGATTTAAACCACTGTTGTAAAACTAATTCCCTAGAAAATTATTATGCATGCTTTCCAGTTGTTATTCAACACTCAGCAGCTGACATGAATGTTTAATTTTTCACTAATTTAGGCATGATTGCAAAGAGGTGGAAGACTAAATAAACAACAGCCTGATATCAAGCTTGCAACATAAGACGTAGTTGCTTGACCTTGGATGAGTTTTTCACTTTTCTGTGTCCTCAGTTTCTCTCTGTTTTAAACTGTGACTGCAGGTCACTGTGTTTGCACTGTCTCCGGTACCATGACACCAAACTGTGCCTGGAAAATTCATGTCCTGAGGGAGTATAAGTAACAAGAGCTGTGGTTCCAGCCCTGAAATAAGACAAATCCACACAACAGTTAGTTGACTTGGGACATGAAATCTCCATATCCTTAGGTGACATCACCGTCGTGAAAAAAAATCAAGACCTTAATTCGTTTATGCTCCCAACAGGCAGCTTTTGAGTATTTTTAGTTTATTCAGAGAAGCAGTGTCCATTAGACAGCAAGTTACTCCTGCTCTTGGCCTAGTCCAGGTTTACACAAGGGGGATCTACAACATCTCATTGTACAGTAGGTGAGCACAGAAAATGTGAAATAGCAGAGCCCAGGCTCTGCTTCATTGTTAAAGTCCTTTAAGATTTTTAATGAAGGGAAAAAAAATCCAAAGCCATTTCCCCTCAGTTACTTAAATAAAAATAAAAAAAAATCAACTTATGAAGCATTTGTGGAAAACTTCTCTGTGGCAGGTAAATGTTTCAGAAGTGATTGTGTGTCCAATAGAACATAAACCCAGAAATTACATCAGTTATCACTATACTTTTTTCTGCCACCTAAATTATATTTTTTTACCAGGTTATAATTACCTATTTTCCAGAATATTCATAGTAAATTCAAAATATCCACTGTTGAGTTGTATAACATTCCTTGAAATGACATGCCACATGATGGAATAACAGATGTTTCTTGTTTTTATGTTGTTCTGCACTTCAAGATGTTACTTAACAGTTAGGCAGTTTGAATGAATTTAATCTTGCAGAAATTTGTTTACAATATAATGCTTAGTCCAAGATAATAAACAGTAATAATAATATATCCTATTATTTATTAAAATGATTATCTGATCTGATTTGGTTTTATTCACTCAAGTAAAGCCATTTTGAATTAATGTAACTGTCTATTCTTCAGCAAGAACAATGTTTTAGAATTACTCTTCTTTGTTTGCTTTTTGTTCTTCTTTCCGGCTCACATTGTCTCTTTCTTTATAGTCCTCTAAAGTCAAACTAATATTAATACAAAGCAATACATTTTCACAGGTCTTGCATTACCAAACTAATAAGAATTTTTTTTCTAGTCTAAAGTAGATTTATCTAAATTTTGCACAATGGTTACACATACATTTCTTCAGTACCCTAACCAATTAAGGTCTTGCTTTCCTACTTTCATTACGAAACTTTGGTTGTGACAAGATTGCGCCAAACTCTTACTTCTGGGCCCGTGGCTGGCCAAAGTTCTTTTCTGAAAAACTGAGGACTTCCAGCAGCTTAGGCTTGGCTGGAAATGCTATTTTGTTTTAATGCTGCTATTCCATTTCTACCAGAAGGGTATTATTTTTTGTTCTGCATACAACAGCCATATTAATATAGACTGAAATGTTTCTCTGGATCCCCCTGGGGTGTCTGAAACAGCAGAGAAACAGAGTATGCACTTTGTTGAAAATGTGTGACACTTGTATTCCCTACTAAGGGACCACCAATTGATTCTGCAGTCTGTAAGTGTTCAAAATCCTTATAATGGAGTTAGGGTTACATTACAACTCTGTTCACAGACTATTGTATTTAATGCCTTCCCTTTTGCAGTCTCCCATAGGGAGGCAAGGAAAAACATTGTTTTCTGCAACAGAGAAACTCCTTCCATCATTAACAACCATAAATCATTAAACATTTTCTATTATTTGTGTTAGAAATAACTGCCATATGAGAAAATATCTGCTTAAATGGTGTAATTTAATTCTCTTAGACTACTCGCATGTGATTTCTACCACAGAAATAGACTACATTTTTGTTGTTGTTGTTCTTTTTCTTCCAGTTTTCCACAATTAAAAGCCTTATAATAATTTCTAAATTTCTTAGTAATTTTTTTTTTTTGCTTACACACCCCCACCCTCCACGCTTCCCCCAGCAGATCAGCAATTCATTCCTTTAGGCAAGGGAAAATATCTATTTCTGTGTGCAGTATTCCGAGAAGTCACTGTGTTACTACTCCCGTTAAGTAACACACACACAGTTCCCACTTACTGAATACTTTTGTTTTGAGACTTTGATGTGTACATACTGAGCATAGATGGAAAATGAGTCAGTGCTCCAGACAGACGCATTCCTTTCTGTGTGTAATATTGCTGTTTGAAATTCAAAACTCACCAGATTTCTCCAAGTGCTTTGTAATGAAGATTACAATAAACTCATCATTTTTTCCATTTTCTATCAGTCTGCTCTGGCAGGTGAAGAATTATCTGGTATCTCAGTATTTTCTGGGGAATAAAAAGCCTCAAGTAAACCCCCAAATCAACACTGCTTGGATTCACAGAGCTGAGGGTGTCTGCTCAAGAGAAAATCCTGAATTAATCCATAGTTGCATACCACTGCCACCTACTGAATGTAGAATATGTCGAATGTACTCACGCATACCTTCCGGCTCTAAGAGCAGAGTTTACTAGGCTTGCCATTTACTCTGCCTTACGGGAGCCCTTTCAGTTCCCACAATACAAAGTGTACTCTAGAGCTTAAGGGTTACAAATCGCTATTTGAATTAAGAATTCATAATGAAGGACTTGATCAATTTATCTTCTCAAAGAGTAGACATAACTTTATTTATAGAGAATATTTGGAATGGACATTGCGATATATGATTCTACCTCACTAGTCAAGTCCTAAGATGCTAGTTCAACTCACATGTCTAACAAATGCTTCCATGTTTAATTATTTGTCCAGATTTGAAACAGTGCTTCTAAGAATACTTAAACTAATGATTTAACGTTTACTTTCTCTGGTATTCATTCCAGTAATATTTTTTGGATGTGAGCATGGCAAATAATACCCTTTTTAAATGATGATAAATTGATATATCTTCAAATTCTCCCAATGTTAGTTAAGAACATAGTATCTCGTGTTTCATATATAAAATTGTAAGTCTTTATTCTGTAACATTCACCAGGAACTTGAGTAATAAAGTGGGCTGTGACACCAAGCAGTGTAGAAGTAGAATGGTATGACCCCAAAGGGAAAGCCTGATGGGGTCTTCTTCCGTAATGGTTGATAAAGTTGATCATGTCAGTCACCACTGGCAAGAACATTACAGTAAAAAAGTCAGTGTTACTCTTAAATGTGCTAAAGATGGGCATAAAAGGAAACACTATCTTTCAAAATCTCAGTCTGGCATTTAGTCACAACTTCTATTTTTGTCCTCTTTGTTCTGACAATCATCACATGTTGTGTCAAGCACTCATTCTCATCCCAGAAAGTCTACTTACCTATGTCCTATCTCTCTCACATACCCTTGTAAGCCTTACTTACATCAGCTACTCCCTTAAACCCAGAGAGATTAATATCCACAGGGCGTTCACAGGAGCATAACTGCAATCTATTTGGTTCTACCAAATACTGAACATTTTTAAAAATGCACAAAGTAGTGTACAAAAAGGTATTCCTAAAACTGACAGTAAAATCAGATAGGGACACCTCCTACAAACGGCAGTAAAATAAGAAAATTATCACATTAAAAACATATAAAGAGCAAAGACATACTGCTTTCCTAATTCATCACGCCTAGTTTCTGTCTGTAAGTTTAAATGTCCTCGTAATATTTGTTTGATGGACTGACATTCTGCACACTACAGATGCAAATACATTTGAAGTATTTCAAACTTCTCATTACTCACCTGTTGCTTGGACCGGAATATGCATTATTCCTTTAAGATTTCTAAAAGTAGTCTTAAAAATTTGTTTGAAGTGCTGCCTTTTTATAGTGACCAGGGTCAAATTCCACTCTCACAATGGCTGTATAGTCCCTTCACTCATCAACACCCTATTAATATAATTGCAAGGGAATTATGGAAGGTTTTTTGGGCCCAAATATTTTTCAGCTATATTGTAATTATGGAGGCCTTCAGGTGGGAACTAAGGAAACAGATGACAAACTAGAAATGCTTAATTTCAGATTTGAGTGATGGGGCAGTAAACTTTAGCAATACTCTGTTATAAATAGTATGGAAGATGCTGTACATAATATAATAAAATATAAATAGTAACACAAAAGACTAATGTGACTTGGACTTTTCTTCAAGAATAGAGGGATATTTATTTATCTCTACTAACTGATAAACAGACAAGGCAAGTCTTACATCAGCTAGGTACATTCCTGTTCTTGAAAAAGTTTATGAATAAGATTCTTGGATATGTCACCTAAAATAGCAGATGGATAGATTTAGTAAATCCAGTAGGTTTCAGCCAAGTGATTCTAATTGTGAAATACTAGTTTCAACAAATCATTATCTCAGTTATGTTTTATGTGTTATTATCCCCATTGGGTCATGGCCTATAAGCAACTAAGAGGGAGGAATTTCTCCTTTAATCTCTACTATTACTACTCACATGGAGTCCTGACTAAATGAGACATCTTACCTGAAAATGAGGCAAGCTTGTAAACACGTGATGGTGACCCATGCAAAACATCTTCTTTTACCTTGAGAAGAAATACATCTCTTTGCTATAGTGTTTTATTCCTAACCTCCCCATTCTTTGTTTACTGCAAAACATTAAATGAAGTCAGTTTCTGAATTAATTCTATTTACTTACTACTACATTACAAAGGCGTATATGGGACTAAAAATTAAATGTCTCAAGCTCCTTGTCACATTTTTGGCACAGGGTAAATCCGTAAGTAACAACCTACTGATTCAGCTAGTTCTTATGAAAAAAATGTCCATTATCTAGCCCCTTTTTGGATTCTTTGGATTATTAAACACCACTGTTTTTATGAAAATCAATTGAAGTTTGGTGTACATCATGAGACAGATAACTTTTAAAACAGTCCATTTTTTCAAGCTTTTCTTTCTGAAGCACCAGAGCTACAATTGTGCTGCTGTCTCAGAAGGCGTTATGTGCTCATTGGTATTCTAAATTTATACTCTAAATTTGTGCTCATTTATATTCTAAATTTTCCTCACTGCTGAATTTTCTCTCCATTCATCTGTCATATAAAATGAATGAAAGTGAAGTTTGCCCTCTTTTTTTAAGAAAGAAGACCTTTAGTGCTGTAATTCTTGTGCATCTTTGTTAGATCTCACAGGACATATTGAGAGCGGAGTGCCCTGGACAATGATCCTGTGCTATCATGGCACTCTTGCCTACATAGTCTATCTCAAGCACAACCTGTGGGAAACTTGCCTTCTTTCATGCAAGAGGAGACAGATGAAGAGACACAAAGTCCTCTGAGACAAACTTTTGTCTCCAGGTTTTTTTATGCTTCAGTTCAATATTTCAGTAGAAACTTTCACAAAATCAAATCTGTAAGAGCAAACAAAACAAACATAATGATTTCACTTGACTTTGATCTTCTTTGTTTTATTATGTTGCTACCCTATGCTCCTGGGAAGGAGACAAAATTTCTTTCCTTTATAACCCAACTTTCTGACTCAAACTCAAAGGACCACCTTTGAGACATCACCACTGCTCAAGTTGCCTCAGTTTCCCACTCTCTGTGATCCACATTACCATGTCATACAAAAGTGAAAGCACCTGGGACAGTACAAGGGAGGAGACTGGAAAATGCATCCAGAGGTAAGGGAACAAAAGTAAGAGAAACAGACATAGGAGCATTGTGGTGTTCCTCTTGTATCACTTGGAGCACCTACAAAGGATACAAGGCACAGGAGAAGGACACCTATTTATCATTCCCATCTTTACCCAAACTTGGGTCAAATCTTCAGAAGCTGTGAAGGAGACCTAATTTCAACTAAGTCCCTCCAGTAGCCTTAGCAACAGAAAAGGCTGACCTGCAATCAGGGGAGGATGACAGAGATCTGTTCACACCCACAGGAAGGACCCACTCTTTCCTACCCATGCCCTGCTCCTACCTTCTCTCCTCCCCTGTGCTCTGCTTGGCCTGCTCTCCTTGTCTGGTCTCTGCTGAGCTGAGAGTGGGAACAGAGAGTGACAGGAATAGTTAGCAATCGTTGCTATGAAGACAACTAACGGCACAAAGAGTAATTCCAGGGAAGCCTTCCCACCTCAGCAGAGCAATGACTATTTACGGCCTGAAAGGGGTTGCCAGCCTCCCGTTCAACCTCCTCTTAAGGGCAGGAGATTATACCTAGAGTTGGCCCCTCCAAGCCTGGGCACTGAACTGTGGGAAGGGCATAACCTGAGGCTGGAGGGAGGTAATTCACTCGAGCTACAGAAAGAACACTTAATTATGTCTTAAGTGTCAGTATAGGTGGACAGGGATGGAGTGGATAGTTTTGCCTACTGTGAATTATTCAGGTTTTACAACACTGGAAATATTATGTTCCTCATCTTCCCCTCAAACTTTGATTTTTGTTTGCTTAATATACCATTTGTGAAGGGAACGTAATAGCTCACTAAGTGCTTAGACAATGTGTTTTCATTTCTCAGAAAAAGAAATCACACCTCGCTGATATTAAAAAACTGCTGCATTATCATAATGAACTTGGAAAGCTGAGCCCTAGATGTGGCATGAATGCAGAAACCAGCACCTAAAAACTGCCCTATCTAAATCATAATATTTCCTAAAGTATCTTCTGAGTATGTCCAGAAATATGATACTAAATAATTTTTCTATGTTTGGTTCCTTTATAATGTCATCAGTTGCATCCTATACCAAGTTATTCATCATCCAGTCAGAATTTGTAAAAATATACGTCAGTCTGTAAATTGGCTTTAGTTATTTCCAAACAATTTTCTTTCTGTCACCTGTCTACCAGTATTTCACCTTGTCACTAGAATTATGTGAAGGATCTTAGCCAGGTAATGAAAATGTACTTCAAGTACACATGTGAAGCCTTCTACCAAAACCATCCCTCTTTTCCTGAACGCAAGATTGCCGGTCAGCTCCACTTAATTTTGACTGAAACTAAAAATTCCTTTCAATTTTTCAGGTGACACTGTTCTTCTTCTGATAGTTTCCCCATTCCTGTAGAGCCTTCGTGACTAAATGTTAGGGGTTTTTTAAAAGAGAATTTTAAAATACTAAAGGAAGCATGCAATAGTGTAATGATAAAAAATGTTATCTCCTTTTATTCATAAAGGTAACAAACATCTCTTAAATGTGTATTATAAGAAAAAGAATCTCCATGAAGTTATAAAGCTTTCAGAACTACAGTTTCCCAAGGGGATACTTATTAGATAATGTTTTTTTAATTGGAACACAGGCCTAATTCTGAGACTGTCAGAGCTGCAGTACAAGACTACCGTAAAGAGAGGAAAATACATGTACATCTTGATGTGTCTCTTTGAAACTGGCAACTGCCAGAAACCGCTATCTGAACCTGGAGTTCCAATTTCTATGGTTAGTCACACAAGCCATTGTTTGAATGACACATTTTGTAATAAAAAATAAGAGCAACTAGGGAAATGCATTCTGTTTATAGTGCTGTCTTATGTCTACAGTAAAAAACCACAAAGCAGTTGTGTACTAGCAGCTCTCTGGATTCCCAGTTGGTACAAGGAATTATTCTAGGAACTGGTGTACTCTCAAATAACACATTTTTGAGGGCTGAAAAAAGCTAGAAGGAGAGTATGTCCTGATTCTGTTCTCCTTGATTTCAATGGGAGTAAAACCAGGTCCTCAATCTGTGTGTAATTCACATGATCTACTTAGCTAAACAATTAAGTCACAGCTCTGACATCTGATATTTATTTTAAGTTCTTTGAGCCAGATTCTCTTCTCTGAGCCAACCCTTTTTTCTATTCTGGTGGCACAAAGACTATGACAACTGTGGATTTTCCCAGCTGGAGACTCTCCCAGCATGAATAAGTCTTTACCTGTCTGGCAAAACCAGGTTTCATGGTATTTCTTCCTCCACTGCACCCTCTGAATCTTCACCATTTTCTTCATGCAAAAGACTAAGAAGCCTGGCTACAGCTCTCATTACCATGTTTTGAATATTCTTAGCCTGCATACTTGCCTCTTCAAATTAAAGTTATCAGGTCAATTTTAAATAATTCTTAGGCTATTGTAACTTAAGTAAAACTACAGTATGCTATGATGCTCCTTCTGTGGTATTTCAGATGACATATAATTGAGGATCCGTCCAAGGCATGTTGCCAATGAGACATCTCAGAAGCTCTGAACCATTGAACTCTGTGCAAGGTCATTCTTAAAGGAAAGACCCTCAATCCAAGCATGCCAACTTTTTAAACCCCATCTCCACCTCAAGAGAGTGGAGGTTGTGTGAAAGGTTTGACTGAAAAATGCCACACAGTTTGTCATAGTTTGTCAACCATTGCCTGAGTGGGAAACCTTATGGTTAATGGCTGCCTTTTCTACATTACTGTAGGTGATGCACCCAATGAAAAGATCTTCAAGTGAGACTAGTTTAATGCAGATGAAAAAAATCAGGATGTAATTTAACACTGCTCTTATCTGAGTTCACTTTAAGCAATGACACAACGTTGAACCGATCTGCTGGGGGATGTGAGCAACTGCTGTGGGAAGCAATGTAACAATGCTAAGCCACTGCGAAGGCAATATCAATTGCTCAAACTTCATCCACATCTTCGAATATGTTCACGTTGTCGAGGAAATTCTCAAGGATTTGACTCCAGTCTCAAGGTGAGATGCACTCACATCCTAATCCCTTATTCCTGGGCTCTTCTTCGATTACCTAAAATCTGGAGCTCTCCAGAAGCATATGCTGGTACATAACGTAGGCCACTGCTCTTACTCAGGGGCACACAGTGTCACAAACAGATATATTTGCATTACAGACTCTGCCTTGGACAGCTGAAGAGGCATTGATTTCAGAAGCAACTAGAAGCAGGTAGTAAGAACGTTCACCAAATAAATAAATAAATAAATAAGGGTAGTAAGTATGGAAAGTGTGGTTAGTCTAAGAAGAAACTGAATGTCTGCTTGAGCATCCAAGCATACTTATTTCATTGCATCCCCTTCAGCTACAATATAGTTCTACCCCACATGTGGGGAGAATTCTATTCTAAGGTGTGAGTTCCATGGAACACTTAAAATGTTCACTGGATAGCTACTCACCACACCACATTTGTCTTCCAGACATGCACTGGAATATAACGGTCCAACAAAGAGGGCTCACAGCTTGGCATACCAAGATTGTTGGCCAAGGAAATGAGTCAACTTGGGAGGTAAACAACATCAAAGAGAGCAACATTCAGAATGCAGCAGCCCCTTCTGATTCAATGCTTTCTAATCAGCCACTTTCCAATAATTCATTAAGACATGAACAAAGAGATTGAAACACTGGCTTCTCCTAGGGTTTCAGCCAACCGTAATGAAATTATCGCAGGATATATTTACAAGGTTGAATATCTTGAACTCAGCAATAATTACGTTTATTAGTAATTCTTCAATAGCTGCTCAAAAAGCATATTTGTATTAGTTAATCCTTGCCTGTGGAGACCTTTATATTTGCTTGGCAAAAGAACATTAAGAAGCATGGATTTCCTTTTCTTTTCCTCTCTGTAAATCCCTGTTTCCATGAGAAAATGCTGTGGGATGGAGAAATAAACTAAACACAGTGTATATAATTACTTTTCTCCCATTACTATTAGGGATCACTCTAGAATACGGTTAGAACCAGAATGGATAAAGATCTAGATTAACATATTCTGTCAAGCTTTCATTTGAAATGTGAAAAACTGCTTAACAACTATGCTTTGCATTATGAGAGTCTGGAACAACACCACACACATACAGATAAGCACTATGTGCATAATTTAAAAGCATTTTTTGTCTTTTCTCCTCTGTCAGAGATGTGAACATGGAAAACATTGAAATACATATTTATTTTGAAAAGTAAATGAAAAAATCTCAAAAAAATTACAGATATGATGTATGAGTTTATCTAAAAGAACTCTTTTTTTCTAAAGATAATCTAATATACAGGATGGCATATCCATCAACTCAAATGAGAAAATGTAGGGTATTATAAAACTCTTGCTATTTTGAATGCTAAGCTGTGAATATGCATGTGAAGAAGAAAGATGTATTATAGTACTAATTGTTCATTAAACTTATAAAAGGATCATTCACTGAAAATAATGAGATGTACAGGTAAAACTGGCGAAACTATTCAAGGCATTATTTACTGAAGCTGTCCCTTCCTCTTGATTTTTTTTCTGTAACAGATAACACTTTCCATTTGTTCAGCTACTTGAAATCACTAAATTATCAAGGGAGATATTTCAGATGAATCTAGAGACTCCAAATTATGCCTGGAAAGTTACTGGAGGACTCCTGACTGAAGGCAGAACCACCTTTAGAATGAGATACAGACACTACGCATTGACAAATATGAAGAGGAAATTCATATCTTGCAATTCTGCAGGACTCCATGCAAAGTACTCTGCTTTAACTATCACGGCTGCTAATAAATGTAGATTCTGGAATATTTGCATAAATTAAACACAAGAACAGCTGCAATACATCAAAAGCAATATATGAACTAGTTGAATCAATTGAATGAAAGCTGATGGCATGTGCTTAGCTGCACACAAGCCAAATTGAGCTCTGACAAACATAGGCAAACTCTACTGGTGTGAAAGAAAATAGAGTTGAGTTTGCCAGAGCTTAATTAGACCTTGCTCTTTTTTGAAATATGAATAGGCTCCAGGTTGATTGCTGTGTAAATGGTAATGTTTAACTGTACTTTACATTTCCTGTGCTTATTTTAGAAACATTTCTGTTTCTTTCTGAATTAGAACAGATACAGAACTATCACAATGGATTAATAATCCATGGGTTTTCTGTCGTAAGTCTTTCATGCTAAACTACTATTTTAAAGGTGTTCCCAGTGATCATGTGCCAGGTTTATACTCAGGCTAAGGTCCCTTTACCCTTTTGTAGTTACACAAGGATACATCTATTACAGAGCTACTTAGACATACTCATATTGGAGGTTTTATCTTCAAAGATCATAAGCAGGTGTGAAATACATGCAAACATACATTTCAGTGGGCCAAAAAGCACTGAGCAGAACAAGCCAACCTCAAATAAAAAAACAGAAACCTTTCCATATCCTGGAACTGAGCAAGTTTAACATTTCTCTGATTTTCTGATCCCACTGCCACTGTTATAATATTCTGAGATGAAGTGTAACTGCAGAGAAAGTGTTACTTTTACTATTTGAGAGGTTTTCTATTTATTCTAAGATAACACTTCCCTTGTTTATAATACTTAATATATACATTTTTTCTTTTTTTCACTCCTTGCTCTGAAAGGAAGGGAATAAGCTATCCCATCCAAAGGTAAAGAAGGAGAAGCAGGGCTTATGTGGAGGTGCTGCTCAGTTCTGGGTCAGTAGACTTCAGCATAAAGGTGTAGTTTGGATCTGTTTCAAGGATTTTGAAAGCCCTGACTACAGCTTAGATAAGGGATCCTCTGTATTCCTATGCAGCTGAATCACATATATACCTCCACCATGCAAGTGATCTAGAGCCACCGTGTTCACGAGAAGTACATACAGATGCAAATTTGCTGCAAATAAGACTGCAGGTCTTATCCACATGAATTATTTATTTTATAGTAACCTGACTTCTGAAAGTCTGAAAATTGCCTGATACTTGAAAAGTGACTTGTTACTGAATAAAGGGGGAAATCTGTACATGTTAACTTTACATGCAAACTTGGAATTTGATCGTGTAATAATGGGAAGCACAAACTGTGGTATCTTGTAAATTAGTACTGACCAACAGGTCCACTCAAACTTTAGGCCCACAGAATCAAATACAAGCAATTAGCCTGCTCTAGATTGTCTTCTGCCCCAGAAGATTTCCCTGGAGACTAGAAGAAATCCTCATATGAGTATATTTTGGTCATAAGTCTTTTTCTACTGTGTAGAAGACAATTTGGAAAATCTTTTTCCTTCAATTTCCTAAACTGAAATTTCAATGATAGCAGAGAAGTCTCTCACATGTTAGGCATGCTATGTCATTAACAGACAAAGAAGTAATTACTCTATCGTGATTAGAGTAAGAAGCAAAGAAGTAATTACTCTATCATGATGTTAATCCAATGGGATTTAAGGGTTTTACTAATCCAGTGCATATATCCAGTACCGTCACATATACTGACAAGGATGCATTTCCTAACACTTCATTTCAAAGGTTCCTTCTACTGAAACACATCATAAACAGTAAAGGATAAGGGAAAAAAGGTGTCTGACTGTTTTCTAGCAGGGTTTCATTCTGCTTTTCACCTTTATTTTACAGACTCAAATGAAAAGGAGAACATAATTAGATTTGTGCTATGTCACTCTGGAAGCTGTATAAAACATGCAAGGAATATGACAAGGATTGCTTTGCTGATGCACCGTTAAATGGTTTTCTTTAAACAAAAGACGCAGATTTCAAATTATGCAGTAAGATATTGTGTACTAAAATGCAATCTAACCAATTTACTTGAATTGACAAAGAAAGACCTAATAGACTTAAAGAAACCAAAACAAACAAACTAAAAAACTTATACAGAAAGTTTAAATATTCTTAGTATGCAAAATTGTGCCTTTATCATGAGTGGGTTTTGCCTGACTATATACATTTTAACTTTATGTTTAAAAACAAAGTATTAGGATCAGAAAGCAGCCGCAAGTTTTAACTCTGAACAGCATTTTCCACTGATGTTAAAGCCCGTATTAAACAAACACATTTTTTTGCATTGTTTTAGCAAAATCAGTGGACCACCGCACATCAATGATTTTTGGTGCAGCAGACATAATAAAATATAGGCTAATATAAAAATGGCCACTAATCAATCAAATACTTAGACCCTTCATCTGTAAAATCCTGTTTATAACCTAGAGATAAGGAATTGTGCCCTCAGTGTGTAAACAATAGTCAATCAATTCCCCCACTGGAGCAACCATTTTCCAATTGACCGACATTAAAAACATTAATAAATAGCCTGTAGGACTTCCACAGAAGTAATAACCTCTAATTTGCAAGTGACAAGATGAAGCATTCATCCTTAAATTGAACAGAAAACCTGACCATCAACTGGGGCTGTCATGGGAGATAAGCTGCACTTTTTATAGCAAAATGCTTTCCATCATGTATCTTCACCAGATTTCTAGTCATTTTTTCAAGTTTCATTTTGACATATGTTCATCACCAGAGTTAACTTTCAGTTGTGGCCTCATGGGCAAGGACTATGTGTAATTGCTTAGGTGTCAAAACAAAAGGAAAAAATGTCCCAGGAACACGTTTTTCCAGCTAAGAGCATATATCTCGTCCCACGTAACGCTGCTCTTGTGTGCATACATTCAGGAAATACGATAGTCTTTTTTAGCAGTCTACTTTAATATTCTCTCTCATCATCAAAGCCAGATGTAAGCAACAAATTATCAAAATTTTTTTGCCAGTATAATATCAGCTAAATGCGTGTACTGAAAAAGAAGATATTCACCATGGCTAACAAAGTGCACTTATTTGATATGTTTTAAAACAAGTCTTGCAAATCATTAACACAGGATATTGTCACATTTAAGTGTTTTTCTTTTCTTTTTTTTTTTACTTTAGTGAAAAGTACTAGACAAGCACCACAGAAAATTTTAGGTCTCCAGAAAAACAGGTAAGTGTTATTCAGGGGGGATATTTTCCCCTCCTACAAACTACTTTCAGGTCACATGGAGAGATCTTATTTAAGAATAAAATTATCTCAGTGAGGACAGTGGCACTACATGTATTTCAGACATGGAACCACTCTCCCTTTTCTCTGTAGCCTTCCAGTAGTTTTTTCATAGATGGTACAACTTTCTCAGGTCTCTCATTGATTATGAGGTTTTTCTTACAGCTTTATATGGACTACTGCAATTATTTTTATGTTGTGTTAAGGACTTTGGAAAATATAATCTACCTTTATGAGGCACATTTGTAATTTTTAAATCACATGTGGTCTGAAACATCGCATCATTACCACTCAAATTGCCCTCAAACCCTATTAATTAAAAGAGGAGTGTGTGTCCCTATACGCATGTATGTATAGTTAAACTTTTCATCTTTTAAATCTTTCTCCCTGTACACATGCATATTTAATAATCAACATCTGCAGACAAGAAATAGTGTATTTTTGATGTTAAAGACTATCTATCAGACAATAAATGCATTACAACGCCTTACACCTGAGCACTACCATTCTTGCACCTCTCAGAGGCTTTCCATGGCAGACTAACACCAGTAAAACACAGAGACCTGCCATTCTTTCTTGACTGAAAAATCAAATTGTGCCTAACGAAACCCCACCCACATGAGATACATCAACTCTTCAGCTTGCTCACAGGCTAAGGGCCAAGCCAGACTAAATCAAAATGCATGCTGTTCCTGAATTACAGACAGTTATACTCTCAGACCTACTTTGAAACAAAACTTCTATCTTCTTTGTTATTCACTTCCCTGCCTATTGGAGGAGTCTTTGGGCGTACTTCAGGCTTGGTGTAATACAGTGAACATTCTGACATTCACTTTTCTGGGGCCAGAACTGCATGCATTAGTAGCTGTGTCTCTTGTCATGGTAAATACAATTTTTATGAGAATATTAAATAGAATTAAAACAAAACCCAGAAGATCTCCTCACACTGACTGAAGGAATAGCTCAAGAAAACAGCCTCTCCAGATGCTGACATACTATCTTGCTCCTGGAATGGCATGCTGCCATCTGAAATGTTTGCTGCATACTGCAGTTCCATGAGGCTTCTCCCTTTTTCTATCAGGACAGCACAATGTCAGGTCAATACTCTCAGATATCGAGCTCCCTTCACTGTAATTACTGGGAATGAGAGCAAAGCCCTTTACAGAGCCAGTGCCATCACTTCATTTTAAGGACTACTCTGATGGACTTCAATGTATTTAAGCCTCCACGTATGGAGCAAATACGTTTTATCTTTGCTCACTTCCTCATCAGCTGTCAGGGTTGGTCCACAGGCTTGACATTCTCCACCACGAAATGGAAGATTTCTGGCTTATCCTGGATTTCAGATGCCTTTGTTCAGTGACCTGGCTCTACTGTCTCACAATTATGTTTGCCAAACATGGAGTATTGCTGTTAAAAGGCATAATGCACAATACACCTAGAACCCCAAGCAGCCAAGGAAAGAAACACAGCAGCAGCGTGACAGGTCATAAAAGCATCATAACCATGAAGGAATCATGATGATAGGTCCCAGCACTTGCATAAAACTGAAGGCTGAAGGAATATAGAATCTCTGCAACAGTTGGGACTTTAAATTAGAAATTAAGAAAGTTATCATGCAAACCAGAGGCATTGAGATGATGGACATCTTACAGGTCGGGGAACTAATACAAAGGTAACACTTTCTAGAAGGAAATACAGGTGAAAAAGAACAGCTGACCTGAATGAAAGGCAGCAAAGTCAAGGCTCATGCAATTAAAAACTACAAAAATTATGCAAAATACAAAATTTTCTTACACATGCAAATACAGTTGCAAATATGCACGTCAGAATTAAACTTATAGCTGTGTGAAACTACGTATTTGTTACAAGAAGAAATAAATAATGGGTCAATAAAAGTGTACAATATCAACTTGTATAGGAGAATTTATGAAGGAAAGTTTGAGGATGGTTTGAGATCAAAATACTATCAAGATGTTTAATGAAAAGTGATTCTTTCCCCTCACACAAATGAAACACTATGTAACAGAAATTTATCCTGCCCACTTGTATTTTTTGGGCAGAACTGACACCTAATCTCTGTACAAGCAGAGATAATGGTTATTTCCACTGAACTCTTTGGGACTGTTTATATTTTTACCTCGTGGTGTGGTGAGATACTCACAGCCCCTCTAATCCTTCCTCAGTAATCACTGGCCTGGGAACCATATTGTCCTATGACATCTTCACTGCTTCCAGTACAATTCATTCCATTTGTTAGTTTATGAGGATATATTTTCTTTAAATCACTAGGTCTCGAATAAGATTTAGAACTTATTTGCATGCCCTGTCTCAATAAAAATAAAGAAAAACATTTGGAATATGGATTATATTAAGCATCTGAAAGCAGAATACGTTTTTCTGGTTCTGTTCCAGAAAAGCCTACCTACTAACTTCACTGTAAAAATAATTTATTCAAAAACTAGTTGTAGAAGCAGTAGTGCTTACTACAATTCAACAGAATTTACTTGGATTTTTTAATGTAACAATTATTCTTTTAAATCAATTTCATCTACTATTTTGCTAATTTCTGAGGTAATGTCTGTTTAGGTAGAAAATGATTTGGAGAAAGCAATTTTTATTAACTCTCATCTTCTTTTAAGTCTCCTGAAATCCCAGGAACTCCTACTAACAAAATATACTAAAATAAATAAACAAACAAAAAGCTATTTTATTAATAGGAATAGTAATTGTTGTAGACATAAGTATTACAAAGAACTCTGTGTTACTTTATGCCATGCGTTTTAATTTCCTAGAGACAAGGTTTACGTTCCTCAACGGTCTCCTTTTTTATTCCAGATCTGTAATTATATTCACAGCAGTAGTTTGGTATTAGGCACAACAGGTCTTGCAGAATTAGGGACTTCCAGCTGTAACTATCACTACACTTAAAGGAGATTTTTCAAGCAAGCAAAAAGAACAAAATGTTTCTCATACCTTACACAAGGATACGTGGATTTGATTCAACTGTACACTAAAATATGCCTCAAATATATCTTTCAAATCTAATTCATTATGAATAATGGTTAAACTAGCACCATGTCATGGGACAACTTACACTTTTCTGCTGATGATGCGTAAGAAATTTTGGCATAAAACTGAACTCAAGTGTAACCTCAAAGTTTAAATAGTTTGAGGGACGAATTCTCTTCTTGGACATGTTATTCTAAATCTGAAGCAGATATGCCCAGGAGGCTAATTTGAACATACTGGTAAACCGAGAGCACTATTTATCTTCATTCCTTCATGCTTGAAAATTAATCACTCAAAATGTTGAGAAATTAATGTTTTAAAATGTGTTGGTCTCTTAGCACAAAGGGAAATTTCAGCCCCCTAACCCTTGTAAGTTTAGATAGGTTTTTTTTTCTCCATTGTGATGGGGAATATGTATGGAAAGAACTGTTAATGCAGACTTTATTTCTTGAGATTTCTTTAAATCTAATTACGTGGAAGCTATTCTGGTTCCATGGAAAGTGTTTGGATAAAAGTAACAAAGAAAATCCGAGAACAAGAATGACAAACTATTCTAGTTCCCCTGACATGACATCCAAAAATAACCTGATGTTAAATCCTCTCTTTGTGAAAATGGCATCTTCTTCATAAAAAACCTGACCACAGTTATGCATTAGAAGCAGGAGATAGTTAAAAAAAAAGATTTTCCATTGAGGAGTTTTCATCATTAAGCTTAAAAACTCTGAGACACTTCCTAGTGAAAAAAAAATAAAATCACACTCAAGCATAGAATCTTTATGGAAATTAGGCAAGTAAAGGATGTTATGAAAGAAAATTTAATCCCAGTAGATATAATAATTCAAAGGAACGACTTGTATTTTTAGTGACATCCCACCAGAAATCCTAGCAAAAGACAGAGACTGTTTTTTGGTTAGTTGGAATTTCTTCTAAATGTACTCTTCAGATAAGTGCTCACTCTCATTATTCAGGTCACCAAGAAAAGCAGGGACAGATCTGTGTGAGATAAGACTTTTGAACATGTAGGGATAAAAGAGATAAGAAGTTAAGACAGCTAAAGTGATGGTGAAACTGGTATCTTTATTGCATGTGTGAGTGTCCTTCTGGGTCCTATAAGAACTATGACACAAGTTGTCTTATGATTAAACATACAACACAGAAAATATCCCTGATTATTAAGGGGAAAAGAAAGACCTAAATAGTCATTTTCAGGCAGGTCACAGCAGCTCAGTGACTCAACATGGCAGGGCAGGTTTGAGTGTCCATCCTATTTCAGTTGTGCCCCTTTACCTTGCAACAAACCCACATGAATAAGAGCATAACTGTTATTCCCATGACATACTTCTAGCCCAGGATTTGCCCTTGAACCACCTTCAAGCCACTTCCAGATGGGACACCACAGATCAAACACTCTTGCTTTCGTATCCTATTTATGTATCTATAAATGAGAGGTATATGTACAATGTCTGACAGTGTTTTGCTCTTCTTTTTCCTGCTTCATTGGAAACATTGCAGTGTTTTTCCATTATGGCCTGAGCTAAATCTAAGGAAGAGGTCCCATCCACTCTCAAACCTCACTCCTGGTCATGTGCTCCAATCACTTGCCTTGTGCTGCTCCTAAAATTCACCCGGTGGCAGCCTAGGCCAGCTCTCTCACTACACAAGTAATTAGCCAAGCCCTCAAATGAAATAAAATAAAGATGTGCACAGAGATGAGACTCAGTGGGTTGAGTTAGCTCATGGTGTGGCTAGACTAACACCTGAATGAGTCCTTAGAGTGAGGGAATGAGAGAAGAGGGGAAACATGTTTCAGTCCTCCTGCTATTCCACTGATTGATAATAAAGAGTAGCATCCTCAGAGAGGAAAAGAGAAAACACACAGAAAATATTACTCTTGCATTCTCTGCTCTGTATATAGCACTGTTCCAGGTGCTTTTTGTCAAACAGAAGAACTAATTGAGCTGCTTAATTGTCTTTTAAATCAGACACTTGGGATTGATTTTCAGCAACTACAGACTATCCAAATATATAACTCCAGCTTTAAATGCTTGGCTGAGTACTCAACTGAATGCAACAACTTTCCTGACTGAGGGGAGGATAAGCCATTCTTTTCAGTTGATGATCAGGTACTACCAGCTGGAGTAAAAAGCTGCCATTAGTGTGTTGGTGACAGGAGGTATAAGAAAAGAATTAATAACCTGTAATAAAAGCCTTGTCACAGTTCCCTATCCCCAAAAAACAAGCTCACACGATCATGACAGGTACTAATTGGTATCCTTGCTGTTTGTTACAAAAAATATTGAACGAAATGTGACTATTATTTAAACTGCAGATCTGCCCTTTCTAGGCTGAAGAGAAAGGTACTTTTGTGCCTGCCCATAGGACACTGCACCCATGAGAGGGACAATTAGAGAATTTCTCAAAGGATATTCAGCTGTTCCTTTTGTTTAGGAACAGGATTAGTATTTAGTAACATAGTTACTGAAAGTAACAATTAATAGAAAACAAAACCTTACGATGTATAGCACTGATGGATGCAAGAAAATTCCCCTTCAAAGTTATATAAATATTATGAAATATTTACACTTTCTATAGTTAAATAAAATTATTTGTTTAGAAGCAAACATCTCAAATTGGAGATACTGTTGTCCAAACCAAACTTTTTCCTCAAGCCACCTGATACTAGTAATTATTGCAATAATTATTGAAAAGTGTAGATATGAGAGCATTTCTCAGATTCATACTTTCTATCTTTCATTCACTTAAAAAGAAGATACACATAAACCTTCATATATTCTACCTTGTAAAGACTACTTTATTTTTTTTTCCTCGACTGAGGTTTTACCCACAGCAAATACAGAATTCAAGCCCAGTAAGTAAACATGACCAGTCACACGGATAACCAGCAGAACCTTTTCCAATCAGCACACAAATCTGTGGCAATCTGGTTTGGGCTGCTTTTCTGTAACTACCAGAGAGTTAATGGTCTGAAAAATCAAGAATATCTGGAAGTCCACTGAGACACTACAACCCCTCACCAATGTATGCCCGGTACCTGGGGCAGGTCACACTGAGATGCTTCCAAGGCCAGAGTACTGGTAACTTTTTGGTTGATAACATCTTTTTTTAGCCCAGTTTCCATATAATGAGCAGCAATCTCCCTGCACAAGTGCCTGCCTAACAATCAGTTATTCACCTATTAACCTTTGAACTTGTCACCCAACTTTAAGTTTTTCCAAAATAGGGTTTGACTTCCTTTGAAACAGACTGCTGAACAGAAAAGAGCAAGTCTACCAGCGAGACTTGTGGAGGGCTGCATCTCAACTTCACCAGTTAACAAGCCATCAGCCAGAGGGGCGCTCTCCAGGGACACAAATCCCTAAGAAAATGAACTTCCCTGGGTTTCCTCAGTTTGATTTCTCTCCGGTAGGGTCTCTGGCAGGCAACAAGAGAAAAACGCTTGGCCACAGCAAAGGACAGTCGCTATAATCTCCTTTTTGCTGAACTGCACTATCCTAACCTACACAAACCCCTCAGGTAGCTCCATTCTAGTAGGAAAAGCTTTTGCATAGCTCTGCATGCAACCTAACTGTGGCAGTTTCCTGGCCAAGGACAATCTCAGTATCACCAGGCAGCTATGCTTGGCCCTGAAGTCTCCCCGCTATCACAGCCCAGCCTGGCCTGTGCCGGTGCTGGAGACGGCTCCCTGTCCCAATACGAGCATCCTCCGAAAGGTATGACAAACTCCCATGCCCAGTACAGCCTGGATCTTCTGGAGCTGCTCTGCAAAACTAGGAAAATGCATCACACGGAAACCAGTAAAGTTGAAGAAGAAGTTTAAAGGAGTAAGTCCAGACAGCTGTCTCTCAGCTTAGTCATTTTTCCTCTTTGTGCAAATCAGAGGAGTGGTTGTAAATTTGAGGAGAAAGGTACCCCCCCAGTGCTGCGCTGCAGTGTAGGGAGGTTGGAAGGCTTGCTCTGAGGGTCTGTAGATCAACAGTGGCCGCAGCTGACCTGCCGGCAGAAGATGCTGAAGCCCCAGTTACCCTCTCCTCCCTTACGTCTCGGATACCTCGCACAGCTCCAGCCGGGGAGCGGGGCTGGGCTGCGCTGCCCTCAACCTTGCTGGAACCCAGCACGGGCAAAGCCCCCGCCGTGGCTATCCCGGGGCGATGGGAGCGCACCCCCCCACCCCACTTCCCACTCCTCCGCCCCCTCCTGCAGCGGGCTGCGCCGGAGAAGGAGCCGTCGGGCTGGGCCGCCGGAGGAGGCGGCAGGGAGGGGATCTGCAGGGGGCTGCACGCCGGAGGTCCCTGCGCGGGGCAGCGCGGCGGCTCTTACCTCCGTGCCGGGCGGTGGCGAGGAGCCGCGGGGGCGGCGGGGCGGCGGCGTGGGCCGGGGGTGGCCGTGGGGCGGCGGCGGCGGCGCGGGGGTCTGTCTGCGGGGCGCCGCCGCCGCTGTAGCGCCGGGAGATCACCCGGTCCCTCCGCGGCGGGCGGGGCGGCAGCGGGCGGCCGTCGTCGCCCAGGGCTTGGAGGAGGATGTCGAGGAGCGCCCCCCGCTCAGCTCCGGCGGCGGGCACGTCCCTGCCCTCGGCGCCCGGCGGCGGCGGGGCCGAGGCCAGCAGCAGGAGCACGATGGCGGGCAGCGCCTGCCGCTTCTTCGCCCCTCGCATCTCTGCGGCGCTGGGAGGAGGTAGAGAGCGAAGGCGGTCAGCGTCGGGCCCGGCCCGCACTCTGCCCGCCCGCCCCCCATGCCGCGCCCGGGGGCACCCCCGCCCGCCGCTCCCGCACGCCGGGCCAGGCTCAGCCCTCCCGGTGCGGGGACCCGACGGGCCGACAGCGCTTGGCCCGGCTCCGCCAGCCTCCGGGCAGTCCCGCCGCGCTCGCCCGGCTCCTCGGAGGGTGCGTTTATAGACGCGGATTAGGGAAAGGGTATTAATCCCTCCGCACATATTCGCGGTACAGGGTTTTGCAGGGGATTTGCTTGGCTCCCTTTGCTCCGAGAGCCCCCGTGGGTGCCTCCTTGCTCTGCCAGCCTTCCCACCCTCCCGCCGCCCCCGGGTAGTGCCACACGGTGGTGTTCGAGGGAGAGCGCACGGACGGGCAACTGGACGGAGTTCAGTCAGGGGCGAGTTACATCGGAACTGCTGCAAATCAGGGTGTAAAGGGCAAAAACAATTACAACAGGCAGGGGCTTCGAGAGCGGCGCTTAATGCCCCTAAGTAAGCTATTCTAATTATAGAAAACGGGTAGGATTAAAGGGGAGGAAGGGAAATTCTGTTATTTACAAACTGTTTTATACTTGGCCTCCCCGTGCAAATCCTCTTGCGCGAAGAAGTTAATCGGAGATGCAAGGGAGCCGGCTCTCCCCGACGTCTCCGGGCTCTCCCTCCCTTCGCCGCCGCCGGCGCGCACGGCAAACCCAGGGAGTAACCCGGGGAACGACCAGGGTTTCGCGGCCAGGGCAGCGACCAGCCACGCCGAAGTGCCCCCCTGAGAGCCGGCGGGCAGCTGCTTACCTTCAGGCGGAGGCGAGTCCGGCTGGGTCCGTGTGGGCTGAGCAGCGAGGTGCTGTGCCGTCGTCGGAGGGCCCCTGTCCCCGCGGAGGCTCCGCCAAGCGCGGAGCAGGGCACTCGGTGCTGCACCCGGAGATGGAGGATGCGCCCTCCAGGGCCATGCGCTTCTCTTATATAGTCCGCACCGGCGTACTCATTTGAGTACTATCGACTTTAGGTGGGTGGCGGTCGATGGAGAAACCTCTGGTAATCACTCTTGGGCTCAGAGACGGTCTTTTCCGACAAACTTCCTCCTCCCCGTTTGTCCCCCGGTGGATGGCAACTGAAAGCTGCGTTTGAAGTGACTCTGATCCATTTGTGAAATTAGATTTCCCTGAAGATTGAGAAACGCTTACTAATAAAGCTGCCGGCTCAAGAGATTAAAATGTGCTTTAACTTAGCGGGATTCCCTTGGGAGTACAAGGGAACTATTTTATTTCCCCGATTTCTTGTTGAATCAAGAAGCCATGGGCACAGTCTGAAGTGCACATAAACTTAGTACTGTTTTGATGGCAAGGAACGTGGTAGACTGTCTTTGATGGGCAAATTCACAAACTGAGTGCCTTGTAAAAGTTTGACTCTCTAAAACAGCTTTTTAAATTTTTGACAATGAGACTTAACAGTACTGACCTAGTGAAACCATTAAACCCACAGGTTAAAAAACTTGCCTCCTAGAGCCCTAAATAAATAAGCAAAAAATTAATTTATAAGATCTCAACTTTCAAAGAGCAGAGAATGAAGATGGTCTTGATAGACTGAAAGGCAACACATATTTTTTAAATTATACCAGACAATATTTTACGTTACGACAGATTTTGAAAATATAACTCTTTGTCAGAAGGTACCACGGTGATACTTATTAAATAAGAGTGTGAGAAAAAGAAAAAAAATATTTGAAATATCCTTGAAGATGTGAAAATGAGGAATTTAGATCTGAAAGAGATTTAAACTATTCTGAATCTGTCTGGCATATAACATTTCCCTACAAAATCTGCCTCTTTCCCAAAACTCCATCTTTCATATCCTTCTCTAATTATCTCAGGCAGAGCATACTCTGGGCTGTATCTCACAGGGATCTCACCATCATTGCTGGTGCTGGGAACCAGCTTCTTCCCCACATCCTCCTATGCTTGTGCCATCTTCACCCACCTTGAGGGTGGGAGAGTGGTGGCACAAAGATCAGAAATCAAACCAAGTTTAACTAATGAAGGCTTACAAAGTGTTTGATCATACAGTTTTTTTAGAGGTCAGTGTACTGCACTAAATACACTGGTCTGACCTGTGGATTGCCAGAGTAACAGAAGGGAGGTGCCCTCTCTTTGTCGTTGCATGATTTCTTACTTTTACATCTTTATGGGGGCATGTAAGGAGTTTTCTTTGATGAAGCTGATGATTAGGTTGAGTGAAGAGGGAAAGAGGAGCAGTAATAAGCTGAGAAACAAAGCAGCATAGTAATTAACCAGCCCCAAAATAAATCCCAATGTTTTTCTCCATTTGGTTTTTATTTCTTTGCTTTAACTTCGCCTTCAGAAACACATATTGCCACCACAGGATGGAACTGAATTCTCCTCCAGAATTTACCAAAATATTACCTTAACTCAAGATCCTCTGCCCACCTTCATTACTAGTCATGGATTATATTTGCATCTTCTACTAGCCCTGGGAGCAGGTCACACGGGAAGAAAATCTATGTGGCACTGTCAAGACAAAATAATTTTGTTGTTCATAAAAACCCCAAAGTCTTTATGGGGTGTTGATTTGAGTCAGATAGCAGAGTCCTCATAAGAATTAAAAGCAGCATTCCAACAGGCAAGCAAATAATCCCTCTTTTCTCCCCCACATTCCCAAAGAAGATCTAAGAAGTCTGCAAACTTCTATAGCTGACTATTCAATCTTGATAGACAACATCCTGAAGCTGCTGGTTTGAGACAGTTTGTAACTCTTCAGCAAAGATTGTCAAATTTTCACCCATACACAGTGGATTTCCAAGATACAGATGCTGCTACAAATGCTAAGGCCATTCCATTTTATTCTTTAGTTACATATTGATTATTTAAGGGTTTAAAGGTTTGTATTGGAAACAACTAGGCCCTTTACCATTGTAAGCCATTACCCTTGTCCTTTACCTCTGCTGTAACTTGTTTCCCTCCTTTGGAAGAGGTGCATCCTTCTTTCCTTGGATGGACATTATATCCACTCAGAGGGCAATGAACTGTTTTTTTAATTAGTTTTAGTTTAGGCCAAACAGACAGGTTGGTTGCTTCATTTTGTATGAGGACTTTTTTTTTTTCCCCTGTATGTTATCATTTGGTATTTTCAAAAGAATAAACAAAAAGTCAAGAAATCAAGAGAGTATCCCTGCAGAGCAGTTTGAGAAGCAGATCTATCAGACCCTGAAGTTCGTGCAGTAATTTCCATTCACTTCTGTGGGATTTGGGGCAAATCTTAAAATGAAAAAAAAATTAGAACAACAGCACATCTAAATGACAAGCTTTAAGTAGCTTTTTCAAATTCTTGCTATGCCCAAGTACCTTAAAGATCTTTTTAGAAACAAACAAAAAACCCACCAAAACCAAAAAGATTTGTTTTCTATTATTGTGCAAAGTCTTCTCTCTTTTTAAATTGTTTTGATATTTGAATTCGTCAGAGATCTATTGATAGACGAAGACTCATCCAGAGGATGATTGTTTTACTAATCCCAGGCAATTCTGGCAGGATGAAAACCCATTCTCATTGGCCCTTTTGGTAGTAGCTCTGTTGCTCCTCATCATCATTATATGGAGAAAGAACCTCAGCATGAGATCTACATCAAAGAGAGCATCTTAAGACTGCACTCAGTGTCTTATTGAGGAGCAGAAAACCTGTTCATAGTGAGCCTAAATAAGTCAGGTTATTTGTTTCCTGTAGCTAATGGATTTAAACAAGTAAATCACCTTATTTTTCCTGTGGCATGTTCTTTTTAGTTTCTGATCTGTCTTAGCCACAGGTCTGTCTGACTGAAGTCAAAAGCAAACTAGTTATGTCTAAGTATCATAGGGTAGACAGGGACTCAGAGAGATGATCTAGTGCTTCCCGTTTCTCAAGGTGGAGACAACTGTTTCTGTGTCATCAGGGCTCAGTAAGAAACTTTTAATTTTTCTTGTGAAGCTCAACACTTCACCACAAATCCATTAAATGAAAAATTGGTAAATGTTGGTTTAGTAGTGACATTTTACCTCAGGATTTACACTGAAATTTAAAAATTATCTAAATATGTTCCCAAAGCACACACTCAAATAAAAGACAGGCTAAAGAAAAGATTTAAAACTTAGGCATCTTGCTGTCTCTAAATAAATCTGTCAGCCAAAGATTTTCATGGCCGCTCATCTAAATCAAGAAGAAAAACAGAGAAAACCTTATTCTGTTGAAGTTCATGGGAATTTTCCTGTTGACTTTGTTGAGCAGGGATTTAATGCAGGGTTGTTACTAAACGAGAGGTGAGGAAGTGAAAAATCAAAAATATGAATGTATTAGCCAAGGCAGTAATTTATAGCTGGCTGTTGCAATTTCTGATAAGTAATAGGGGATTCCAGCTGGTTTTCAAATCACACTATTTCCGTAAAATCAGAGTTTTTACACAGTCATATACGTATATGCCTGTTGAGGCTAATATACTGGGTCCTGCTTCAGTGCAGAGGACTTGATCAGATGGTCTTTTGAATACCTTTTTCAGTCATTTATTTCTATGAATATATAGATTTTTTTTGCAAGGAGCTTTTAAGACATTGGACACGCTCATGAACTGTCTGAAGGGGGAAGGCCATGCAGTTAAAGAAGTGAAATACTGTTACTAAAAGAGAGGTGAGAATCTGTGTGCTTTATATATATCTTAAATTAAAAACTTAGTGCATCTCATAACTTGATGCCATTTTTTGAACATTTTTGGCACAGCAGAGAACTGTGGTTTGTTTTTAACTGAATTTTAGGTAGCATCTTAGAGTTGTTATTCTATAGAATGAAGATCATCATAGCAGATTAATTTTATTACTACAAGTGTATCTAAGTATTTTTAATTACAAAGCTATAATGATCTTTACTGGCCTTATCATTAAGAAATTCTACCACAAAGTCACCAGCTTTTGGGTTTGGGGACATTTTGCACCTGCAATTAAGACATAATGAGTAATTTTTGGAGGATCTTTGGCTTTCTTGTGCTCTGGAGAGCTCAGCTGGAAACAAGGAGCAGCTTCTGACACAAAAGATTTCAAGCAATAACCTGAAAACTAACCTACAAGTTGTTCAGCAGGGAACAAAGAAGTTATAGGGGAGAAAACTGGGAGGAACAGAGTCTGGTAAGACTGTGAAATAAGTCCTTCTTCCTTCTTTTACTTTTCCTGAAATGCTTTCAGTAGTGAAGGTTTTGTTCCGTCTGCAGCTGGGCCTGTTCAGCTGAAGGTGACATATAGGAGAAACTACCACATTTGAAAGCAGAATCTGGGTCTATAGATGTTATTTCACAAGAATCTAATCCAAATAGTTTCTCCTTTAGGAGACAATGATATTGAGAACTTAATAGCAAGAAATGAGCATTACTTGCTTTTTAAATTGTTCTCTGGAAAAAAATCTGCTGCAAACTTTTCAAAGAATTAAAATGGAAAGACTTCAAAACTCTGACACATTTTGCAGGACTCAAGAGTGGTGTACTGAGGACAACAGGTCTCGAGGGCTGAGCAATAACCACTCTGACCAAAGGACCCTATTGAACTGCTTGCAGTCCTTCACAATTGTCTGAACACGGATGATTTGAAGGCAATTATTTGTATTACCATGACTCTGAAGACTGACTGTTTAGTTTATCTCAAAAAATATCCAGTAGTTGCTTGGTTTGTTGTCAGGTTCTGATTTTGACCAGAATTACATTTAGGAAGAATGTAGCAGATCCTCCTCCCAGGAATCCTGCAGCAGGCACCTGCTGTTATCTTACTCCATCGTCAAACCAAAAATAGATACCAAATAGTCCCACTGGTTTGAGTCCTTCTCCTTTGAACCCAGAACCTCAGCTCTGTCAGATGCACTGCAAAGACAGAAGTTCTCTTTCTGAGCTAATGACAGATTATAACACACGTCATTATAGCAGTTAAAAGAATTTATTTGAAGATGCAGCAGGTGTAAATTAAACCTCTTGCCTGGCACAGAAGATATCTTCAGCATGTGCCCTTTGTGACAGCAGATTCATGATTGAAACTTACTGTCACCACCAAAAAACCAACCGTTGACCAGAATAACTGCAAGCGACTTGGCTTCCTTGAAGAAATCTCTCTGCCCAACATGAGGACTATCACGCAAACGTTTCCTTTCAACACCACCAAAGACTGAGTGACATTTTCAGGGCTTAGCAGCAAGGGCAATATCAAACAGAAGACTTTACATTCAAATCCTGCAGTCTCTCAGAAAAAATTTTTTACATTTCATCTTGTAATGAGAGCCTTCAGCAGGGGAACCCAAACCTAGGGATGTTTTTTAGAAGGAAAGGTTCAACGGCAGCCTTCAACACAGATGGAGAATCATTGCATGTGTGCTGCAGCAGAGTGGCCTGAGTCTCCACTGCTGAAGTAATCATCTTTGAAAAAAAAAAAAGAAAATTTTGATAGAAATGTTCTGTCAGTGATGAAAGAGGAGGCTCAAAAAATTTTAGAAAAAATTAACTGTAGGAACTACCTCAAATAAGAAAGCCCTCCAGCTCACATTCTTGCTATCTCTAGAGCAGAAGTTCAGATATTTGATGCCCTCCCTTACATCAAAGACATTTTCTGATGATCTATTACTTAGCATAAATTTTCACAGTTGTCTCTTGTGAATGACCACTGATTTCTTGTCTGCTTTCTCAGTAGACTGGTGAAGTTTCCAGACCTGCTGCACACTGATAGTTTCAATGCAAAAGTTTTCTATGAAGCATTTGACTTTGCACGACGTAACAGTTTAGTCAAGAACTTCAGAAGTTAACATGGTCTGAATTCAGTGGATTACACAGTTCACTGAGAAGTTTCATGATAAAAATGTTAGCGGGATAACCTCATTTAGTTGAATAAAATGCACAGCAGTCTTGATTTGGGAAGAGATTTTCAGCAGGAATCAATAGCAAGAGGTAAAAAAAAATTGGTCTCTGTTGCAAGCCAATATAGGTGCTGGGTCACAGTCAATCAGAATGCAGCCAAATGCAGAGTGAAGCTACCTGAGGGTGGATTGCTACCTGAAAAACAGTTTGGCAAAGCAATGCTGTTGATGTCCAGAAAGAAGAATCTTAAGTAATACTGTTTCTCACTTATGAGACTGCTTCTCAAATCTTGTACTTGAATCACCAATTCCCACCTCAGGAAGATTAACAAAAACTGGAGACAAATATGAAATAGGCTTTTCAGTTTGGAAAAAAACAGTTTAAAGCAAAAGTCTCAAGTTTATCAGGAAGAACTTTGAGCTTAGTCTAAAAATGTCTGCTCAGAAAACAGAAATTTGATGTTAAGGAGCTCTTTACTATAGGAATGTGAATTTGCAAAAGACCATCGTGGTCATTCAGTCCATAAACATGAAGTTGCAAGAGTACAATAGATATCTACTTCAAACAGAGTATAAAACATGCCCTCCACATGCTTTCACAGACTTCAGATGATACAGTATTTTTAAATAGTCTAGGGCAAATTTAAAATGTCCGTAACAGGCCAAAAATCAAATCTATAATGTCTGAAGGAACATCAGGGAAAAAATCAAGAACAACACCAAAGTCTTAAGGCTTTGTAGGGAATTTTAAAATAAACCAACCTGAGGAATCAGGTCATCCTCTTGCTACAAATGTCAGAATGCTTTTGCCTACCTGACCTAGGGGAAAAATTTCATGATGACTCCAGCCCTAGTGACTGGTTTATAGTTGAACCTGTGATTATGATACACTAGCCAAGCAGCTGAGAATTTAATAAATTACTAGTGGATCTTTTTGACATACTGTCTCCAGCTGTGAAAATCTCCAGTGACTCAAAGGGAAGGAAAAAACACCAATCTCTTCCTTCTCTGTCCCTCCTGAGGCAAATAAGGCATCAAAGGAACACCTAGGGACTAGTTCCTGTTTTCATCAGGTGACTAGTGAAAATACCGGCTTAAAGCAATGGAAACAAAATAGGTGAGTTGTGATTTTATAACTTCTAAATTCACTTGGCTACAGTTGCTCGTTATCAGACTACTTCTGAGTGTGGCATGGTTCTGTTAATAGAAGCAGTGGGACCAATGGCTTTATCTTCTGCCTCCCCACATCCTCCTCCCAGCTTTCTTACTAATTCTCAAAAATTAAATTATGGTTCAAAGCTTGATCTGCTATTTGATAGTGGAATTTGTTTATTTTTTAAGACGTCCATCCTTTGATAGAAGTTAATTATAGAAGTCTTACATCAACGACAGAGAAAAATCACCTCATAACAAATTATATTAGTGTCTTTGAGCCTTATAAATAAAACAAATAAACTGTTTCATTTGTTAGCATTAGGTCTGAAATTCCTTTAAGGAGCTTGCTATATCCTGGATCCCAACTAAAGCTTTTGAACATCATAAGTAGCACTAAAAAATTAAACGTTATGTAGTTCATATATGTTTTTTCTGATAAGTTTGAAAAGAACAAGCATTTAATTTTTCTTTCCCTTCTACTGTATTGCAAGACTGGACTGTTGAAAAACTCAGCTCCAAAATTATATAAAAAATTAAAGAATCAGATCTTCCTAACCCTTTTCAACTGTGTCTCTTTTTGTCCTCTGTTCTTATGCCCTTTCTACCATGCTACTCCTGAATCTGAAATCGTCACCTTACCTATTTTTTCAACTACCTCAGTTTCTCCTTGGTACACATTTGTTGATCCTGCCTTCCTCTTTTCAGGCATCCATTCACCATACTGTTCTTTTTCTTTTCATTCAAAATGACACGACAGCTGAAATATCAAACGTGTTCACTCATGCAGTTTTTCACATATACCTTGTGCTTCTAACAAACAGAAAGCCATGCACCAAGCTCTTTGTTACCAAGGAAAAGAAGAAGAAACCATATGAAACACACACAAAATTTCTGCCAAACATTAGTTTTTGGTACCTGAACTATGACAATTTAATACACAAGCTAAGTAACACTTCTAAAGTATTTTAATGGTTTAATTTTAATAATTAATAATTATTTTATTTATTATTAATTATTTTATTTCTAATAAAAATAATAATTAATAATTATTTTTGTTAGTAGTGATGTGTTTATTTTTTTCTGTGGAGTTCTTTTTCCAGATTGACTTGGACATTTTTAAGGGAATAAAGATTGACTGACAGAAAATCAAGCTGTTTTAATTACATGGTATATTGTTGTTGGAGATTATTTTCAGTTTAGTTGAAACTAATATTAAAACTGGAAGTTATGCTGAGGTTGTACATTCCTTGTTCTGAATTATTGCATCTTTTGCCACAAATCCTAGCAGTGTGACCCTATGGGAGCTAAGCTCTGCCTCTGTAAGAGCGTCTACTGCATCCTTTCCTCTTCACTGCTGAAGAGGCTTCATGATTCAGGCAACCCACTCTACACCAATGTCATCTATCTGTCAAAAATGGGACCACTTCTGATGTAGAAAAGACCAAATGGAGCAGACAAAAAAAAAAAAAAGACAAAAAAATATATATCAATCCTTCCCAATTATTAACGTGATTAATATGAGGCACAGCATGATCATACAGTCATAGAATAACCTGAGTTGGAAGGCACCCACAGGGATCATCAAAGTCCGACTCCTGGCCCTGCACAGAAACGCCACAAGAATTTACACCATGTGCCTACGAGTGTTGTCCAAACACTTCTTGAACTCTGTCAGGCTTGGGGCTGTGACCACTTCCCTGGGGAGCCTGTTCCAGTGCCAAACCACCCTGTGGGTGAAGAAGGTTTTCCTATTAATCCTCCTAACCCTCCCAACACAGCATCATACCATTCCCTCAGGTCCTGTCACTGGTCACCAGAGAGAAGAGGTCAGTGTTGGCCCCTTTCCTTCCCCTCATGACGAAGCTGTAGATTGTGGTGAGGTCTCCCTTCAATTTCCTCTTCTCCAGACTGAACAGAGCATGTGATGATGCATTAGAGATTAAGACAGCCCTGAAGGTGCTTGCTTGGCTGTTCAGAAGCAGCCTTGCCTGCAATATGGCCTCTTCCAAGACTCAAGGAAGCTGTTGATCCTGCTCTGACAGACAGCTAAATGCACATGGTGGCAAATGGCCAGGGCATATGATTCCCAAATGATGAATCAAAGACACAGAGACAGGGGAGGTTTGCCTTCTCTAAGGTAACATCCCAAGGCATTGGGGAAGGGTATTTATTAGTTTTGTTGGTGACTGCTTTTTACATGATAAATGCCTGTTTGGAGAGGCTTTTTCTTTACCAGAATGATTACGTGCTTGACCAAAAGGACAAAGAGGGCAGCCTACAAAGTTCTCCTTCAGGGATTTACCCAGTGCTTAGTTTTGCCTCTCCACAATACTCCACTCTTCATAACTGGAAAATAACATGAATATTTATTACACTTTGTTAAAATATTTATTCGTTTGGCCTGTTTTCCTGAGGCAATGAATTCTCACCTGATTATTTGTCTGTAGCTTCATGCACAATTTAAACCAATAAAATTTGGAAGAGATGCCAAAAAAGATCAGTGCCCCATGCTTCTGGCCACTGAATTTCCACCCCGGCACTGCCACATCTGTTAAGTGGGCACAAGAGTTCAGGTGATTGCTTGCTGAACTGCCACAAGAAACTGATTTGAGCTGAAATTAATTCCTAATGGCTGATTCCTCCATGCAGCCCACTGTATAGGTTACAACTCCTCTTGTAGATACAAAGAAGTGGATACCATCAAGATGTCTGGTAGCAATAGGAAAGCAGGACTGCATCTTCCAGAAGCAACACTGACTTACAGTGTTTACAACTTTGTGGCTCCAGATGAGACTGGTGCCCTCTGCCCGTTGCAACAATGTTTGAGTGCACTAGACATTTCAACCATTTTAATAGCTGTATAATAACAGTTAAATATATTCCCATATTTTCCTAAACATAAGAGAGAAAGCTGGAGAGAACAATTTATTAGTGCATGGAGAGCAAAAGGAACTGTTGTCCTTCCCATGTCAAGAGAGAATTGACTCAGCAGGACGTGGACTCAGTACTGCATTCACTACTGCTCCATGTCTCCTGTCTTGTCTCCTGTTTTCCCTCCTCCACAGCTCTCATTTCATTATCTTTGCAGAGATTTGAATATATTGCCGAGCAAACTGCTCAAGGCTCCTGCAGCAGCAGTTCTAGCACCCACCTGGTAGGCAACACCAAGACATGTAAAATCCAACAGAAAATTAGGCAAAGGCTATATTTCCAAAACTCTTTCTTCCCTACACTTCTAAAGAAAAAACCATTAAATACGTTCCATCTGCTATATGTGATGGTTTAGACAGTTCATAAAACACTGTGAAACTGTGTTACTATAGCTAGTGGATCTAAGATAAGCAGATCTTCTTGGCAAAGACCTTTAGCTGTTTGAGGAAGAAGACTAAGATTAGGGATAGCCTGTCACACTGCCTGCCTGCAACATATGGACCTTTACTAAATCTGATTTGAGCAGGTTTAAATTATTGGGATATAAGCCTTACTAAATATTTGAAGAGCAATTTAGATTAAAAAAACTAAATGACAAACGTCCCGTTTTTCTTTTGTATGACAAAGTGTCAGCTTGGTAAGGCAGAAGAATAAATACTGTAGACAATGCTGCAAAAGGAAGAATATAGATTTCTCTGACAAAGAACTCCATTGACACAGTCGAAGTACTCCCACTCAGCTAGCTGAAGCAGCTACCTATCTTAAGTGAGTCTTGCAGCTACTTTGATCCCTAGCTCAACTTTTCCCTAGTAGAAGATTACTTAAACAATAAAATGGTGGAGAAATAAAAGAGGACTTCATTGTCCCATTAAGTGTCATTGCCTCTTTCAGTCCTATTCACCTTGCTTTGGTCTCTATAATCTCTTTTTATATTGTCAGGTTCATTGGCAGAGATCTCTTTCGCTCTCTATGGAAAGCTTCTTTTCTACCATTATTATTAACAATAATAACACTGAATGAGTCAAGGAGAAAATTTAAGTAGGAAAGATAACAAGCTGAGTGGAGGAGGTAGGAAAAAAATTGAAAAGACTTGAGTGACTGCAAAAGCTGTGATTCGGGGAGGAGGAAAGATGCAAGGCATGGAAGGGTTAAAAGAGGAGGAAAAGAACGTCTGAGTCAATGCAGAGTAGGAGGATGTGATTAAGAAGAAATCAAAAAGTTGAATGTTAAAAGGAAGGAAGAATTTTCTTACAGTGAAATCAGAAGGACAAGAAATAGAAAGACAGAGAAAATCCTAAATAGGCTGAAGGAAGGAAGTTGTGCTCCACATCTTTTCTACAATGTGAAGAAACTGAAGCAAATTAAGAAGAAACAAAAGAATTTGAATAGACTAGGTAAAGAAGGAGGAATGGGTAGTGAGCTAGCATAGGAAAGGAAACTATGAAAAGTAAAAAATGTGTATTTGATATATGGAGGGGAAGGAGCTAGGGTATTGGTCTAAGTACTATATTCAATATATTGTCTCAGAAAATGATGGGATCTTTTCACTGGAAGAGTTAAGTTAGAATTGAGCAACTGAAAAGGGAAGTAAAAAACCCAAGCAAACAATTTTTATAAGGTAAGGGAGAGGGGTTTACAAGGGGAATACTGCTTTAAATATAATAATTTATGGAGAAAGGCCAGTGTCAAAATGTCAACAAAGACATAAGTGCAACTCATGCATTCTTCTCAAATATGAATGATCTTAAATAGATTCTTTTTTGTTTGTTAGTTGGATTTTATTCTATTAACAAGCTGAAAAAATCCCGGAGCAAAACATTTGCTCTGGTATAGGGCATTATAGTGGCATTGGGTTTGCTACTGAGATAAAATAAAGATGATGAACTTGGCTTTGCTCTTACATAACCACAGGTGATGTTCTTTAGCTATTATCTGCTCATGCAACAACCTTAAGCTTTTATAAATTGACTCTGGCCATTTCTGAAGCACGACACATCCACAGCTTTCTAACGTCTCAAAGCTAAAGACATCCACTCATCAGGAACTCCCCCTAAATTACTCCCATTCTCTTAGATCATTCATATCCTTCTGAAATGCTCTGCTTGCTCATTTCTCACAATACCCGAGTGCCTTTCACTCTAGTCAGCTTTCAGTACCTCTGTGGCTCTCTTTTCATTTTTCTTGAGCCATATTTGAATAAGCACATCTTGAAAGTGTGTTGAGGACACATTAGTGCAGTCACAGCTAAAGGACATATTTGAGAAGAGCAGTTCTACATGCCACAGAAACACCAAAATGCATTAGTTTTTGCCCCTGAAGGATTGTTGCTCCATCAGAGAGTACCAATTAAACAGGACATATGGATCCTGCAGGAGTCCATAAAAAGTCAACAGAAATAATACAGGTTGCCTTTGACAAGGCTCTACGCAGTTGGCTGGCAGTGGGGTGGGCAGGTTGCCAGCTCCCAGGAATCCTCCTGTTGGCAGCTGGCTTCTCGGGCAGGCAGCAAGTCAGCATGGCAGCTGGGCATCTGAGCTTCCAGAAAAGAAGTTGGAGGGGTGGGAAGCAAAGAAGTTTGGCAGCTAGAAAATCAAGAGACATTCCCACAAAAAGTGTCACATTTCTGACTTTTCATCCTGATCCAAGAGGAAATGTACACGTATGTGTACATGTGACTATATGTATGCAAAGAAAAGGTCTTATATATATATATGCCTATGTATTTGTACACCTATTTTAAAATGCTATTTCTTGTGTGAAACAAAATCCTTATTCCAGCTGGCCATAATGAATGCCATTGTTTTCTGCCATGAAATTTCTAAGTAGGCAGCTAAAAGCCAAAATTAGGGAAGCTAATTTCAGGGAAACCAGCTGATTATAACAAATGTTGTGACCTTGTCACTGCACATTATTACAATTAAATATGGTCCAGAGTATGGGCTTTAACTGATAGAGTGCAGCTTTTTTAGTCCTGCATTAAACAATCATTGCTAAATGCTTTTTAAAGCTTTATTAAATATGAGGAGAATAGGAAGGCAAGAGGAAATAAATATAAGTAATATAATTAAATTTTTTAAAATATATGTATGTGAAGTGGGTCATCTGTGCCAGCAATATTTGTTCTTACATTTCTCATATTCCTATTCTTTTTTTTCAAAAAAATTCCTTAGTTTTACAATCTTGAAGAAAAAAAGATAAAACATGAGCTGAGAGGATCCTGAGCTCCTTCTGAGGACTTTCTGATCCTGATTCTTTAAACTAAAGGGCAAATTAAGGGAAAGATTAAAAAAAGATTAGCAAAGACAGAAAATGATGTGATCTGTCTCTAATATGTATATCACCGCTTCAAACAGAGGAGCAAGCTCTCCATTTTGGCAGCTACTGAAGGGGGTGGACAGCAGACAGACCCACAGGAATATGCTGAGGATTTTGCTTTCAGCTGGCCAAAAGCACAAGCAGTGTTTTGAGGGATGTAGTCCTGTCTGGATGGACCAAAATTCTCAGTTTTGTCTAGCCAGTGTAGAGAGTTTGGGAGCAAGGTAAGACCGAGGCAGAAACACACAGGTATCTCCTATGCAGGTGACTGTGCACTGGAAGAGGTTGCCCAGAGAGGTGGTGGAGTTCCCCTCACCAGAGATATTCAAGAACCATCTACATGCAAACCTGTGCAATGTTCTCTATGATGACCCTACTTGAGCAGGGAAGACCAGATGACCCACTCTGGTCCCTTCCAACCTTACCCACTTTGTGATTCTGGGTGATTCTGTGTCTTGAAAGCACAGGTGACTGGCCAGAAGGGCAAACAATACAAAGCCACAGTTATTGCATTTTAGAAACTGTTTTCCTCCCCTTGCATGTATGACAAGAGGAAATTATAACCAGAAAGAAGTGTAAAAGAAACAGGAAGCCTCTTCATTTCAAGATTTGGTTGTCTTCAATGTGGAAACCACTCCAACTCCTGGCCCTGTGCAGGACACCCAAAGAGTCACACCAGATATGTGAGAGAATTGTCTAAACAATTCTTGAACTCAGACAGGCTTGCTGCCATGACCACTTCCCTGGAGAGCCTGTTCCAGTGCTCAACACCCCCCTGGAATAAAAACCTTTTGCTGATATCTAAGTTAATCCTCCCCTGGTTCAGTTTCATGCCATTTCCTTCAATCCTGTCACTGGTCACAAGAGCGAAGAGATCTGTACCTGCTTTCCGCTTCCCCTCGTGCGGATGTTGAAGACCACGAGATCTCCCCTCGGTCTTCTCTTCTCCAAGCTGATTTTGGACCAAGCAACCTCAGCCACTCCTCATACAGTTTCCCTCCAGACACTTCACCACCTTCATTGCCCTCCTTTGGACCTTTTCAAATAGTTTAATGTCTTCCTTACATTGTGGTGCCCAAAACTGCACACAATATTCAAGGTGAGGCCACACCAGTGCAGAGCAGAGCAGGACAATCACCTTCCTTGACCTGCTGGCGATGCTTTGCCTGATGCCCCCCAGGACACAGTTGGCCCTCCTGGCTGCCAGGGCACTGCTGACTCATATCCAGCCTGCCATCAACCAGGATAGTCAGGTCCCTTTTCACAGCACTGCTCTCCATCCTCTTGTTGCCTGGTTTTTACATGCAACCAGGGTTGTCCCATCCTAGGTGCAGAATCCGGCACTTGTTCTTGTTAAACTTCATATCATTGGTGATTGTCCATCTCTCTAATTTGTCAAGGCCTCTCTGCCCCCGAGGGAGTCAACAGCTTGTCTTAATTTGCCATCATTGTCAAATTTATTAGATAATGGCAAATTAAAGACACTCTACTGAAAAAGAGAAATAAATTTAAAGTAGAGTTAGCAATATAATGTTTCTTGTATTGATAGTGAATTGTTCTTTCACTTCCGAAGTACCTAAATAATTTAATGTGGTAAATCTGCAACATAAATATATCTACTGACACCAGCATGCTTTGATCTTCTTAATACTGGCAGGCCTCTGTTGCCTCCCACTCCTGATCTTGTTAACAGTAATTTAAGCAGCAATCCTTTCAAGATAAAAGGATTACAACTTTATGAAAATATTCTCTTACAGAACTCAAACAACTATTCGTAAAGCTTGTCAGGCAGCTTTACTTTCCTTGTACTGGCGTAACACAAGATTCTGAAATCCTGGGTCCGTGCTGAGCAATTCACTCCTGTGAGCCAGTAGCTGTTCCTGGGGACAGAGGCCAGTTGTGGGATGATGCCAAAACCTCTTGCTCTGCTAAACTGCGGGTGTGACATCACCATGTGTGCCGGTTTTGCACAAACACATGCTGCAGTAAGTGCCACTGTGGATGCTCACGCCTTGAGCAGCCCAGAGCTCTAACAAGCCACCCCTGCAATGCCCCTGCAGGAACAGTCTCTTTCCTGGGCTGACCACAATTCCTAGGGTCAGGGGAGAAGCTTAGTGCACTTCTACCTGGATAAAAAAAATAGGCAAGCACACCTGAAATACATGGAAATAGCATGTTAGTTATCTTAGGACAGATTTTCCTATATAAAAATGAATAAAATAAATATTTCTTAACTATTTTCGCTATATTATTATGACATATGGCTGCTTAAGACTACCAGAAAAAAACCTTTTTTCATCCATTTATTCTTTTGTACTCTAAATCAGCATATTTTATTTCTCATGTTTTGTCTTAATTTTTTTTTTTACAGTTCAAGTTTACAAAGTTTTCTTTACTGCTCCAAGCACTTCTAAAACATTCATTTTAAATGAATGAGAAATGAAATTTTAGGCTATTTGAATCACTATTCTGTTTTTACATAGATTATCAGTTTTCATCTTACTTGGTGAATCTCAATTATAGAGTGATTGTTTAGAGAAAAGGATGTCAGCTGAAGTAATTCCAATCTATAACTGGAACATAAATATGGATGAAATGTGGTGTTTCTGAAAAAATACATCAGTTAACTTTTAAGAGGAACTAACTTCCTTCAATATGTTTAGGAAGGTCTATAAGTTATTGATTTAAAAAATAGTCTTTCTTTCAAATTTGTTATGACTAAATCCCAAATCTTTAGTAGTATGTAATAAAGTGACTAAAGTGTAAAGCTACACACAGCAGGAAAACTAATTTTTGTCTTAGTTATAAGGCAACTTCAATTATTGCATCACTCATAGCAAATTTATATTATCATATTTCTAGCACAAATAGCTCCAACTTCTAATGAAGTTAGTGACACTGAGCCATTGAGGATGTTGTTAAAATTAGTTTACAATTATTTATTTGTAAGTATGCAAATCTTTTGAACACTGAACACTCAAAGATGTTGAACAATATTACTTAGTGAATTATTACATTTGCTAATTCTGTACAGTTAGTACCCTCAGATACTCAGATACTGGAGTTAAAAGTTTTAGATATTAAAAAGAGGTTAGTTACTTTTTTTTCTTTGCCTTTGATTAATTGCTTAGGTGCTGGTAGGGACAATGCTCCTTTACATGTTTCAAGGGTAGAACTCTCATGCAGCAAGTGTTTTTATTTATTTTTTTTCTATTAAGGCCAATGTGATAATAATAAACAAAAATGTGGCAATCAGGGCCTTTCTTTGAGAAGATCTCAAGGTATTTCTTCTCACAAGATTTGTGCCATGAGCAAGGAATTTTTCCCTCAGGCAACCAGGTTTTCTCATACTTCTGGAGTCCAATTTGATAATTGCCTGGAGCTCTCCCAGGCAGGTGTTTGCTGAAAACAGGAGCACAGTCTCATGTGAATCGTATAAATGGAGAGCTGTGTTGTAACAGGCAAAACTATCCAATAAGACAAAGAAAACTAGCATAAGAGCTGCACATTCATGTGGTACTATACTCTCTTTTTAAAAAATAAAGTCATCTTTAACAGTGCAGCACGTTCAATTTTGGGTCAATTACATAATTTCTGGTGCATTTTCTTAGCAGGATAGTAATGTTAGCTTATTTGTTGCCAATAGATGGCAGTGATCACTCAGTTTGCTTCAGGAGTAAAAATTGTGTTACAAACGTCAGGTGTCCAGAGATGGGTAGGTATTTAGGCAGATCCTTCTGTAAATCCTGAAGCTATTGCTCCTATTATTATTGGGCTTTTAACCAGAACATTACCATACTTTCATAAGTTCCAGTGCCAGATAGTCCTTGGATTAAGAAAACCTCTTTTGATGCCTACTTTGAGATCAATTCCATGGCCTGGTATCAGCCTACTGAACTGAAGCCTTCCCAGATATTCATCCCTTCTCAGGAGGCACACAGGTAGGTGTACTGCCTTTGCTACCACATATTACATGCTTTGTAGGCATCTCTTCTCTGCAGCCTTCCCTTTCTGCTTTCTGATGTGTCTCTCACGCAGCTGCCAAGGGTGACTCAGCAGATAGAAACCACCGTCTTTGGAAAGGTACAGTCAAAAGCAGAGTTGATGGACAAGAATCTTTCGGGAACGTGAATGGCAAATTTTCTGAATAGATGGGTTTGTGTCTCTGGTGATGCAAAGAATCTCTTCAGCTGGTGGATGAGATAGATTCAAAATTTCTCCTTTCCCTTCCTGTAAGCAAAACAGAAATCAGCTGGGATTGCTGTGCCATCAGCATGAAAGCAACAGAAGAGAAAAGGAAATCCTCACTAAATCACTGTTAGTTTTTTTCTGATCCAGATGGTACCTACTGGGTTGGAGTCCTCTGTAGCTTTCAGCAGTACAGATGTATTTTCTTGAGTGACTCAGAGCACGCAAACACTCACTCCTCACAAAGATCTGTCAGCCTCTTGAAGGGTCTGAGTATGCAAAAGGTGAAATATGCAACACATTCAAAATTTTTTCTTCCAGCACTTTCACAGCTTGCAGAGACACAAGGTGACTTCAGCTCAGTCTTATCTCTGACAGCTGTATCTTCCCCCAGCATATTTCAGTCCTAATCAAAACATCTTACAGCTTTGGTAAAGGAGTTAACTGTTGTCTTTAGCTACTTTCATAGCCACTCTCAGTTGTTTACTTTCCACTGTTTTAGAGGAAAATGGACCCCTCCCAAACATTTCTTGAATTTTCAGGAGCTTTTGAATTGACTAATCACCACAGATCCATTAGACTTAGACATTTAACTTCTTCTTTAAATACCTAAGTAAAATCACTAGATCTTCAAAATGCAACACTTATCTGTCACCTAAACTTAGTTCCATCTGTAGTTTGAAGGCATTTCTGTTTCCATAGAGTTCTTAAATATTTGATGATCAGCCAGACATCATCACTGTACCAGAGTTCCAGCAAAATTAACAAATGACGAGTTCCTCCTGAGAGTTGAATAAGATAACCCTCAGAACAATATTTGCACACACACTAGCAAAGGAGAAGCAACAATGGCAGCATATTTTTTCTCATTGTCACAGTGGATAGAAATTTACCTGGAAGGAAGAAAATCAAGGCTAGCTCCCTTTTCTGACTGAAAATAAAAATTTCCCAGCTGCTCCGATCTGTATAGCCAAAAATTCACAGGAACTCACAGGAGCCTCAACTCACTTCCCTTCTTTCCTGAAAACTTCCAAAGCTATTAATGAATCTTCTCTTTTCAGTGTCCCTTTTCTCTTTCCTGCCACCACTTGGAAGTTTTTTGTAACTATAGGATGAGCATCATGGATACGAATATTGTGAGAAAGACACACCTACTTTCCAGCCTTGAGCTAAACACCTGACTTCCTACAGGTACTAGTGATGGCTGCAGATCCATGTCAGTCATAGAAAGACAAAAGGGATATTTACTTTTAGTACTGCAAGTATCAGGTTGATTTTCTGCTTCATTTCTAATACAACTGGCAGCACATTTTCCCTAGTCAAAATAGTCTCCTCTATCCAAAGAACTATGTTCTCCAGGTCTCAGCTGCAGTACTGATAAACATAGATAAACCAGTAAATACATGAGGAGAACTATTTAGTAATCTTGGTGTCTTAGGATGGGAATATCGCAAGGGTTTAAGACAGATCACAGTAGGGGTGAACAGATATTTCTCACCTGCCAAGGTTCTACTGCGTTATTGCAAACATGTAGATTTCTATGCATCATCATATGAAAAAAATTTTTTTCTATGTTGCATCACCAAAATAGTGGGGTTTTCATTCAGAGCAGAAATATCACCAAAACACCTGCTCAAGGTATTGCAGTATTTGCACTCACATGCTCATCTGGAAGCCAAAGGAAGCAGAGTCTGCTTAGTTCAGTTTTGTTGGAAGGTTTTACTGTTCCCATTTCCCCTAATTCAGTAAATGCATCCATATGCAAGAAAACTGTGGTTTCCAGTAAAGATTATTACTTTTTTAAGTAGCTTTAGGAAGTCCCCACGTGAGGTGGGAGGTCTTTTGTACTAGGCAGTTTCATAGGTAATGAAAGCTTGCCTGAAGGGGTTCCCTATGTAAATAGACAGACAAAGAGGTGGAACTATTGCTGTTTGTTTACAGATTAAACAGTAAGGTAAGAGAAAGATGAAATTGCAGGTTTTCTTATGCCCATAGGAGCAACAGAACCTGATCCAACATCTCTGAAGTCCTATATCACCACCTTAAGGACTGTGAAGATGATGCCACAGGAGATGCCTACTTACAGTGCAAAAATTTTGAGCAAGGCCAGAGCCTTGAGGCAGCCTTCAAGTGGCAGCTGCTGCAAATAGGTAGAACATAGTTAGTGTTGGTCAAGTGGTATGCCTGTTGTATAACAAACTTTAACATTGCTTCTGCCCCCATTATTACCACATTTACATTTCTTCTTTTAAAGAGAAACTGTGTTATTCCTGTTAAAAGCGAGCTGGAAACTTGGATTAATTGATAGCGAGTTACCTAAGATGGCAAAGATGAGGGCTACATGACTGGACAATGAAATAGCAGATGATCTTTGATGAAAATAAATAAATGATAATTCACAGGGGAAAAAATAATTCTAATTTATAAGATTAGGCTGACAATTAGCACTCAGGAGTAAGATGCTGGAGCTGTGAATAATAGCTTTATGAAACTGCAATTCAGAGCACAGAAGCAGTCAGAGAAAACCCAAACCAGTGGTTAGGAATGAGTAGGAAAGAAATAGAGAAGGAAGCTTTAGAGCACAAAGCACTGTTCTGCTACTTACAAATCTTTACTTTATTTACACTCTGTGTCTATTCTAATTCTCTCATCTCAGAAAGGACAAAGTAAAAGTTAAGAAATACTTAGAGTAGACAAGTACAATGGTTGAAGGCACAGAGCAGTTCCTATCCTTAGGACCAAAGAAGAGCTCCTTAATATGAAAAACAGGAAAATGTGGGACATTATGCTAGAGGTCTACAATTTCATGACTGCACAGACAGATAAGTTGGATTGTTCACTTTGTATTCTATTACAAGAATGCAGGGAACATGAAATTAACGTACCTTGGTCCTGCCTCCACTCCGTACTCTTCATTGACTCCTTAATCTAAACCTTGGAAGAGTTTGTTGTCTTTCCTGATAAAGAGAACAAAGCTACTAAAAAGATCTGAAAACATTGGAACAAAAATATCAAGAGGAATTCTGAACACTTTGCAAGGGAAGAGACTAGGAATTGGAAGCAGTCTAAACACAAGATGCAAGGAAGAAGGAAGATACTGCACCCAGATAGACACCATGGACAAAGTCAGGAATATTGCCAGCAGCATCAGGAAAAAAAAGGTATGGACAACACTGCAGTGGAAGTTAAGACAAGTGAGCATCCTTTATTGGAGGGAAGAGTGCTGGAGAGGAGTCTAGCCTTAGAACTGAATGAACAGACTTAGAAGACAAATTAGAAAGATTGGTATAAAAATGGTAACTAGAAATGGTGGGAGCTAATGAAATCATTTATGCAAGGATTATTTTTTTTCCTTTCAAAAAATATCATGTTGACCGCTAGCCTGACTCCTGAGAGTTCCCCCAAGATTATCAATATGTCATAGATGGTGATAGCAGTAATTTTAGCAGGTTAGTCCTTATATTATACATCAGAATGAGGAGTTCTTCAGCTGAGGAGGTCATGAAACAGCAGATAAGCAATGCAAAAGTGATGTCACTAAGTATATCTTCTAAAATTTTTAGCTTTATCAATGCTTGGAAATGTGCAGGCAGATTTGGCTGAATCCAGATCCAGTTACTACATATCCAGATCCTGTTACTACAGGGAATACAGCAGAATTTCGTTTCATAAAATTTATGGAATCATTTATTATTTTCAAATTTATTAAATATAACCAAACTGCCTTTCATTAAATTTATGCTCATGTAAATAGCACATGATAAAATATACCAAAAGTTATGTTATTCATAGGATCACCCCAGCTCAGAGAAATTAAGAGCAACCCCATTTTATTCTTTCACTTGCTACACCCCAAATCATGAAATTCAAACTGTGACAGTTCAGATGCGGAAGCAGAAAATCTGATACAGAACTGAATATCTTCAAATGGGACTTCCTAACTGTGTTTTGAAGTAGAAAGTGATGTAATCTGACATTATTTCCCACGTCTAGTTTTTACTGACTAGCTATTATTTGCATTTCTACTATTTCTAGTCTAGTCTGGGTATGCACAGGAGCGCTAATAATTACCATGGTGCAAAGAGCCCATGAAATATAAAAAGAAAATAGCAAATAACCTGTATTTTTAGGATGCCTCCACCATGAAAGGCTCAGCTGAACTGGGCAAAACTGGAATCCAAACAGAGAATTTGCATCCAATGCCCTTTGTAAAAGCTCATTACTTCATTGCATCCGTTTTATAGTTGGCACCAGTAACATCTTTAACAACATTAATTCTTCTTTCAATACTGTTCAAAAGGAGAAGAGAACGGAAAAGAAGGATAAAACGTGAAACAGAAGGCAAATAAAATTAGTTGAATTTTCTCTGTCGTCCTGCCTTATCTTTCAAAACTAATTAGCCAGGAAGCTTTTAAAAATGAGTGTACATGTATTGTTTAATTTCTCCTCATGTATAAATCTGTGTTTAGTTTCTTAATAGATATCTTTTCTGTTTTGAGTCCAAAGTATCAGCCAGAATCATAGATCATTTTTTTGACATGTGTTTCACTGGATTTTATTTTAGTGTAACATTTTAACTCCGTTGTGGCCCAAACTTTCACAGCTGACTCAGTGCAAGACATCCATAAATAATGTAATTTATGATGCAGTTAAAGCCACCAAGACAAGATGGCAGGAAGTTTTATGAGATCAGAACACCTTTTTTCATGTGAGCCTTGATAGGTGGCAACAATTTCTCTTTGATCTTTTTAGAAAGGAGTTTGGACTTCTCACTCTTAATCTCCAGCTACACATTGCCTTGATGATCTCTTGAGTCTCCAGTCAGTGTGAGAACAGTTGCCAAAAGGGCCATACTGCAGTTTATTTATGAATTCCATTGGTTTCTCATTCACTTCTGAATAACTCCAGAGTCATTACTGGTTCCTTTAAATCTTCATGAGATTTTTTTGTTTCAGAAACATAAGAGTCTATCTTATTTTTTCATCTGTACCAGTAGCTCTGAAACATTTATGCTTTTCATCTAATTGGCTTCAGAAGAATCTTATGGTTTTATTGACTTTTAGATCAGAGTACCAGATTTGTTGCTGTCGTCTAACATAAGTCTGAAAGGAAAAGAAGACATTAAGAGGCTGAAAACACACTTTTCAAATTTTGAGTTCTTGGAAAAGCAAAAAAACCCACATTTTTAGACATTTAATTCTATACTGAGATCTATGACAAGCATATTTCATAATGCACCCAATGCATTAGAATCAATCCATTCATAGTAACTATTAGTAAAACAAGAATTATTGTTAAGCACAGGAGTCAAACAATCTATTGCTTCTAAGTGTACCATTTGTGATTTAGTGAGAGATGCATAGAGAGAATACAACAGTTCAGCAATGATATAACCTATATGTGAATGAGGAGCAGTCTCCTAATTAATGAGGTCCCATATATAATGTGCAGGCTTTTAAAAGAGTAGTCACTGTCAGAAATGTATTTCGGTTCTTTGTTGGTATCTCTTTAGAAAAGCAAACCATTCCATGAGTTTCAAAGATCAGAGCTCTCCTCTGTCCATCTCTGTTTTATAGCAGAGATTGTATTTGAGTTGGTAAAATACTTCATTGAAAAATTAGTCAACTTAATAAGTAAGAATCATTGTCTTTTACCAAAGGTACTTGGATGGGAGAGAAGGCAAAGGGATACAACCAGAGAGCAGTGCAATCCCCACTTCACCAGTCAGGATCATATCCAGGTCACACAGAGAAGTTGCAGTGGATGCTGACCCTGTTAACTGCATGTGACTTAGCTCCTTTGGAAACTTTTTAAAGATTTCTTCTCTCTTGTGTGTTCTATTCATTGACATAACTAGAATAAAATGTACAGAAAACTTTGGGCTTGGTTTAAATGTATTCATTTCAAAGGAAAGGTTACATTAAAATAAAAAAATCACGGTCAACATGCTATAAAACAACAAATGCATTTTAATATTTCACTCGTAATTTGTAATTGTCGTATATGATCTGTCCTGGAATAGTTATCTTATTGATAACATAGACTTGCTCAGTCATGACAGATACACAATACCTTTCTCTCCTGGTTTGTGGCTAACTTCCTAAGACTCTAGTTATAAAAATCTCACTTTTAAGCCTCTCATATTTCATATTAACACATAAATATTAAAATACAACACAATCTCTCCATAAACAGGAATTAAATCTTAAAAGAATCAACATGGTCTCAGGCATATAAATAGGGACTATAAACTCAAATTTCTTAAAGTACTTTCTATTAAAACCTTGTGCACAGTTCTAATCTACTAAGTTTAGAAAGGGTAAATATAATAAAGGTCACACTAAGACAAAATTATCAGCTGAGGAAAATAATTCATCACCAGCTCTAACTAAACTTTGAAATTACTAGATCTAAAGTTAAAAAAGTTATTAAGAGTGTCAGCCACTCCAAATAGAAAGGAGGTGGTCAAAACAGTAATATTACTGCCACAGACCTTAGGGATATACAACTTATTGATTAAAAAAAATTAATTATTTACATGGCTCACACACCAACATTCACTTGGCAATCCAAATGCCCTTAATAGGACAATGGGAGAAAAAGTAGTTCCCTAGTAGGTAAAATGTGTATTGCCTTCAAGACACAAAATCTCTGATCCACTTCCTTTTGGATTCTGCCTCAGTCCAATCAAAAGTATGATCAAGTCAGATGACCTTCATTTCAGGAAGCAGGTGCTGGGAAAATAAGTTTCACAACTGTCCTGTTCCCTCTTACTTCTCTTGCCACTTTTGTTTCAAAAGGGATCTGTGGCAGATCTTCTCTGCAGTTAGCCATTGTAGTCACTAGTCAGGAAAGGTTTTACACTCGTTGCACTGACTGTGAGGGACGGAGATAGCACAAGCGGCTGGTACCTAAAGAAACAAAGGTTGATCCACCTCATAAAGGAAGGGCTCTGCAGTAATGCCCAAGGGAAAAATGGGGATTGTGCCAATTGAACTTCAGGCTAGGTTCACAGAGTGAGCTTTTCTGTAAACCTTCTAGTTTTCAATATCACCAAAAGTTTTCAATGCAGCTCTAGTTTAAAGATGACTCATGCTTTATTGGATGAAATCCACCACAGTTAATGTAAACCCCACAAATGGATATGGAACAAGGCATTGAGAGTCCGATGGATTATACAACAGAAGAAGCCTGGTTGTGAAACATTTGTGCACAAATACAATCTCTCAAAATTACAGCAACATCAATCCATTGTACTCAGTACAGCGTACATAAATTTACCAATTTTCTTTGATTTTATTGTGGTTCCATTGCTGTTTAAAACATGTTTAAAAAATAATTCTTTTACTTTGGTATTTTATTTAGCAATATAGAATCATAGAGTTGTTACGGTTGGAAAAGACCTCTAAAATCATTGAGTTGAACTTTTAACGCAGCACCACCATTTTCATCACAGAACCATGTTCCCAAGTGCCACATCCACAAATCTTTTAAATACATCCAGGGATGACAACTTGACCAGTTTCCTGGGCAGCCTGTTCCAATGCTTGACAACCCTTTAGGTGAAGAAATTTTTTCTAATATACATTCTAAACCTCCCCTGAAACTTGAGGCCATTTCCTCATGTCCTGTCACTTGTTATCTGGGAGAACAGACCAATTCCCAGCTCACTAAAAGCTGTGTAGTAGCTGTAGAGAGCGAGAAGGTCCCCCCAAGCCTCCTTTTCTCCACGGTGAACAACTTCAGTTCCTTCCACCACTCCCTGTAAGACTTGTGATTTAGCACTTTCACAAGTTTTGTTGCCCTTCACTGGATGCAGTCCAGCATCTCAATGGTGTTATTGATTAGGATTTCTTTCACTTACTTTTATGATTTTTACATCTTTTTTTTGTTACAAGGCTTTGACATAGTCACTGTTTCTACTAGTTTCTACACCTAAAAACCTTTCACTGTTGTCATATTCTTCCTTGGTTAAGCATTGTGAACAATTTATTGTTCCCCAGACTCATGCTGACATGAAACTGAAAAGGCTTCTACTATATTGTTTCTTTCCAGTGTTTCTCTTTTTTCTTTGGTGTTAATTCTGGCTTGTCACTCACCAGACTGAGATGCAGAACACAGAATAAAGTAGGTCAGGTAAGTGGGTTTTAGTAAGTAGAATCTAGGCATCACTGGGGTTGTGCTGAGTTTGCTAGTTTGAGGGGAAAAAAAGAAGATGGCATATGCAAGATCCTTTAGCCATGTGCTCACGCATGACATGTTCCATACAGAGCTTCCCTTTCTATAAGGTTCCTAAAGCTCTTTTCACTGTTTGGAGCTTATCAAAACTGAAATTAATCAACCCATGTAAGGAATGCTCAAACTTGAAGAAGTCTCAACATTTTCCTTTGAGGGTCTCCTGAGAATACAAATCCATTCAGCAATAAGGACAACAGTATGCCTCATTCAAGTAAGAACTACTGAGCAAACGCCTGCATTTTACCTAAAGTTGACAGGGAGCTGTGAGTACCTGACTGCTTTTGTGGGGTTTTAACCTGCCACTCAGCCACTCTATAAGCCATTCTCTTTATCTGCAAAATGGGGTAAAATTGCTTGAGTAGCACCCTGAGATCCTCAGCTGAGAGACGTAGTGCAGTTGTGCTGTTCCCAGGCTGAGCAGTAACCGCTGAAAGCCAGAAGCAATAGCTCAGTTCTCAGCGCCTGATGCCTGGAGGAAGGACACTGTGTGCGCAGGAATTGTAAGACTGTCTCCTCTGGAGGTAGCCTGCAGCTAGTAAATGCTTCCTCTTCCATCAGCAAAGACGAAAGCAGAGTGAGCTTACGCCTTGCAGGCACAACAGAGAAATGGCACTGCCTTCCCCATCATCCTGCCATTACAGGTCATAATGCTACCCTTCTGCTTGCCTTATATATGGGTTGATGGTCTAGCACTGGCACCATGGGAAGCACACTCTCTGCTCTCTGCTTTTAGAGGAGATCAGTGTTACTTTTTCTACTTGCAGTCAAGTTTCCTCTTCTCATAAGAAAGTAGAGCTGGAGGTGATTATCACATAACATCTCTAGTTTCTCACCCTTCTCCAAAACACACCACTGGCACTTCTGACAGATGCCTGTACAGTTTACTCTGAAGAGCCTACAGTAGCAGGAGACCCTCTCATCTCTATAAGCAAACTACTTCAACACTGTAAGAAATTTTTATGCCCGCATAATTTATTGTTAATAATTATAACTTAAACCCATTATTCCTAGTCCCATGTAAAAGAGGGTAAGTGCTTATTCTTCCATGTCTTCCTTTAACATAACTGAAGGCTATTATCAGATCTTGCTCAAATCTTCACTTCCCACCTATCTGTAGAGAAGATAAGTGACTGTTTTCTGACAGCCCATGGCATAGTAGGAGCCCAAGAGAATCCTTCTGCCTTTTTATTCTGCAGGATAATTCTCCTGTCCACTGCTGCAGGCTTGCCTCTGGTTATGGCTGGTAAAAAAACAAAATCTGCGCCATCTCCTGAAATATATAAATATTTTAGATTTTAAAGGCAAAAGTTACTGTCTAGAAATATTAAATCATATCACTAAGAATTACCTAACCCTTGAACCAGGTTTTAAAATGTGATTCACTGAAGACATCAATCAATGATAGAAACAAGCATTTTTTCCAGGAAGGCAGAAATTCCTTAATAGAAGACTAAGGCAAATAAAAAAAGATCTGTCTCTTAAATCATAGTCTACCTTACAGAAAAGACAAGAATCTATAACATTGCTGCATTACTGAAATTGCCTATTAGAGTCCTTTGAGAATTTTCCTTAAGACTTTTGAAACATTAAGACTGAAAAAGGAACAGGACTAAAAGTGCTCTTGATTTTCATCTTGTGTTATTTAACTTGAAAGCAAAGATAAAGCAAGACAGTGAATTCAGCTGGAGGCATTATTTTCGGAACATATATTTATTTGAAATAATCTGACACTAGCAGTTAGGAAAAAAGAGGAATTTTACAGAAAAATTATCAGCATTTTCACAGAACTGGGGCTCTTGATAGTGTTGCTTTGCTTTATTTAGCAATTCTGACTCGAGCTTCGTGAAGAGGCATACTGAAAGGATTCCTCAGAAAACTAGTTTTCTCAAAATCCCCTTCTTTCTCCTTCCCTCTTCTGTCTGAACTGTATTAGATGTTGATCCCAAGCATGACTCTTTCAGTGCGTGTCCATCTACAAACAATGTGTTTAGGTAGCAAGCAGATATGAAGAAAAAGAGTTGTTACTTAGTGACCAAATCCCTATTCTGCTACATGGTGAAAAACAGACTAAAGGCACAGTGATATCTCTAGAAAACTCCAAATGATGTCACTAAGAGGAACGGGATTGAGGTTTTCCCATAGAAATGGTATATCCCTGTTCATGTACACCAAAGCGAAATGAAAGATTGTCATCACTGTGTAGATGATATACTACCCATGAAAGATGGATTTCCTCTCTTTTACTAAATCCTCAGAAGTCCACAGAGAAAGGGGATATGATCAGAATAATAAATTTTATAGCTCTACTGCTCTGATTTTCTCTCTAGGAATTGTAAATCACTTTTAAAATAGAAGCTTAGCACAGAAGAAAAGGCAGTTCCCATTGGTACCTCTCTGCGACCTGACAGATCATGAAATAGACTCATTGAACAAACCTTTGTAATCTGTCGAGAAAAGACACTGTGCTGCATGGTATAAATTTCCATTGGATAACCGGGAAGAAAGGCTAAAACTCCTTAATTCCTCAGTGAACTTCTTAAACCCACTCAAGAAAAAGCACTGGGCAGACAGGAGAAAGATGCAACTTTTCCTCTCCACCATTTTACACTGCTTGCCAACCATGCAAAAAACCTCGATGTATTACAGAAAGAGGCTAAACCACTGATGTCCCTGAGCCCTTTGACACTATCTGTACAGGTACCTGTTACAACTGGCATCCTCACCTTCAGCATGTTGCATATTTGCCCTGTCAGCATGACACACCAGTCCAGGAATTAAAGGGGAAAATATTTATGATTAAAAAATGGAATACAGATTGGTAACATGCCAATGACATTGTTACATTTTTAATGAGATTCATCAGTTTATTTTGATATATTCTCAGCTTCAGGGGGTTATATTGAATTGCTAATCTGCTATTGAATTGATTTGTTATTATTGACACTTTCTGAAAAATAATCTGAATCTCTTCTTAATCAACTAAGAATTGGGAATCTGTTTTCTTACAAGCTTGATTATATCTCAGAGTACTAACTGGGAAAAGTTGGGAAAAAACTACTAGAATAACAAAAAAGAGTTGTCAAACAAGTAAAATTTTCTCTTCTTAAACCTGACGCCTATACCTGGGCCCAAATTTTTCATTGATGGTTTTGTAAAGGTGGACAGCAAAAGTTATGCTTAGGTCCTTGAAATCAAGCAGAATCTGGAAAAAATCTGGAAAGAGAAAAAGAACTGAAGTCAGTATTCACATACGCAAGTTTGCAAATTTTGGGCTTTAAACATTGCATTTTACAGTCGGAAAATAAACCCAAACATACACAGACCGAATTTCTCTTAAAATGAGTGATCTTTGATCACTAGAAGTTCTGACACTTCTGGTCTTCAGTATTTGGCAAATAATACCTAATACATAATAAATAAGGATACTAATTTTATTTTTCCCTTTAAATCAACAAGGCACAAACTATAAGAGGGAGAAACAGATACAGCAGGCATTATACAGATACCTGTAATGTGTAATCCCCTTCCTTAGAAAGCTCATGTGCTTAATTTATAAAATATAAATACAAAAATACATAATTCTCAAATATAATTTCCTTCCTCCCAAAAATCAAACCATTTTAATTCACATATATATAAAAGTTTGCCCATGCAAGAATGAAGGTGTAAATAAACTCAGATCTAGAAAACAGGGTATATCTCTGCAATATATACTAGTTTTGAAGGCTAATCCTGATATCCAAATAATTTCTGCCCAAGCATAGGCTTATGTTCTCTTTTTCAAGAGAACACTTCTTTTCAAGCAATAGGTTCTATTTCTTTGTGGCAGAGTCCATTTTCTGTGACTAACAATTTAATTCAATCACAAAGATTCATTCAGCAGTACTAAATATTATAACTCTGATGGCAGTATGAGCTGTTAAGAAACACTTCTGTGTGACAGGCAGAAGTTTTAAGCCTATCATCATAAATTTAATTGCATAACATAGGGACAGAAGCTGGTTGCAGGTGTAACTCTTTCTCACTTGATGACTCATTGACTCATTTTAATTATTTTAATGACTCATTGTGATGATTTCAGCAACATAAATTCAGTTTGTTTTGTCAGCAACATACAGATATCAGCTAAACACTCCAGAGAGAATCAAATAACATTAACAGCTGAAATTAAATAGAAACTTTTTTTTTCAAAGTATTATCATTGATGTCAAACACATAAACCCAGTTTAGTTTACAATACCTTAATTTGCTTGTGGCATTCTTCCCAGGAGAAAGTGGCTGTTCACTTGCTGAACGGTGTTTCTGTTGTCCTTGAGAGATGAGGGCAAAATTCTGAAAGGTCTAGGCCAATCCTGTTTAGCTACTGAGAGTCTAAGCATGTAATTTCAAAGCATTTGTTACAGCTGACATACTCATATCTGTACACGTTTACTCACCTGATGTCCCCAAACTAAGCCATAGACCAGCTCTCTTGTAAATTTTTAGCACCCAAAGTCTCAGTTAGGCTCACCAATAAATTCACCTTTGAAAAAGTAATTTAGTAAAGTATCCTGGTATGTACCATGCCAGAAATGAATTGTCATCCGCTTCACTGAAATCACAAAAAAGTGATACTTTGTTGATGACAAGCCTAATCGACGTTTTTATTATTTTGGAGTCTTAATATGCAAAATCTTGATCATATCGAAGTAGCATTTTGGTTCCAGTAATGATTTTAAAATAATTTAAAATTTTTAAAATAAGTCTTTACAATAAATCAAGGTTTTTTAAAACAGTCCTAGAGTACCTATATTGTTAAAGTAAAATACTTGCATTTTTCAAGTTCTTATTTTGCAAAGATCAACCAAATTTTATTATGAGGGGTGCATCTACATTTTTTCCCTTTCTCTTTCTTATTAACTTCTTTTCCATCTCAGATTAGAAAATATTTAACAGAAAAGTAGACTTCCTGATTACACAGCTGACTATACAAATACTGATTTTTGGTCTGATCTATTTTCCTTTTCAGAAAGAAATTTCATCTACATCTGCATGTAACATGTCTAAAGAGCATCCTCTTGGAAATGCTCTCATTCTTTCTGTAGTAAACACCAGCAGATGAACAGAAAGAAGAACTCTTCAAAGTTCAGCACAGTGCAAAGTACAATGCAAAACACTGTATTGCAAAGACAGTGGTGGCAAAATAGGTCAAAATGTGTGACGTTTTCACTGTTGAAACCACATCATTTTGATTTAAACTTAATTCCTAGCCTGATGAAAAGTTACCAAAATAAATGTAACAGAACACACATGGATCAAAATTAGTGGAGAGGGCAGGTTTTTTTCTAGACCTGAACCTCCTAAAACCATTGCATCCCAGGTAGTATTATTATACGACAGGTAATTTCACCTTAATAGCAATTTAACTAGGTGATCTATTAATTTTAGTTTGAGCACTCCACTCTAATGCCTGACCCCAACTGCCCCATATACCAAGGAGGCTTCTTCTCAGAAGCAAGTACTAAGCTGAAGTTTGCTGTGCTGGAGATTAGGTTATCATTTTAACTTCGGAAGAATTCAGCATTAGCAGACAGATCTGGGTTTTCTGTAGTGCAGGGCTTTCTAATACCATGGCTAAAGTAGCCACTACAGGATGAGATCCTAGTAGTTGCAAAGACTGCAATATTAGTAGCAGCAGAAAAAAAAAAATCATAGAATCATAAAAAATCCTGAGTCAGAAGGGACCCACAGGGGTCACCAAAATTCAGCTCCTGGCCCTGCATAGGACAACCCCACAAATCACATCATGTGCCTGAGAGGTGGGTTTAGTGACATGACCACTTCCCTGGGGAGCCTGTTCCAGTGACCAACTACCCTCTAGTGAAAAATCTTTTTCTTATATCTAGCCTAAATCTCCCCTGACCCAGCTTCATGCCATTTGCTTGGGTCCTGCCCAAGGGAATCCTTCCTACTCAGAAAACAGAAGAAAAAATAAACAAAACCTGAACAAACAAATAAAAAAACCCAACACACAAAAAAAAAATCAAAATAAATCACATTATGAAGACAAAACATCTCACCTTTGCCCAGCATTAAAAAAACTGGTCTCCAAGGGATAGATATTAATTTATTGATATATTGTTTAACCTATTGTGAATAGGTTTTTTTTCTTTTATCACTGGGGTTCATGGGATCTATCTGGATTTATATATACATACCCTACTGATTTGTTACTTGGATTAGTATGCTGTCATATCATTGCCATTTTAATTTCTACTTACATGGGCAGCAGATTGACACAAAAGCCGAAGGCTCTGTAGCAAAGTTATTTCCTGAAACTTCTTTTCCCTGCTTTAAATTACTGTAAATTGAAAAGACTACCATCACCACATGAGGATTAGTTAACTACTGTGAACACATGAGAAGCACTATACAGATAGATAGCTTTTTCGTGGTTTTTTTGTTTGTTTGTTTGTTTTTTGTTGGTTTTTTTTCAGTGCTTGCAGTCACAAACCAACTGGTAAGTTGCATATAATTCAGGAATAGTCCACATCATCCAGGAACCAAATGCAGTGTAAAGGATTTCATGACTGACTTTAAAAGTCATTACCACAAACTACTCTTGGCAAACAATTTCTTGATGATCTAACAGCTCTGGTTTTTTGATTTTTTTTTAAATAAATTGCAACTATGCATTTTTCTGTGCTTTTCTCTTCGTAAAACAGAGGATCAGAAGTATTTAGATACATACATTCTGATCTCAGATATTATGGAACCTTCACAGACTCTTAATTTATAGAAATTAGAGTTATTTCTCATATCTAAGTCAAACTGTCTTTTGTTTCCCAATCTTTATCTTCTTCTGTTTTCATATCAGGTCAATAATACTACATGCTTCCTTTCGTCAATCAAATAAAGTGACCTAGTCCTATTCTAAAAACTATTCCAGCACCTTCTCCTAGCTCCACTGACAGGGACAGTACAAAGACAGGAGAGCAACAAAAGAAAGCAGAAGTCAACCACAGCCAGAAATCCAACCAGTTTCTTTTGGACTATTCAACTGGACCCACTCCTCTGCAGTACAAGGCTTCAGATGAACAGAAATGCTTCTAAGGGTAAGTAAAGAAGATAACACCCCATTCTACTCCACTTTTTGCAATAACAAAAGCAAAATAAAGCATCATCATTTCATCTATCTGATCTGGTACCATGATTAGTCTTATGGATACAGAACTACTGATAGCTTCATTTGGGTTTTTAGTTTTCTAACACATGTGTTTAGGAAGGTAAGTTTTCTGAACAATTTATCATTCTCAGAACCTCTTGCTCTGTATATTTTTACCACAGTGTGAGTATGGGGTAAAAATCCAATAAAAATAGCTAAACTTTAAAAAATCAAGCATTAATTTATCTAGAATGAGCAGGCTGGGTCAGTGAACATCCAAACCAGTATCTCTCCCCAACTTTAGGAGTCACATCTTTTGAAATAAAAGAATTGGGTTTTTTGCAATGCTGTTAGTTAAGGTAGTGTAAGAAAAACATTCCAGCAGCAATTGACTGTAGGAGGGAAGTACTTGCTACCTTAAAAAATAAAAAGCAGGAGAAACTCAGAGCAACTGCTTGGTAAGTTTACAGCTAACCATTCTGTGTAAGAAAACATTTTGGGAAAAAGGAATTGAGAGGAGAGCAAACAAATTTAGGAACCTTAAACTTTCACTACTTCATCAGTCAAATGAATCTGTAAAGTCTTTCAAGGCAGACACATTAGTGCCAGCAATTGCCTGGGAGAAGAGACCAACCCCTGACTGGCTACAACCTCCTCTCAGGTAGTTGTAGAGAGTGATGAGGTCACCCCGAGCCTTCTCTTCTCCAGGCTAAACAACCCCAGCTCCCTCAGCCTCTCCT
>JAWMRA010000078.1:111073601-111107702 GCA_035584735.1 Pseudotriccus pelzelni
GAGTTGACTTTAGTTTGCTACCCAGTACCCACCAAGCTGCTCTATCAGTTCCCCCTTCTCAATGAGAGAAGGGAGAGAAACTGCTGAAAAGCTCATGTGTTGAGGTAAGATAAGGGGCATCCTTACAAATTCTCATATTCACAGGTTCAACTTCTCTCCCAACTGCTCTCCCTTCTCCCCACCAGTGGTACAGGGAGACTGGGAATGGAGGTTGCAGCTTTCTTGCTACCAAGACTTCGCCAAGTAAACTCAACACAACACGATTTCTCACTTGCAGTATTCCAAGTGGAAGATCCTACCAGCCCTGGTCATATGTCTTATTCCAGGCATAACAGCCATTGGTTGCACTACATTGTTTACTTTTCCATCTTTTCATAAGAAAAAATAGTCATTAGACCAGAAAAACCTAGTTGAATTATTTACGTCTTAGGTCACATAACTTTGAAATGCAGTAACATATTTAATCACATTTACATCTCTTCCTTGACACCAAATCAGTTCAGTGACTTATCAGTGGTGCTTCTTTTTCACACCATGACTGCTCTTATTATTGTCATCTAAACAACATCTTATTGTTGCATCTTGCACGAATTTACCAACTTCTGTTCATTTGCCTAATGGCAGCTTTTTCTGCTGTAGTTTGTGATGAATAATATTTGTTAAGAAGCACTACACAAACAGCAAACTGTGGCTACTTGACTGTTTCCAAACAAGCTGATGCTGTGATTAGTGAAAGCTGATGTAGTTTCATTGTCCTAAATGTTTCCAGATGTATAAACCCCTAATATGCTTAGCAAAAACAAAGTAGAAGAATTACATCTTACTTAAAATAGAATTTGGACCAAATTAAAAGGCTTAGAAAGCTCTGACGGCAATTAGGGTATTTTGCATAATTGCTCTAGATGTGATTGTGTTGATAAAATACTTTCTTTGGGAAATGCTGTGCTTTGTATTTATATTTTGAATTTAATTCTGTTGAGGAAGGTGCCTAGTTTTGATTGAAGATTTAATACCTCATTTCCTAATTCTGCTGCCTATATTAGAATGTAAAGTCATGTAATGCCTCCAAACAGTGTGAATACTGTAGCGCTGCATATCCCCTGCATGAAAGCACTATAGTAATCATTATGTGCAAAAACAGCTACTGAGTGTGAGCTGAAATAACTGTGGCTTGTATCAATTAGTTTGGACATGAGAACTGCTTGAAAATCTGCCTGTACACTTGAACTAACAAGATATAGGATGTACTGCATACACTTGTACTTTTTCTCAGATTTCTGTATGACATGGGGTGAGTGCTGTCTGTGTAATGACAGGAAGATGAAAATTTCACAGACAATAATACACCCACAGTGTGGTGGCTGAGTGCCAAATATCTCTGGTGTCAAAAAGAGTTGTGAGACACAAGTGAGAGTCACACGGCATATTATGAAATATTCTTCCCTGCTTTCTTAACACATTCCCCTGCAGAAATAACCCACTGAAGTGAGAAATGGTCATCATCAAGGTTAGGCAGTTACAAAAAACTCGTCTGATTATGCCTTGACTGTACTATAAAACCACTTGCTTAAGCAAAGAGCTTGAGACAGTCTTGCAATTACTTGAATTAAAATTTCATTCCAGAAATTTATTTCTTCGGTACATGGGTTATTGTCTAATTTTTTCCCCCAGTTATGGGCACATATGTTTGACTCACTCTTCCATATTTTCAGTAAGATATCTTTCCTCCTCTTCATGTTCCAATCACAGAGCAACTTTCTCTCTCCCCGTCTTTTTTTGTTTGTTTAGAAACAGCACAGTTACTGATTAGGCAGAATCTATCAGTCATTAAATTTTGCATTTAGCATAAAGAAAATTTTGCCTCCTTTTGTAGCAATTCTCATGGTGTCTTCCGTACCTGTTTTCAGCTGCATTTGAGTCGTATAAAAGGAATGAGGACATTAGCCCTCACTGAGATAAGAGAAAAATGGGGGATTTTTTATTCTTTTCAGTTTTATGCACAATATGCATGAAAGCAGAAGACATCGGGCTCAAAATTCTGAAAGTTACTTTATGCCCACAGCTCATGGAGGGCTACCCAAAGAGGAGAATAATCACAGGCACATTTATGTAGGATCTGGATGCCAGAGAATCTCAGGTCTGAGACAGGTACAGGAAAACTCCTATCAGTCAGTAACACAGAGCAACTCAGCCTTGCGCAGTCACCAGGAAATTGGAATGAGGTCTTACCAGTTGACACCACAATTACAGCCCGGCTCCTGTGCCAGCTGTGCATAAAAAGACATATTTAACCCAACCACTGTGTTTTATGGCTCTCTTATGTACTACCCTCAGGACCACGAGCATCTTAGTAGTGATACTAAACATAACACTGTATGTACACAGTTGGTTATTTCTGAAGCTCAAAAGGCCAAGATAAATTGTAACCTTTGCCATGTGCTTTTACTGCACCAAAGTGGATTCTTGTTTTTCCTGGGCCCAACCTTCAGGACATCAACATACACCAGCTTTTCTAGTCATTAGAACTTCTTTTAAAAATAAATATGGATTAAAGTTCAGGGAGGAGGACACATAACAGCAGATCATAGAATCGTAGAATCAGCTGGGTTTGAAAACATCTCTGAGATCATCAAGTCCAACCCTTGATCCAACATCATTGTGGTTACTAGACCATGGTACTGAGTGCCACATTCAGTTTCTTCTTAAACACCCCCAGGGATGGAGAATCCTCCACCTCCCTGAGCAGCCCGTTCCAATGTCTGATTATCCTTTCTGTAAAAAATTTCATCCTAATATCCAACCTAAACCTCCCCTGGCACAACTTAAGACCATGCCCTCTTGTTATACTCCTGGTTGCCTGGGAGAAGAGACCAACCCCCACCTGGCTACAACCTCCTCTCAGGTAGTTGAAGAGAGTGATGAGGTCACCTCTAAGCCTTCTCTTCTCCAGACTAAACAACCCCAACTCTAGCCCCTCAAAATGCATTAGCTAAGAGGGATGGAAGGGGAGAGTCATGACCATGCAGCTGCACTAACTGTATGTTGGATGGGGCACAGAGAAGCTGCCCAGGAGCTCTGTGCACTAACTTCAAATCCCTGGCTCTACTCCTGCTTACTATTGCCAATATTACATCACTGCACTAGGACAGCCAGACCAGTTTTCAAGTTGCCACTGAACTAGAGGACAACTAAGTACATCTTTTCTACCTGTGCTATTTATGTGCAGGATTTTCAGGAAAATTATGCTGCACACTACTCTATTTCTGACCAAAACACGTACTTTTGAGGCAGCCTACAATTACATACAGCTTAGAAATACAGTGGGATGAGGGAAGAATAAAAAATCTTACATAAGCTACAGCATCGCTTACTGTAATACTAATTGAATTTGCCCTACAAGCCAATGATAGTGAGCTCAGAGTTATCAAAAGTGGTTCAACTATCCAAAGAATGTGTCTGGGCAGCCTATTTCCCTGATTACTCATTCTGCTCCCTGATGCCTTTCTTACGTGTGAAGATGCTCTAGCTGTTTAACTTCATCTCACTGGAATGTGTTTTGCAAATGTTTTAATAAGTTATGACCCTACTTGTCTATGCAATGCAGTTCCTCAAATACCTAAGCTGTGCTCCTCTCAGCTGTTTAAGCTGCAAATTCCATAACGCTTGTGATGTTTAGGAAAAAAGGAAGTTTATATCTTGTTAAATAAGGCTGTTACTACCCCAGTGACAAATTCTCTGGATGGATTAATATCTAAGAAGAATTTACTTCTTTTTTTTTTTTTTCTTTTTTGAGGAAGTATATTTATTACCTTTCATGATTCCTAGGAACCTCTCAGGCTGTGTTGGATGTTTTCCGCCTTCCACAGCGTGAGTGTCACAGGAGACATAACCTGTTTGCAGATCTCTCCACACCTGGTAGCCACAGCAGCTGAAAAGATGCTCACAGAGGAGAAGTACACTACCTACTGCTTAACTGCTCCTTCCCAGCATTGGCATCCTGTTCCACTATGGCACAAATACTGAGGTGTGGGAAGCTTTGACATTCACCGGTTGTCAAGGAATCTTGATATTACCTATACCATCAAAATGCTTAGCTAATCATTTTACTTAACAAAACCAGATTAGAGAAAAATCAAAACAGTAGCTTCCAACACGGATAGCTGGAAGAAAAACCCAAACCCAAAGAAGAAACCCAATATATTATGCCCATTACATTGCAAGAAGGTCTGCATGGAGAGACTGATAAATCATTTTGCCATCACATCTAACAAGGCTTAGAGGGAATCATTTTCTGGGAGTTTTGTCAATCACCTGTCTCTGCATTGACACCTAGAGTCACTTTTTGTCAGCATTTAACTCACTCAACACATTAGTTCCAGTTACTGGCTTTGAATGTAATAGAAACTAATCTAAAAAAATTTCTAATATTTCTCAATAAATCCTTCAGTATGATGTCTGCACATCCAACACAATAAGAGCACCTTCAGCCATTTTTTCCCTGGTAACAGAGCACTTAGCCAAGTGCAAATCTGCCACTAGTTTCATATCCAGCTTTAGAATTGGCCATCTGCTTTGGGATTTCTAGTGAGAAAGCTGGAGACTGGACAAACACTAAGTAGCATGTGCACAGATACAGCAGACACAGAAACTGGACCATGTGTTCCCTCCTGAGAGATGGGATGTCTTTGCCCTTGGGGTGCCCCTGGTTAGAGCAGTTGGTCTGGCTGGTAGATTTTTGTGAAGGCACCTTAGACCCCCACATACAGAAAAAAAGCACAAAACAGAAAACCCAAACCACAAACTTCTTACATACTTCTAGAGATCAATCTACATAAGTCAGTCAAAAAAGAGGAATAAGACACAAGCATCTTCAGGAAGATAAGATGCTTTCCTGCTTTCCATAGCCCAGCAGACACAGGGTCACTCAACCATTTTTGAGCACAACACCTCCTCCCCCCTGGGCCCTCTCTAAAGTACCCTGGGACAGCAACCAGCAAAATGAAAACATGAGCTGGAAACTAAGTCACATGCATTAGATTTAGAAGTCAGGCTCCTTTTTTTTGTTTTTGTTCTTATTTTTAGAAAGTAGGATTAATCACTGTAACAAACAGCTAGGAATTAGTCGAAGTCTTGACACTGAGACCAAGTGTCCCCGTGGAAGACAGACTCATGTTTTAAGCTATTTTTATTTTTTATGTAGGCAGCTTGTGTTCAATTCTGTCCTAAAGGAGAAAAAAATATAATGGACTATAAAGTGCCAAACTAAGGCCAAATTAAGTGATCTAATCAGTTTCCTGACTTAAACACTGTAAAATTAAAAATAAAAATAAAAAAATAAATATGAAAACACTAATTACAACAGCAGCAATAGAACTTATCCCTAACTTTTCTGGGAGATGGAAGAATTGCTCATGCTGGCCTTCCCTGTAGAAACACTGTAGAAATAGACCAGTTTTAAGACAAACTAGTTATTTACCTCCTAATATAAGGACTTCTATTGAATTACTTAAAAGGAATTCATATTTATCCATAATTGAAACACTTTCTCACCACAGAAGTTACTTTAAGAATATACTTTCTAGCTAATGTTCACAGCTCAACGGGTGTTTTTGGTTTTTTTAAGGCACCTTATCTAATTAGCTAGTAGTGGAAGACCACTCTACATGGCCAGCTCCCAAAATAGTTACTTGATGTTTAAGCTCATTGTAATGAATGTTCACTTGCTTAGTCTCACAGCACAATGCCAGAAGTTTTTTAACACGACTTTTATTTTTCCCAAGATAAATTAGTATCAGCTTTTCCCTCCCCTCCCTTCTTTTTTTTCCTCCTTTTTTCAATACCTTTCCTCAAGTATCAGATGTGCAGGATGATTTTTAAGAGCACAGTTAGTGCAAATCTGTGAAAAAGAATTTTAAATGAGATTAGAATTATTTTTTTTTTAATTTTTGAACACCTGAACATTAAATTTGGTAAAACAGATAGAAAGCTTTAATAAAATTTGAAAAGGTAGCCTTTCTCATAAAGTATATTTTTATTTTGGCACATCTATTTCTTTATAGATGGTTATTGGTTCCTTTTATTATTTTAAAGATGTTGGAGAAAGGCTGCTACACCAATTTTCTAACCAAGCTGCATGGTCTTGCAACATCTCCCATGGTATGTTTAATATCTAGGACTGCTTGAATTCTCACAGAACACTCCATATCAGTTAACAGACTACCTTGTCCGTGGCATTGCAGATGTTGGAGAAGTCAAAGGTTCATCTCAGCAAGACACTAATAGAAACCATTCTTACTAAAGATAAGACTTCTCATGAAATATGAAAGAAAAAAAAAATCAAAGGCAATTTAATCCGTTGTCTTTCGCATCATATTTCCTGTCACAGATGACTTTTGTCTAATTTGGAAAAAGTATTTCAAAGCAATAGCAGGTTTTTTTATTAGTTTCATAACTTCACGGGAATTTCCCACTATTGTGGTTGTGATATTCAGAGCTATCGAGTATCAAAAAATATCCACTTTCCTCACAGATGCCCAGCCAGTTGACACAGCTTTCCCTCAGAAAAATCTCCATCCCATTCCGGTAGTAAAGAAACAGTTGCCTAAACTCACATATTCCTTCTACAGGGAAAAAAAAAATTATTCCGTGCCTCCTAAAAATTTACAAAAAACATTTCAAACTCTGAATGTTAGGATCAGTCTTCTAAATTTCGTTTATAGGTGATGTTTTTCTGGTGCTTGGGCTTGTCCTTTAAATAGCACTGCTCTGCCATCAGGACACTGCATTCATTTCATCTGGCATCACTGGGCCTCAAAGCAAGAGAGATGCTTTCCTCCAGCAGGACAGAAGATCTGGCATTTTAAATTCACTTTCCTGTGTGTTTTGAAGCCACTTTATCCTCTATTTGCCCGTCTCTGAAGATAATCTCGTAAGAAAATGAAGGTATCTTATTCATAAACACTGTTATCAGAAAGCACCACCTTTCTCTCTGCATACATCATGCTACTGCCACAGTGTCAGTTGCTGGCACCCTAAATAACCAAGGGCTGATTTATATTTTTTTTTTAATTTTTAACCATTGTATGTTTTGACACTTCAGTGCCATATGAACTGCTGTGTCAGATGAACTTCAGATGGGTAGGTTTCTAACATAGTTATTTTGGGTTTCCTTTTAAACAAATCAGAAAAAGGCAAAAAATGTTGGGAGTGCAGATCCTTAGATGTTTGAAGGCTTTGGACATCATCTTCCCCCTGTTGCTTTGAGATGAAGAAAGTGAGCACCTGGAATCACGAATCTAAGCCTGAACTTCTCTTCAAAGCCAAGCAAATGATACAAGGCAAAAAAATCTACGTATTCTCCCACAGAATAAATCACAGAGATGAGAAATCAGGAGACAAGGAAAAGGAGAAGGATTAAGAAAGTGGAAAAAAATATCAAACTGGAGAATAGGAAAAATATGCTGAGCAGATGCAGATTATAAGGCCTACTTTACATGAAACAGCGACCTGGAGAAGCAACTCAATTGAGACCCTTATTTACACCTACCAAGTGAAATACAGAGAAGTCAGTGGAATTATGAATAATGGCTATTATGAAGTGGAACTACAATATAGTATTGTTACTTATCCTTAAGAAAGTATCCTCTAGGACAATTGCCAGCAAGTTACTTCACCCATTATCTGTAGTTCTCCCTTTGTGATCTGTTCCAAAACTCAAACATTTGTGGGTTTTGCTTCTTCTAAAGGAGAATTGTAGCCTGTACAGCTCCACACTTCCCTTATAATTCTTTATATATATATATATAAATATAATTTTTTTTTAAAGAATACATGGTCACTCACACATCAAAATTAGAACTTAGTGGAAAGAGACGAAACAGAGGCTAAACTAATGCCTTGCAGAAAATTACTCTTTTTTGATGTCCATCTTCAACACATGCAACTTTTAAAAGCAGGCCTAGAGGAAGCTGGTGTAATGAAAGGACTAATCTCAAGTCTGACAAAAACAGACAACAGGAATTACCAGCTTTACATTAAGCACATTCAAAACATAACATAGCTATCCATGCAGCAATATTGTGTTGCTGTTTTCATGCTAAATAACCTATACAGAAACATATGTTAGAAGCAGAGCTCAGGTATACTGTTTTAGTCACAAAGATGAAACACAGAAGGAAGAAAGCAAGGAATTCCATTTTAGAGGTTACCACATTTATTGTCTACTTTTATTGATCACAAAAACAACCAAAAAACTGCCTCAAACACACAGAATAACTGTTTAACTACCCTGCATACATAATTAGATGAAGTTCAATAAAGGAGAACCTTATTTACTTCTGGGTTTAAAATAAGAAAGCACCTAATTATATAAATTTAAAAATAGATTTAAACACTACTTATGTCAAAAAATGCATGAGAATAATAGCATGATTTTTTCCTTTTCATTGAAGTAACCCACAGATTCTGTGCTATAAAAAGACTCACGGATTCTTGAGACACATTTAAAATAGTAACTTACCACGATTCATTTTATGCATTCAAAAATGTAATAATAGACCTCTCCTGCACTGGAATTTCTTTTTTTTTTTTCCACATCTAAAAAGGTTTTAAATGAAAACAACTACTAAATCAACTCCTTTGACCTTCATGTTATAATCACATGCTTGTTTAAAAAGGAATAACTAAGCATGAAGAAATGGAAGCACTACTATTGCTCTGTCATTTATCTAATAATTGTGTTCATAGACTTAACAAAAATATTCTCTCGGAAAGAACTCAAAGAAGGTTATGCAACAGAGACAGACACCGTCCAGTCGAAAATACTTATCTATTTTAAGAAGCTAAAAATGTGGAGACTGTACTTTCTGCAAGTGTATTAAGGATATATAAATGCCACAACTGTAAGTCATTGGCACTCTGAATATTTGTGATAGGGAAGTGTCAGAGCTGGCAGAGCAGTAGACTGAATTTTTGAGGGGGCTCAGGAATCCCTACCACTTACAGCATCACACTTTGTAAAAAAGGGGGTGAGCTTCAAACAGTGTCTTGGGTTTAGTTTGTTTGAGAACAACACTGCTCCTTAACACATACTCCAACATCTGCTCCCCTGCTTTGCTCCATAGTTACTGAAGATGAGAAGACATGGCCATTAAGGAAAATAACATCCAGCCTGTGGCAAAGCAATTCAGTTTCTGCAGAAATCCCCTATGGACAAAAATAATCATAAATCCCCCAATGACCCAGAAAAAATAATTAAACAATTTAAATGTAATAAATTTGGAGCCACTGAAAACATGAAGGGCAGGTGAGGAGTATTTATGAAAGGTGGTGTAACATCTGTGACAAGTAGAAAGCAAAAGGTGACCAGTGAAGATGGTTATTATAAACTCTTAAGAATACTCCTCTCACAGCGTGTAAAGTTCAGCAAAAGAGAAATGTAGCCGTTAGCACAACATAATGGGCTTGTCATTTTTCTCATGTCATCTTTTAAATCAGGTTTCCAAGAACATCTACTGGGCAATGACTGAACGACCTCATCATTAAACTTCCTCCTTAGATTCCTTTCTGTTTAAAAGTACAAGACATACTTTACAGATTTCTTTTCCTTACAATAAAAAAAAATGCTTAGCAGTACAATTTTGGTTCTCTTTGCCATTATTGAGGATGCTTGAACAAAAATTTCTATAAAGTTAGAAAAAAAATCAAATTATGCACTGAACACCTGAATAGGTTTACGATTTCATCTTCTATAGCTGTTACAGGAAGCATGGAGAGAATAATAGACAACACCATCTCTAAAATGTTGATTTTTGTCTCAAAATCTGATTGACAGTGAAATTACATCAGAATTACCTAAGCTAGATAGAGATGCAATGACTTCCCAAGATGTTTCTGCAGAATAAACTGCTACGTAGCCTGTTGCTGAAAACAAAATATGCGAGACAACAGATGTATTGATTTCAATTGTTCAAGAAACACAAAACCAATAAATGTATAATTTTCTGGTGGGTAAAGGAACACAACACAAAAAACCAAGTTTGTAGAAAAGTTTAAAATACACTTTTTAAAATAAGTACAGAAAATAATCTTAACCTCTCCACTTTCTCATAGTTTTTTAACGCATCCATGAAAATATTTGGTTATAAGAACATTTTGTATGAAGGAGAGAGACTGGCACTATTGATGCCTACTAAACAGCTATCCCATTGCATATAAAGTGTTGCAGTTTTATCTTGCAGTTAAAGCGGGAAAAAACAACCAACCAACCAAAAAAACCAAACACTGGCACCCCTTGGAGAAAGCTATTTTCAGAGTTCACAGAGAACACTCACAGCATGTTCTGTTTAATAAATAGCCCAGTATTTAGACAGTGACGAGTCTCCCCTTAACAGCAGATGACCCCCTTGATGCCAGACTACATAGTAGTTAGATGTACTTCCTAAGAGTTGAGATTTTCCAAAAAAGAACCTTCTTCTAAGACTAACCAACCAGCTCCATCATCAGGGCATTAAAGCTTGTGCATGTTTTTTTATGTCATAGGTTACATTTTTATGTAATAGGTTAAAATTACATACGTGCAATGGAAAATATTATTCTTCTACACAATGAGACAAACACATTTGCTTCATTTAACCATACAGGGAATGCATGTCAGTTGTCAGCAGTAAGCTCCTCTTTCCAAACTCACTGAAGAGCTGGGAGAAGTGAGACTAAAAAAGGCAGAAGAAGAAAGATTATTGTAGACAGTCCAAAGGCACCATACAAGAATCATGGCTCACCCTAAGCCTCCTGTGCAGTACTGGTTTAATAAAAATTTCTCAAGATGATTGCTAGGTGACTATACAAACAGAAAGTCTGAAAATTCAAGATGGTACTTGTAGATTAGCAAAGAAATAATTTCACAGATGGAGAAGCACCAAGACTGATTTTTTTAATTCTTTTTTTTCAAATACATTATGGAAGTCTAATATAAAGCCAAAAAAGATCCCTGTAGATAGAAATGGAAACCTACAGAAGTCCACTCAAAACTAACATTTTTCAGATAAACCATTTTAAAAAGTTGATTTCTTTGTGCATGTGCTACATCTCACACGAAAAACTCTAGAAGGGCATGTGATTTGATATACAGCACAGTATTACTGCATGCCTTGTAATAATACGGGAAACTGGTTTACAGAGTAAGAACTCATGCAGATTACTAACAAACCTGAGAATCACAAGTGTCAATCAGGGCATAGATGCAAGGCTGCAATTTTTATTTCAGGTGTCGCATGCCTTTGCACACACCACTTTCTCACTTATATAATGGAGAGAGCACAAACGGTGAGAGCACAGTATCTGAAGATATAAAGTGCTATGCTCCGAAACATCAGTCCAAGTATCTCAAATTGGTCACCCTGGTTGTCAGGTACCAAAAATAAGCGGATTATCTGGAGACACTCACGCCTTACGTAAGAGGCACATAGCAAGTGTTCTGCTCGGAAATTGTCATCATAAAAAGGACAAGAATGTAATCATATGTTCAAGGCAAGGTTTTAATGCATAACTGAGAACAGATGTGGAAACACAAGCACAGCAAAAGAGCACCTAATTAGCTAATTGAAAAGTGCATCCTCAGGCATATGAAATCCAAGTCTGACAAGCAGTCATAAGCTGACATTTCTCAATTTTTCAGTGCTTAAAAACTTAAGCATTGCAAAAACTGAAGCATATGCCATCACAGTATACACATACACACACACTGTAATCATACACAGAATTATGAAATATTTTGGGTTGGCAGAGACCTTTTAAAGGCCATGTAGTCCAACTCCCCTGTAATAAGAAGGGACATCAACTAGATCAGGTTCCTCAGAGCCTCATCCACTCTGACCTTGAATGCTTCCAGGGGTGGGGCATCCATCCCCTCTCTGGGCAACCCATCCCAGTGTTCTACCACCCTCATTATAAATAATTTATTCTTTATATCTAGTTTAAATCTATTACTTTTTAGTTTAAAACCATTACTGTTTGTCCTATCTTATACATGGGTTAAAACGATCTCGTATTCTGGACTAGCTACAAATCAGGAACAACACTGATATGTACTTACACTTTACTGTTAATCTGGACATTTTTTTCAAACTCTACAATGTAGTGTTAGAAGGCCAACAAAGGCATATTTAACTGCATGCATCATATCTGTGGCAAATTCTTTGTGCTTACAGAAATTCACTTATCCATAAGAGCTACAAACAGAAGGAACAGAAATATGATGAGCATTACAAGGTCTAAAATTAAAAGAGGATATTTTACTGCTTAGCTGTTTTGTTGATAAATATTTTTAAAGACACAATCTCTGAAAAATTATTATAGTTAATTCAAGGAAGCTTATTATATACCAAAAAAGGGCAATTCCCTTACAGCCTTTAAAAAGCAGTTGACTTTAGTCTGTTGATTTCAATTGAAACTAAAATACCTTTTTTCTGTGTATAGCTACACAAAATAAAGCTCTCTTCAGAAGTTTAGGAAGTTGTCAATTTTCTACAAAATTATCATCTACTTCGTTAAGTTCAGTATTCATCATAACTTTTTTTTACTATTTCAATCATTGTGTTAAAAATACACTCCACCATTCACAAGAGACATGGTAGTCAATGCTGACCAGAACCCCACAAGAGGCATAGCTTAGCTGTATTCTCATTACTTTGATTATATTAGACATTGAGTGCCAACATTTCAACTGCTTAAATAATACAGACCCAGAGAAGTGCACTGGTTCTTAAAACTGAATGCTGCTCCTTAAGTATCCAGGATCTTTAGACTATGTTTCTTTATTTTTCCTTGATAATTAATAGATAAACATAATGTCCTTGATAATGACTACAGAATGTGTAAGCTCATAAGTACTAAACTCCACCACAACAATTTTTTTTTGGTTCTACATAGGTCTTATCTTCGTACTTAATCTCCTTTAAAGAATAAAGATGAGCCATTACTTACTTTATAATTTTTTCTGCACCTCTAATACTCCCAGCACACCTAAACGGGACCAAAACACAGCAACTTCGATTGCGAGTATCAGCATTTGCTAAAGGTGTGTACACAAGCACACATGCACGTGTTCAGAACAGGTAGATCTCACATAGAGATCTGAGACAGAAGAAGATACTAGAAATGCTCACCCTACCACAGAAAAAACCTTCTTCTTACTTGCCTAAAAAGTAAAATACAGGGAAAAAAACCAACCTATTAAGAGTCCCAACACAATCAGGTAAAGGGCAAATTTAAGTCTAAAAACCAAAACTTTGGGAAAGGAAACCAAGGTTGCCACCCACAACTAATTTCAGAGAATTGAACCAAAAATACAGAGCAACCATTCAAAAGTACAGTGAAATACCATAAATTCATGGTACTTGAAAAATTCAGTTAGAACTATGATACAGAATCACAGAATCAGTCAGGTTGTAAGGCACCACAGTGGGTCACCTGGTCCAACCTCACTCCTGAAGCAGGGCCACTCTAAAGCACACAACACAGGATTGTGTCCAGATGGTTCTTGAATATCTCCAGTGACGGAGACTCCACAACCTCTCTGGGCAACCTGTTCCAGTGCACAGTCACCTGCAGAGTAAAAAAGGTCTTCCTGAAATTCAGGTGGAACTTCCTGTGCATCATTTTCTTCTTATACAGAATAATCATCTAATATACAGGAAAAAAAGTCTGTTGTGTTTGCTGGGAGCAGCCCTAGAAATAACTACTTGTTAGCTGCCACATTTCTTGCATTTACAATTAAAAAAACCCAAAACATTTTACAGTGAAAGCATGTTAAAAGCTAGCATTTACCTAAGACAGATTTTGAGGGGAGAATTTAGAAATTGCTCAAATTACACCATCAGTTTCAACTGAGGCTTCAAAACAAAGGACCAAATTGAATGTTTGCCAAGTTAGCTGTAAACTGAAGACCTGTCATAGCAATTCAGCCTGAGCAGGGAGCTGGACAAGACAACCTCGGAGGGTCACTTCCAACCTCGGCCATTCCCCAAGTCTGATGCTGTTTGAGTGCATCAACACTGAACTCAGTTCTTAGCCAGTGTTTGGAGTCTGGGGACTAGACTTTCCCATGGGCCTCAGTATTTTATGTGGACGTTGTTAACATGACTGAGTGTTAATACAGTGAGTGCTAAAGGAAGTTACTGTTTATCCTTCATCATTTATCATCGCTGCTTTAGGACTGCAAAATGGCTTGTAAAGTGAGCTGAAGACATCAGTGACCTTAAAATACAGCACTGAGATAGCTCACCAAAGTTTAAAAGGCAAGTGTAGCTAGAAAAGGCAACAGAGGCAATATAGTTCTTCTCCGTTTCTAGAATTATTAATTTGCCACATTAATAAAGAAACAATTCCCTGTATTATAATTTATTAATGAAAAAATTATAGGAATGAAACAGCACTACAGAGTACTAATCCATTTTTGCCATAACTGCTTACAGCCAATCTGGCTTCTAGCTAAAACTCAATAAAACAAGAAAGGAAGCAATATTAGATCACAAAGAAAACTAGCACTGTAAAAAGGCACATAATAATTTTGCAAAGGACAGACTTCCCAGTCCTACTATGCAACATGTGTAACAAGTATATTTAGGGAAAAGTGTATACTTCAGTGTAAACTGGTCCTACTCATAGACCATCTTAAGATTCAAATGAAACAAAACTAAATTCCAAACAGCAAAAATTCCTGACCTGAGATCCACTGCAGATTAGTGCAAAAACTGATATGCTTCACAGAATATTCAAATGGAGATAGCCTTCCAAGAATATCGGAAAAAATCCCTTTTAAATTATGACTCCTTTTTGTGTTGAGTCTGCAGGACAACATTTGCTTTCTATCAGCTTTCTCTACCCTTCACTTTCCTTTTAGCAATTAAAAGAATTAGTTGCCTTTGTCCAAAGCCAATCTCACAGACTAAACGTGTATTAGCAGTAGCACAAGAAGCTTTTTTAAGTAATCGCTAAATTTCCAACATGCCGCTCCACAAAAGAATTAGGGAAATCTGAGATCATCACATTTACCCTCCCAACTTGTCCGCTACCCCTTCTGAACACCGTCCTCATCCAAATTATATAGCTATACACAAAGTTTTATATGGAGCAAGATGAACTACATAGGTGGTGCATAACAAACATAGTTTCAAGAACTAGTAAGGCTGTGACATACAAAAAATATGTAAACTACATTTTTTTCAATGACTGTTAAGAATCATTACTGAATATGTTAGAAGTTTGTTTGACAGAATCTCCATTTTGAATATACATAAAGATTATAAAATGAAACACATGACAAATATTCTGAAAAACCAAAGCCATTGCTGTTTATTTATATTTTAAAAATATGATGTCATGTAACAATAACAGATACATCCTGGTGTTCTTTTAAGTGGCAGATATCAGCAGGAAAGGACTTTTTCTTCCCTCATAGTTTGCATTACAGCACTTTATTTTAATCAATTTATTTAGGTGCTTCACAAGTTCACTCTCATATATTGTTCATGTGTTTCTGAGTTATATAAATGTCAGTCATGCCTTTGTCTATCTTAAACCAGAAATCAAGCCAACTTTCATGGTACCACAAATCATCACTGCTACTGTCCATATATAAGCTTAAATATATGTTTTTTTAACCTAGTAACAATAAACTGAGACTAGGAAGTTTAGATTTTTTTAGACAAAGATGAAAGAATTTCTGACTTTAATTCTCAGCATGGAGTTCTGTACTCACCTCTCTCTGGCACTCAGGTCACCATCTCAGAGCCTGCAACAATTGAACTTGATGGTATGTCATCAACACAGAGCAGCAAGACACACAGGCCTTAGTGCTTAATGACATTAGATTACCAGAAAAACACTTATTTTTGTATGCCCTAAAAGGACTGCTGTGTGTAGGTACTCTGTCATGTAGGACCATCACCAAATTAGCAGTTTTATCCAACTTGGCAGAACTTCACAAACAACACATCCTTTCATCCATGGAGAAAATTCTACAGACCATTCCACTTATCTCTGAAGTAAAGTATTCAATAACAAAAGAGTGGAGTCTTACATTATAGTGCTGGGCTACCCACTGCCACACAGATTCATTGCTGCTACACAACGAATGTCCTCCCAGAACTGGAAGGATTCTGTGTCTCTTAGCAAAAGCCTGATGGCTTCCAGGAGCTAATTAGCCACTGAAGGACAAGTAATATTCACAGCAGTACAGAGATTATGAGGCTGGAAAAATTTTAACAATAGGTTAAAAAATAGAGGCTTCTAAACACTTGGCATATTAGAAGAAACGAGTTATGCTGTGTGTACAACTTCTTAAACCACTTGTGATTCAGCTGACTATAGGAATAAGACGACACCAGTTGCAGGCAGAACTGAATTCCCATTTAGAAGGTCAAAAATTCCGTCATTAAGAAACTATTGCATCATGGATTTTTGTTTTCATTTGGTGGTTGGGGTTTTTTTTATGCTTTAAACCTGTCCTGTAGATCTATGGTATTTACATATTTGACACTGAGCAGTACTCAACTACGGTAAAACTATTTCTTGAAGAATAAGGTGCATTTCTGAGAACTAATTTTAAGAAGTCAGTACATAAACTAGAACATTTAACAATCAGGGAAGAATGCAACTTGACGAAATGACATTCTCTTTTCCAGAGATCAATTGTCTTAGATTTATTTAATCAAAGATATGATACAGTTACAAGCCCATGCATTTCATAAAAATCTGAACTTAAAATTGTTATGGAACAAAATTTTAAATAAAGCATGTACAGAAGTTTCTGGGCATTCAAGTGGACTGGTTAATCGGAAGAAATATTATATGCAACATATGGGCAGAAGCAGATATTTATCTCTTTTCTCTCATTTTTCTCTTTTCTTCCACCCCAGACCTTCTGAAGATAAATGACAGTCAATTAACTCTATGGATTAAGCCCTAGGCATGTGCTCATAGTTGAGCCCATAATTTCACTTTCCATTGGCTACACATTTATAGTACATCCTTTTATACTGTTATTAAAAATAAATAAGACATTTAAAAAATGTAGCTAGTATAATTATTTTTAAAATGTCCTTTATCCATTTAATATGCTGACAAAATTAAAATTTCTGCCTACTTAAATTCTTTTTTATCATTACAAGGTAATTCTTGCAATTCCCAAATGATGTTGAAAATTACTACCTCTTGTAGAAAATTTGGGTATTTCTATGTAATGAAACTGCTGGAGAAAATCACAGAGAAGCTGCAACAGATTAACATGAAATAAATATTAGAAATAATATTTAAAGGCACACAAATACTTAAACACATACGGTTTCAAATCTTTATTGTTTTAAAATTCTACATGTCTTTTACAATTACAATAATTTGTTACTTAAATGACTCTTGTATGGTTAATGTACAATGAGTTTTTTCCTGAAACTCAACCATGAAATAGAATTTCATCAATATGATTTTTCTAAATAGATTAATACAAGATTTCTGTTTTGTTGAGAAGAACAAGTGCTTCACTTTCAACAAACGGCACAGGTGTCTTCCCTTCAGAATCTGTGTGATCAATCCATTGAAAGTGCTTTTGAAGATTGCAGAGCTAACTGTGACTGATTTTCAAAATCAGTCTATCAAATTACGAGGGTTTTTTTAACATTGAAGAGCATTTTCATGTAATGAAACAAGCTGCAGTAGTTATTTTTATTCATCTACTGAGGCAAACTCATGTTGAGGAAAAATTATATGATTATCTGCATGCAATGAACACTCCTCTTTAAATAGTTGATGAATTTTACACATATAAAGAATCTGTTAAAGAGTGCAAGTACTTTGATAATGATTTCACAAAAGGACATATGCTGGTAATAATGGTAACTAACATTTAACATCTAAATACAAGCTAATGTATATTTAACAGGCAGTTAACATGGCTAACAAACCATGTTTCATGTGGTTGCCCTTCAAGAAAATGAACTCATTTGGTCCACACTCTTAAAGTTATCTGGGTAAAAAAAAAAAAAAAAAAAATCAAAGCAGTTAGGGCCAAAGTTTTTGATGAATTTCTTGTTTCTAAAATGTCACCTGTTAAAAAGTAAAAGCAGTACATCAATGACGTATCTTGTCTCATGACCTCAGTATAAAAAGATGGCCGGGCATTTGAAGCGATGAATGAGCACTGAAGGACAAGTCAAAAAAATAACGGAGACAGAAGGAACTAAAATTTTGTTGTGTTATACTTTCTTGTTCCACGGTACTGCTTTCACTCGGTAGAATTTTGTACCCAAAGGAACTTTAAATCTGTTTTGTGCCTACAAGAAAAAAAAAAATCAAATTAGAAACCCACGTGGGATTATTCCTCTGATTTTTATATTTTTAAGCAGAAACTGATTCCCACCCCTCAATGTTTATGAGACCCTTATGAGTCTGGCAAGGTTTGGGTAGTGTAGATACAAATACCTAATCTACTGCCCACTAAACCTGTTTCTAATTCCCCTTCTCTTGCTCTCCACTGACTCAAAAGAAGAACAGGAATAGCAGAACTTAGGACAATTTTCATCTAATTTGTTACGCAGAGACTACTTGTCACAATTGTTAAAAATATTAAAACTAATTTTCTTCTCTATTAATTGTAGATGATTTTCTATTACTATTTCCTTACCTTTTTTGCCTGGCAATATTCCTTTTCCATCACTTTTCCTAACACCCAAGGTCTCCTAGATGCACCTGATGCTAAAGAGAAAATATATTTATTACTTTAGATAAGCAACTACAGGTAACAGGATATTACATTCCATTTTCATTAAAACCAGAAATTCTTTAAAAACTCAATTTTTTTAAAAAATGAACAAACATTAAGTTCAGATATAAAGACAGCTTACTGGCATTTTCAAACAAAAACTTGATTTTTTGTTTCAAATTCTGTTTTAAAAACTAATATTAGAAGAAACAACAGCAAATCAAAACTGAAACTCATGTAATGAATCAAAGTTATTTTCAACAACCAAGCCTGACCTGAAGGCAGAAATTTCTTGAAATATTTCAAAGGACAAATTCTCAGCTATTGTAACTGCCCTTACTGAAATATTTGATTATTTTTCTATATTACTGATGGGAATTAGTTACTCATAAATAATAGTTTCAAAGTCCTACAAGCCTGTCAGTTTTGGTTGCAATCTTCTGAGAGTACCTGATACTGTTTAGAAAGGAGAAGAGTGAGAAATGTCAAAAATAAACTGACAGATTTAAAGAGCAACAGTGGGCATAAATAAACTTTCAGCTTTTATCCATTTCTTTAACAGTAAGTAAAACTATGTGTCTTGTATCCCAAGAAATGACATCCACTTTACTAGCTTTGCTTGTTTCTAACTATCACTAACCACAGCATAAAGAAAATATCAAAATAAACGGAAGGAAAAAATCACATAACCTATACATAATAATCAAATCAATGCTTTTCTAAGTGTGACAATTTATGAGATACTAGAACATGACTCACTCAAGAACCACAGTTCAAAATTTTATCAGCCTTCAAGGTTAAACTGGCTATTAGTAGTGGAGCAGATTCTGTTCTACTCGACTCCTACAATCAGGGCAAAGAATTCACATATGGATTGAATGCTTTACAGCTAATATTTAAATTATAAACCCCCTTTTTGTAATTAGAATTTGCTTGGCTGATAGGCTTTGTCTCACTCTCTAAGAGAGACAGTGAGAGAGATGGAGGGCTTTTTTCCCCTATATTTCCAGATGGAAATTTCTATATCCTGAAGAGACAGCATCGAAACCGTGTGGTCCTTCCTTAACCAATTTCAGTGTTGTCATAACAGTTTAAGCTATCATAATGTAGGCAGAGACATCCTATGATAGCCTAGATCTCTGACATTTAATAGTGCAGGTAGATCTAGAATTAACAATTTGATATGCAAGTTAGTACAAAAGGTCAGGTTCAGATGCAACATTTTGGCGGCCCTTACAACAATAATTTGGATTACCTATCAATTATCAATTTTAACCTATCACAAATACAACTGGTGTTCTGGACTTCATTTTTCCCACTTCCCTGAGGGAGGAACAGATTCAAAGACATGGTTTCCTGAAGCACTGAGACAAAGACAAATGTGTTCCTCAAGCAAAAGTTAAGTCTGCTCTGTTTTTTTATGTGCAGTTTCTTCAAATTTGAGACTAACTCAGGTTAGCAAGTGGTAAGAAATGGAGCAAACTGAGTCCATTTGAAAACAGACAGGGCAGTGAATTATGTACTCACAGTAACATACCAACTGATGTGGCTTTTACATTATATATGTAAACCAACAGTATGAAAATCTACCATATTTCACATAGCTGCGTATGCACTACTAATGCTGTAGTTCTGAATGTATTACATCTTAACTAAAACAGGCATTCTCCCCTTATGCTTCGCAGATGACACATGGCACAGATCCTTCAGCAAACTCAGAATTCAGTAAGGGCCTGGTGATCTCCTAGAGACCACACCATTATTTAAGGTCTTCCATCTTTCATCATAACTGAAATCTACTGTGAATCTGCTCATTGAAAATAATTTGACATCTTGCGACATGCAATAACACATAGAAACTTTCACTGATCAATTCAACAAATACCAAATTTTCTTTTGATATGTATTCTTAGACATTTCCAAAAAGTTGGGAGCACAGGTGGGTTTGCAAAAAATACTACACATGACGGTTTAAAGACATTTACACGAATCTATTTCACGTAGCTCACAGTTTAGTGCAAAGCATTGTTATTTTTCCTCATTTAAAAATATTTCAATTTAGCTATGTTTACACAGCTGCCAAAACCAGCCCAAAAAAACCCTTGAAGATTAGGGAGAAAAAAAACCCAAATGTGCTATCAACATAAAAAACCCATACAGAATGTGCTCCATGAAAACTTACTAGCCTTGCTAAATACTATTTAAATTTAGTAAAATAACAACCAGCAAAAATATTACTTGCAAATCTCCATATACTGTTGTCTACATTTTGTCTATATTTGTGCTACTAAAAGGTTGAAGTAACCTGAGGGGAATGTTAAAATACTCTGTTGTGTACAAAACTGGCATTTTCTCCCCTTGTGCCTTTTTTTTCCACCTCCTTTAAAGATGCAGATATTTTCCCCTATTTTTCCAAGATACTAACAACTACATAAGTTTTTGATTAAAAATGCTCTGCCTTGAAAAATTCACATTAGAACAAATAGCAAAAGCTACAAAGATAGCTCACAATTACCTGTATTACATGCTTCTCATATTTATCGCATATATATTTATAAAATAACTAAGTGTTAGAAAGTGAAAAGCGTTACTCGCAGGAGGAGCTAGTAATTGGAAGAAATTTGACACTTACCACACTCACCTGGTTTGAGATCCAGTGCAGCAAGGGACTCTGAGTGCAAGAAATACAAGGTTGGACTAACAGTAAACAACACGTAGTTGTCATGCCTCTCATCCAAGATAATGAGAACCAAGTCGCCAACCTGAAAACTAAGGAAAAAAAATAAAATCACAGAACTTATATTAAAAAAAAGGCATAGAAGCTTTAAACTACATTCATTACACTACATTTTTTCAACCATGCTTTGCACAGAGACTTAGTTGAAGAGCAGCAGAGATGTTTCTACTTGCTACGCCAACATATATACATTTTATATTTTCAAGTCAACAAAACCAGGCTACCTTTTGAAAAGTGTTTTTGAGATGTACTACATCAATCAGTTCAAAGAACAGTCAATTTTGCTTTAAAAAATAATCAGGAATGCCTAACAAAATATAAATTTTCAATTTTGTATTATTTCTATTCACCCAAAATTAAGGTAATCATCCCTATAGCAGTGTTTACAAACATTCTTTTGATGTTTTAAACTGAAGCTAACTTAACATAGAAAAATACAGCAAAATATTTATGTACCTTTCCATCTTAACATTTTAAGCACACAAGACAAAGAAGGGATAAAGTGCCCATCTTTAATCAAAGGGTTAAAAACAAATAAACACTGTGGTGACTTTACATAAAAAATTTTAAAAATCTGCTTCTTCCTGACACCAGGGTAACATAAGAAGCCACCAAGTTCTCATGCCAAGTTTCAGTAAAATTATTCAAAGAACTTTTTCTGACATCAAGCTTCCTTTTCACAGTGCAAATGTGTTGCAAGCAAATTATTTAGCTATTAATGAAATGAGTTCTAAAATAGCTACAAATTAGGCATTAGATTGTGAGGGGGGGTTCTAAGAACAAATATTACTAGTCCTCTGGGGATGGGGGATGAAGCGGCAAAGAAAGCAAAAAACTCTTCGCCATCAAAAGAGACTACAGATACATAGCCAGAGACAAATTAATAAAACCAGAGAAATTTAGCTCATCTTCTTCAAAGTTCACTTTTGGATTAAATAAACAATATTCCAAGCTTTTCTGTCTGGACTCATGAAGACTGGCTATATTGGCTTAAAGACATCTCTATTGGAAAGATGACTTCTTTCACAATGTTTTTCTCCCAAATGACTACCAAGAGAGTTACCAGAATATTCAGATTCCCAAGGGAAAAAACAATATTTCACACACTGACCTTATTACAACAAAAATGCAAACTGGTGGAATTCAGAAAACATGAATGGAATAATCTGTGCTCGTTTTGTTTCCAAAAAGATTTCTTATATTACTCAAGTAATTTATAAGACTGATATTAAAAAAGCTGTCTGTAGCTTTCATATTTTGCAAGAATACTTCTTTTTCCAGCAACAATTCTACATGCAGATGCTAACAGATTGATAATACCTAACGAAATGTTTGAGTTGATTTCATTTCATTCTGTCAGGATAAGCCAAGAATTTTGAAGACTTCAGGAAGGTAAAAACTCCTCTTGTAATATAATGCAACACTATGCATATTCAAAGATGAACAGATTTCCTTCTACTTCCTCTTTGCATGACTTCAAGGTTACAGATAAACAAAGAGATCTAAAAGAAAACTCAAGGAGGATTCTAGAAATCCCATGAAGTATTATTGATATGAACTGTATAAAGAAAGGTATGGAATTCAAGAAAGTCACTGACATACAGAATTCAGAAAGGCTGGTTTTCTGTTTACAAATTGGTTTTCTAAAATTTGATTTATGCTCAAGTGGGATGGTTCGACAGCTGCTGGCTGAAATACAGAGAAGATCTATATACCTTTTCACCACAGAGCAAGAACAGAAGAATTGTAATATTCTTTGACTATACACTTATTTTATTGAAACTATATCCATCTGTTGATATGAAAATTAACATGTACTTACTCTCTAATTGCTATTTTTTCAGAATGTCTTGAGGATACTGATGACATGCTTTGGGACATCTACAAAAAAGGAGAAAAGCTATAAAGTATTGACAAGTTATGATGAAATGTACATTACAGGTATGAATATGATAAGAATGTTTGATTTCAAACAGTGTCTAGTCTTGCTTATTTTACATTCACTCAAAAAACAGCATACTTTTGTCATCCTGTTCTGTAGTGGGTTTGGTTTTTTGTGATTTGTTTTAGGGTTTCATCATTGTGCCTTTTTTTTTTTTTAATAGCTACCTTTGATTCTGAAATTTCTTGCATAACTGACTTCTCCCTCATTATTTAAAACTAAGAAGGGCTTTCCAGATCAGTGCCAGTTAAGATTTATTCTAAGCATACACAAGACCTATGATACAGCTGTGCATGTAACACAGAAGCCACTGGCACTAGAAAAGGCTGATGGCAGAACACTGAAGGTTAAACATATTTCTTACAATTAAACTCTGTATGTTTTCTCTGTTTTTCTAAGTACTGCCATAAAATCTGAAGTTTAGTGTAATAGGACAGATCAGCACTCTCTGGAATAAAACTGGAGTCAAATCTACTAAGACCAAATAAAGACTCAATTATATAAGGTTTTGATCATAAGAATTCTCCTATATTTAAATCCATTTAAATTAATTAATACTGGCGCATGGACCAACTTCAATAGGATAAACTAGACCTAAAAATAAATATAAGTGTACACAAACCTTCTACAGTAACTATGATGACAAGAAACGGAAATGGGTAACACTACTTTCTATCTAAGAAAGAATACCTGGCCCACATGCAGGCAAGTAGCTAGAGAAGCTGATCTGATGTAAATGTATCCGTTTTATTACCCTCTGGTAACTTCCTTACAAAAGACAATTCATAATTGTGCCAGAGAAACTCTTGTCCAGAGGTCCTGCAGATTTTCCATTCATTCCTACTTCCTGGATTATTTATACAAGCTATTCAAATCTAGATTGCTCACACTTGAAGTTCAGCACATGATTTTTCTGCTGTAACTCAAATATTGTTCCCTACACCATATTTCCTATTGTCAATCTTGCCCTCTGCCTTCCCCAGAGGCAGTACCAGCCTGTCTTCACATGAGCTTGAAGCCTTTTCACAACTCACTTTCCACATTTCTTCAAAGAATGAGTCCAAATTGAATGCAGTATAACAAAAAAGCTCTCAAATTCTGATGATGCTTTCAGCAGTTTTCTTTAGAGGATCCAACTTCAGAGGGTTTTTTTGTTAAAGGTTACATTCGTCTTATTCATACTGTACTTTTTTTTCTTGAAAAAGTTGCAGCTAGCATGAATGTTGTCAAATTTGCCTTGATTGTTCACAAAAGTGTCCGAGAGCTCTCTTCAGATATTAAGATCAGAGATTATCTAACTATTTTAAAAACTAGAATAAGTGTTAAATTAAAATGCAAACTAGCCTGATTTCTGTATTTTTCCTTAATTTCTAATTTAAGGAGAAACAGAATAAATTAGAACACTGAAAATATTTCCATTAAAACTTAGTAAAGAATGTTTTTATGAGTACAGTTCTTATAGCCTTCACACAGAAAAAAAGGTTTCTTTTCTCAGTAGTTCATATAAAATAAAAAAATCCTAGTACTAAAAGAAGTTCCTTTTTATTTTTTATTCCTTGCAGAGGTAACCCGCAAGTTCTGCCACAAAAGACAGTGACCCACAAAGATTTTCTTTATTGTACAGAACCTCTCCTAAGTTGCATATCTGAAGAAATTAATAGAAATAAACATTGATATTTAAGTGTTGAGGTATATTTCAGTTTCATAAGTGCATTGGAAAGAGAGAGAAAAAGGATAAAAACAAATATAAATTTACCTATAAAAACCAGATTATAAGTAAGGAATTGAAAAGGTATTAATTTCCGACGCACAGTAAAAAATAAAATTTGAAATTTTTAAGGACCAATGAACTGCCAATTTCTCCTACATGGCTTGGTACTAACCATAACAACAAAAAGAATCTTCTATTGTCTTGTACACCACATCTTCAATTTTATTTTAGTCTGAGATGACAAGGGATCAAAAATTTAGGAAATCTACAGAGGTTTAAAAATATGTTCGGTGTGTTTTGAGTTTCATTGTAAAAAACTACACTGAAATAACTTTTGTGCACTTCATCAACAACTGGAATAGAAAAAAAATCTTTAAAAAAAGATGCTTTTAGGTATCTTGCAATACTTTCTTACACCCTGAACAAATATAACAGGTCCTAAGGTAGGCAACTTGGAAGGATGCTCTCCTTGACCTTGTCAACAGAGCGGATCTCGTGAGTGAAGTGGAGATTGGGGGCCATCTTGGCCACAGCGACCACAAAGCGATCAAGTTTAAAATCTCTGCTGACAGGAGGAAAAGTGTCAGCAAAACCTCAACTCTGGACATAAGGAGAGCAGACTTTTGGCTGCTCAGGGAATTAGTAAGTAAGGTCCCCTGGGAAAATGTACTTTCAGGTACCAGGGTCCATCAGTGCTGGTGACTTTTCAAACATCACCTCTTAACGGCACAGGAGCAGGCAATTCCCAAATGGTGGAAGTCAAGCAGGCGAGGCAGAAGGCCAGCTTGGCTGAGCAGGGATCTTCTCTTGGAAATAAGGCAAAAAAGCTCAGTGTTACATGAGAAGAATTCAGATGCTGCTTGCTGCTATAGGGAGGAAATTTGTGTGGCCAAAGCGCAGCTGGAGTTGAAGCTGGACAGAAATATGGGGGACCATAAAGAGTTTTTTCAAATACATTAATGGCAATAGCAGTATAGAAATATCATTGGCCAGTCACAGGATGGTGGTCACCTTATAAACAGAGAGAGAGACAAAGCAGAGGTGTTTAACACTCTTTGCCTCTGTCTTCAACACAGATGACAGACCAAGAGGGTCTCAGTGCCCTGTCACTGTGATAGTCACAATGATCAACTCCCAGTCAACCCTGAAACTGTGCAGAATCTGCTGTTCCAGCTGGATCCCTACAAATCTATGAGGCCTGATGGCATTCATCCCAGAATCCTCAGAGAGATGCTGATGACATTGCACAACCTCTCTCAATGGCTTTTGAGGCGTCTTGGGATTCTGGAGAGGTCCCAGCTGACCGGAAGCTGAACATTGTCCTGATTTTCAAGAAAGGCAAGAAGGAGGACCCTGGAAAATACAGGCCTGTCAGTCTCACTTCGCTGCCTGGTAAAGTTATGGAGAAGACTATTCTGGGAAGTACTGAAAAACACCTGAAAGACAACACAGTCATTGGTCACACTTTCCATGAGAGGAAAGTCCTGCTTATCAAACCTGATTTCTTTTTATGACAAGGTAACCTATCCAGTTGATCACGGGAAGCCAGTTGATGTAATCTTTTTGGATTTCAGTAAAGCTCTCAATATCGTCTCTCACAGGAACCTTCTGGACATTCTGTCCAGCACACACATGGAAAAACACATCATGTGGTGGGTGTGCAAATGGCTCACAGGTGGAGCACAGAGGGTAATAGTGATGGGGAACATCAGACTAGTGACCTGTCACTGGTGGAGTTCCACAGAGCTCCATCTCAGGCCCTGTGCTTTTCAACATCTTCATAAATGACTGGAAGGGATACTCAGGAAATTTGCAGACGACACAAAACTAGGAGGGGTTGCTGACTCCCTCAAAGGCAGGGAGGCCCTGCAGAGAGACCTCACAAATTAGAGGACTGGGCAATCACCAACCATGTAAAGTTTAACAAGGGGAAGGCCTGGGCACCTGGGATAGGGCAACCTTGGATGTATGGACAGACTGGGGAATGAGATGCTGGAAAGCAGCACTGTGGGAAGGGACATGGGGGTCCTGCTCAATGGCAAGTTGAATGTGAGTCAGCAGCGCCCTGGCAGCCAGGAGGGCCAACTGTGTCCTGGGGGGCATCAGGCAAAGCATCACCAGCCGGTCAAGGGAGGGGATTGTCCCACTCTGCTCTGCACTGGAGTGGCCTCACCTTGAATATTGTGTGTAGTTTTGGGTCCCACAAAATAAAAAAGATATTAAGCTGTTAGAGAGTGTCCAAGGAGGCCAATGAAAGGCAAAGGAGGGCCTTGAGGGGAAGCTGTATGAGAAGCAGCTGAGGTCACTTGGTGTGTTCAGCCTGGAAAAGAGGAGACTGAGGGGAGACTTCCTTGCAGTACACAACCTCCTTGTGAGAGGAAGAGGAGGAGCAGGCACTGATCTCTTCTCTGTGGTGACCAGTGACAGAACCCAAGGGAATGGCCTGAAGTTGTGTCAGGGGAAGTTTATGTTGGATATTAGAAAAAGGTTCTTCACCCAGAGGGTGGTTGGGTGCTGGAACAGGCTGCCTAGGGAAGTGGTCACAGTACCAAGCCTGACAGAGTTCAAGAAGCATTTGGATGATACTCTCAGGCACATGGTGTGACTCTTGGGGATGGTCCTGTGCAGGGACAAGAGTTGGACTTGATGATCCTTGTGGGTCTCTTCAAATTTGACATTTTTCACAGAATATGCTAACTTCTACTAGAGAAGCTTATCAAACACTTTTGATATGAAATGTAACCTCCAACTGCACAGGTATCAGTTTCTACCACACTTCTACCTGTCACTTAAAGAAGGCAAGATTGCCATGGCCAGTTCAACCAAACCATGTGTCTTGTTTCCCAAACACACAGTAATTTCTTAAAGACTTAAAGTTGAGACCTGCTAGCAAGGATAAATAGAAAAAGGATTCATAGCACAGGAATCAAGGGTGCTTTGTCACCATAATCTTTTTCCTGCCATATGCTTTTACTATTACTTAAGCACTTAAGACAATGGCTGTTTGCATTTCCAGTGGCTAGGCAGAATTAAAAGTTTCACACCCTACAGAAACAATAGGTGCAGTTTTCCCAAAACAATCTCTACATTAACTGCTAACACTCTTAATTAGGCTTAATGTAGTTCTTGTAAACTGGCTGTCAATCTACTGTTGCTGAAAAACTGAGCCATGAAAATTAACTCCCTGTACCCCAAGTCTGAATGTTCTCTTTTTTCTGTAAAGACTCAGTTTATCTCCAGTCCTGATAATTCCCATCCTGTGAATCTTTTCATGAGAAGACTGCTAAGTTCAGGTACATCTGAAAGGTTATCTTATGTTACTTACTTACCTTTTGTCTTAACATTGAAAACATTTTTTAAATTAATAAATACACATTTTTAGATTTTATCAAACTTAACATTTTTTAGCTTTCACTTTTTCACAAGACTTAAAACATGCCTTGCACAAATACTTACCAATCTTTGATTTAATCTCTTATTTTCCTCTTCTTTCAACTGCAAAGTCTGAAAGAAAATCTTATCTGATGAGCTAACTAGTACAGTTTATATAGTACAAACATTCAAAAAAAGTTTTGATGACTAGAGCCTGACTACTTATACGATACTATAGCTTTCAATTCTAAAACGATTCTTATCAAAACGTATTTTGAATAAAGACAAAAAAAATTTGAAGTCCAGCAATTATCCCAGCGCTACAAAACCCACTACTAAGCTGTATTTACCTCCGCATTCATACTTTTCTTTCAGTTAGAAAAACAAGTCATTGATAGAACAGCAAAAGAAATGTAATATATTACTACATTAAAGCTTCTACCCATGACAAATTGTTTATAGTCAGATGACAGAATAAAGCAGGTAAGCAATTCTGTCAGTAACACCCAGGCACTTGCATCATGGAGTGCCACAATCCATTAAGAAAACATTACTGTTCTCCATCCAGTCAGAGATTTTAGTCCAAATGATCCTAGAAAGTTAAAAGCTAAGGACACTGTTGTTTCGGATTTTTACAGTCAACTTTAAAATGGCAACTGAGATGGAGTTAAATATGACTGGACAGTTAAAATATCCTAGAATCTAAAACATTCTAGTCTAACAGCTAGGGGTCAGTCTCACCTTTTCCCCAGGCTATAGCCTAAGAGAAATTATTCATTTCCATAAGAAAGCAGTAAATCAATCTTAATTCCTGTGCAGCTACCTTGTATGTCTTAATTTGAAAAAGTAACCACAACCTTTTTTTCCTGCAGAAATTCTCTGGATCAATGTCACCTGTCACTTCTAAGAAGAAATATTACATCTGAGTCATCCAAACTAAAGCCTACATAAGCAGAACAAAACAAAGCTAGGCCAAGAATAATGTACTAATACTTCTCTTGAATTACTTCAGTAAATCATACTGATCCAGAAAGAGTACAGTGAAAAAACACACCCTGAAATTATATTTATAATCCTTGCAGACACTGTCTTGCATCACAGCATATAACTGATGACTGCACAACTTCACACACACATATTTATAAGTAATTAGTTGTAACACAACCTCCCAAACAATCTACTCACTCTTTCTAACAACATTATCCTCTGTTTTTCTTCAGACATATGAACATTTTCACTGAAAGAGAAAGAAAAGGGACAGGGTAAAAATGGAATTTTTTTCATGATCAAAAATATCTTTTCCACACACCTCCCCACCATCTTCACTGAGTGAAGTGTATTACAGTATTTGCTAGCGCAGATGGAACAGCACAGAAAGATACCTTAAGAATCAGCACTGACATTTCTGGCATGTTTTTTGGGATTTTTTTTTTAACTTTCTTTAAACCAAGGAGCTTCTCTGTTGCAATAAGCCAGTGAATTTCCACTCACTGATTACTCTACCAAGTGAAATAGGGATATTTCTTGGTATTCACAGTATTTTCAAGCCACCAGGATGAAAGACACAGCTCCAAATGGTTTGACAGTTAATCCATAATAGTGCAGTTCAGCTCTATGACATCATATTTTCCTAGTCTGCAGTTTAAAGGCTACTGGGGAGTAGGCCTAGAGACATTAATGTGAACTTGCTAATTGTTTCCATTTATCTGTGTCATTAACTGAACACTGGGTCATCATAAGACAATACTCACGTCCCAATAAGAAATTTCTTAAGAACATAGGAATTCCTAAAACAATTAAAAGGTATTTTAAAAGTAGTTTAAAGTGGAAGAAGCAATGCATTTTATAGTCTAAACTGATTTGCTTGGGAAAAGAAAATGGACAAATTTTGGGACGAAACATGTCAAGCAAACTGCCGAGTTGAATTTGTAGCAAATTATAATTAAGCCATGCTAATCATCGCCTCATTTCAGCTAAAAAGCTGTTCAGCTCTCATGTAATAGGAAGTAGTCAACATAAACCTGTAATAATTTCTATTACCTGACTTTTAATACATTAAGCCTTAATATTTTTGTTCAGAAGCTTACCTTTACAATTTTTTTTTTTTTTAAATCTGCTTTGAGAGTTCAGGACTAGAACAATTACTGTAAGAAACAGCTCTCCTTCTAAAGACAGAGTGATTCCTTGTTTTACTTAGCCTTTACTCAGTGCAAGTCTAGTTTGGTAAGTAACAACTGTTTTCATCCTCACTTCCACAAAGCTATTTAATTCTCTGGGTATGTGATTCTGGGTTGGGGCAGCGTAGGTCATGATGGACACTGATAAAGTGCATGTAAGCGTATCTGACAACTCTGCTTTTGTTCCTCTGGCAAAAACCTTGTGTGTTTCCCAGTCAGGTTCACTGCTTCTGTAAAAGCTATGGAGGAGAAGTCTGTTCAGAAAGCTAAAGGCATGAAAGCGAGACACTGTATGTCCCATAATATGTAGCCGCCCAACTCATTCCATACCACAGTTCTTCTGTTTAACTTACATTTTGTATACTTAGATCTATTTTTTAAATCTCGTGACTGTGAAGCCACAAGATTGCAGCTTTAAGTTGTACACTTAGAAGCCACCAAACCCACACATTTCTGATGATTGTGACATCACATGTTCATGTACATTTAAAAGAATAATTTTAGGAAATACATCAAAGGCAGAAGGAGCATTAAACATGCCCATTTGTACTTCACAACACCCAACAGCGTACACTTCTAGAACGAGAGCGCACTTTGTATGTTACTACTACAGTGCCCCATACTTACTGCACAGCCATCATACTGGTTTCCATCGTGGAGTCCATTCTGCCTTCAGCCCCGAAGTCAGAAACCAATCTGTCTGTGTCAGCGGGAACATCAGCTGCACAGGCTCCACAAGCTTCTGACGCTGCTGCAGAGTAGGTTGATGGGGAAAAATTACTACTTCTCAGTTTATTAACTTCTTCCTCAAGCTTCTTCTTCTCTTCAAGCAAGCGAGCTCGATCTTCAGAAAGTGTTTCAATCAAATCTATGACACAAACAGAAATGCTTTTAATAACAGCAAGCACTAAGGATCAAAATCAACCTTCAATGAATGGAACAGTCCTATTAGAGAACATAAATACTTCTTCAGAACTTTGCTTACCCTTATCTTTCTCTTGCTGTTGTGTAAGTACTTTTAATTTGTCACTAAGATCATTAATTATGTTTTCTTTTTTCATTTTCTCTCTTGCCAGAACCGTGTTGAAGTTGGTCTGAAAACAGAAAGGAATTATTAGTGAAATAAGAAATGTACTGTATAAATATAATGCAAAATACATCACTAGAACAATAAAGAACAAAAGACCGCATGCATTTCAGTTTTCTAAATTATAATTAAACAAGGAATCAAAAAACTTGTTTACTTATTGCTTTGGGGAAGAGATAAAATGTCCACATTTTGATGTTTCTCCATAACATTTTTTTAAATTAATTTTATTTTTTACCCTTTCGTTCCCCCAGGCCCAGTACACACAAATAGTACAGTAATAAAGAAATCATTACAAAAAATAATTTAGAAGTTGTTGTTTTTTCTTTAATTATAATACCTTATATTTCAGTTAATGTAAAATAGATGTATGTTTTATATTTAAAACAGTTACTTCAAGGACCAAAAATTATTAAGACAAAGCTGAACTGAATCAGGATATGTTACATACAACAACAAAGAAAAATATTAATATACCATAATCTAAAAAATACATTTCAAGTCATGCATTAATTGCTCAGGGAACAATTAATTAATGCAAATAATACACAGGAAGCCTGGTTAATAGCTTGAATAACTGAACATAAATGAGGCCAGCATAGCTGTCAGTGTCGATCCAACAACTCTTGCTGTTTATTCAATCTTTCTACTGACCATTATTCCCTCAGCCCTTTTACTCTTAGTGCACCGCTGGAGAGAGACAAAAACAACCAAACCATCTACCAAAAGGTTATTTTAAATTAATTTCAGTTTTTCTGTGAATTTTAAGATTGTCTTGACCTATCCCTACCAAATCTCAGTCTTAAAATGGAAACTATTTGGCAGGTTACACACCTTACATAGTGCACAGCACCCTTTGGCACACATCTGCATAACAAAACTATCACACCACAAACACAAGTAACACTTCTAAGAAAATTTCACAAAGGAAACAAACGAACAACAAAAAAACCAAAGGTGGGGCTCAATACCCAAAATATTCAATAATCAGCAGAGTCTGTGTGGTAAACTGTCAGCACTGACTGATATACCATTTTTATGGGTTTAAGGTATTTGTTTGCTTTCTTGGGGTGGTTTGTTTGTTAGTAAAAAGTTTCAGCTTTCCCCAGAATTTGCTTTGAATGCCTCAGAACCTTCCCTTCCAAGCTCTGCTGCAAAAATGAAGAATACTATTAGACAATGAGGAAAATAGAACAGTAAGGAATATTCTGATGGAAAATAAATCTAATAGTTACCCATGCAGGAAAAAATTCCTGTTAGATTTACTCTGTAAGGCTCACTTCAGTATTAATGCTTGCAGTCCAAGAATTTCAATAATATTAATTTTTTATAGCTATCTGCAATTTTGTGTTTAATGCTGCAAGTGATTCATAGCATTCAACAAGCTGGCTGATCACTACCCTGTTTCCTTGTCCTTATTTGATCCTACCAGAGCTAGAGTAAGTAGAGGTGCTTAAAACAGAAAATCCTTTCTCAGTGTTTAAACCCAACAAAGCTGTAGATAATAGCTGTTGCTAACTGAGACTTAAGAACTCAAGATGTTTTGCAAGGAAGATGTGTGGATGCAGATATAAAATGTTAATCCAGTGCAGTATGACTTTGTATCAAGGCGTGGAGTACACAGCGTTTCTAAGTTCATTATGTAAAATACAGCCTTAGATTTAAACCTAAAACATCACCTGTACAGGCAAATAAGGTTTAAAAGCCAGCAAGCAGCATTCCAAATCAATAAGTATTTCAAATATATGGTGGTGTCTAAAATTTTGTAATAACCAGTATCTTTCTGCACTTAAAGAGATGAACGAATAAAAATTTCAAGTAAAAGTTTTCACAAAAATTGAATCTGGACAGCCCACTTGTTTCTTTGCCAGGTTTTTACTTTTGGGCTTTGGTTTGTTTGCTTGGTTTCTTCTTTTTCCTTTTTGTTTGGTTACAGTTTGTTTGGTTTTTGTGGTTTGTTGGTTTTTTTTTTGCTTTTTGTTGGTTTGGTTTGGGTTTTTCTTTTTTTTTTTGCCTTTTGTTGGTTTGGTTTGGGGTTGGGTTTTTTGGGTTTTTTTTTGCCTTTTTATTGTTTTATTTTGTTGCCTTTTTTTTGTTTCGTTTGGAAGGTTTTTTTGAGGTTTTTTTGTCTTTTTTTGGTTTGGGGTCGGTATTTTTTGTTTTATTTTTTTGTCTTTTTTTGGGTCGGTTTGGGTTCGGTATTTTTTGTTTTATTTTTTTGTCTTTTTTTGGGTCGGTTTGGGTTCGGTATTTTTTGTTTTATTTTTTTGTCTTTTTTTGGGTCGGTTTGGGTTCGGTATTTTTTGTTTTATTTTTTTGTC
>JAWMRA010000078.1:111107802-111126286 GCA_035584735.1 Pseudotriccus pelzelni
TTTTGGGGTCGGTTGGGGTTGGGTATTTTTTGGGGATTTTTTGGTCTTTTTTTGGGTCCGTTTGAGGTCGGTATTTTTTGTTTTATTTTTTTGTCTTTTTTTGGGTCAGTTTGGGGTCAGTATTTTTTGTTTTATTTTTTTGACTTTTTTTGGGTCGGTTTGGGGTCGGTATTTTTTGTTTTTTTTTTTTTTTGGGTCGGTTTGGGGTTGGGTTTTTTGTTTTATTTTTTGTCTTTTTTTGGGTCGGTTTGGGGTTGGGTTTTTTTGTTTTATTTTTTGTCTTTTTTTGGGTTGGTTTGGATTGGGTTTTTCTGGGGGGTTTTTTTGCCTTTTTTTTATTTGGTGTTGGGTGGGGTTTCTTTGTTTTCTTGTGGGGATTTTTTCTTGTTTGTTTTTTTTTTTGTTTTGTTTTGGGTTTTTTGTTTGTTTCTTTTGTGTTGTTTGTTTGTTTTGTGGGTATTTTTGTGTCTTGTTTTGTTTTTTTTGTTTTCTTTTTTGTTTGCTGGTTTTTTGTGTCTTTTTTGTTCCGTGTTTTTTTTGTGGGGATTTTTTGTTTGTTTTTGTTTTGGGATTTTTTTTTTTTGTTTGTTTTGTTTTGGGTTTGGGATTTTTTGGTTTTTTGTTTCTTTGTTTTGTTTTTGGGGGGATTTTTTGTTTCTTTTTTTTGTTTTGTTTTGTTTTTTGTTTTGATTTTGGCTTTTTTGTTTTGCTTGTTTGTTTTGTGGGGTTTGGGTTTTTTGTTTGTTTTTGGTTTATTTTGTTTTCTTTTAATGCAAGTGTCAGATTCCATTAACACATCATATCTTGGTGCAAACTTAGAACGTGAAGTGTTACACAGCAAAAGAAAAAACCCTACTTCAACTTCAAAACAGCAAGAGAACACATAATTGTCATGGGAGCAAAAGTAATAATAAAGAATCAACTTTACCTGCTGTTCTGCAGTGAGTGATGTTCTGATGTTCTGCATTTCTTCATTCTTTCTTTTCTCTTGTTCTTCAAGTTGCTCTAAGAATTTCATTTTTTCTTCCTGAAGCTTCTCTTGAAGTTCAGCAACTAAAGTTGATTCAGCAGATGATTCAGCAGGAGGACTTAAAAGAAAATGTTTAGGCTTTAAATTTGCAGCATATACTGAGTCCCAGAACATATGAAATAAGCAAACACACAAAGTCAGATGTGCATTGTGAGACATTATTTCTGAAATATTTAATAAATACCCTGTTACAATTATGTCACTACTACTCTTGAATTCTACCTTTTAATCATGAGCATCTCACCAATTCTTATGCTTGGGCATTCTGTTTGTTTAGTGTACTATGCTGGCTAAATGAAGTTTTGTTGAGGGGGAAGGCTTTTGTTTACACTTTTCTAAACATAAGAGAAGGTGCAGAAAGCAGTAAAAAGACAAAAAAAAAATCAATTTCATGAAGATTCTTAGTACATCAAAATGCAACACCTTCAGAACTATCACATAATTAAAACAATTCAGCAGTAGATCTGATGCTTAGGAATCCAGAGACAAAACTCAAAATTCTGGATTGCAAAATCTGGAGGACAGTACTAATCATAAAGGGATGAAAGCACCAACAGTGATGGAGGCCGGAAGGACAATGACCTTAAATGGTTTTTGAAACAGACAATGTTACATAGGCCAGGAAATTTCCATCACTGAGGCAAAAATATTAATTATGCTCTTCTCTGTTTTTGGCTTGAGTTATCAAGAACCAACACTGAAGAACTTCAGAACAGAGAAATCCCTTTGGTTGGGCAACATTTGTGAAAACCTGTATTATTTTAAATTTCTATTATTCCTCTACACCAGAACCATATTTAAACTCAAATCTTTTAGCTGCACTAAGTTAAAGCAAGAATCATTTGCCTCTCAAATGGGCTGTCTGGACTACCGACTACAAATGACAGCCAGATAAAAGATATTCTTGTTCTTCAAAGAATGCTCCTACATTATCCTTTTTTACAGATCATCAATGTATCAGGCTTTAGGTTTACACATTTAATCTGCAAAGGTCTCGACTACTACAGCAAGAGTGGCAATGCCTATATTTTTTATTGTTTTCAAGATACCAAAAGCAAGTATCTTCAGATTCGGGTTTCTTTGCAAGATGAAAGAGGATGTATTTAACAATGTATCTTTGGTATATGCCCATGTGATAGAACAATGGCAGCAAACTATTATGCAGCAGCTAAGCACTGAAACAGCCCTTAAGAAGCTGTAAATAAAAGAGCTCTGAAACCCAACTGAAGTTCTTAGAGTGGCAAACCAAGCTTTGATATTCCAGAAATCAGAAGTAAAATGAGCAGAGAACAAAGTAAGACATCAAAAACCCAAGTAAATCTTTCTTTTGTCCCACAGAGAAAACACTTTTGTGCTTGACTAAATTCCAATTTATTCCTAAATGAAACCTAGCTAAAGGAGAGAGCATGTGTTCTCTGGAGAACATTCACTACTGCAGAAGTGACAGAAGTGGACAGACAATACCAAGGCTGGAAAATACCAAAACAGTAATTCCTTTTTCAAAGCATTCAGGATACCTTTTTTATCTTTAATATCCTTTGCAATATTATAAATCTTTTAACCAATCAGCAAAATGTTTAACAACAAAAGTCATTAGAGAAATTATCATTTTCAGTTGGCTAGTACTATATAAGGTAAAAAGGAGAGTTACAAAAGCCCTGCAGTTTTATTATCTTTCCTAATCAAGACCACTTGATTTTCAGGCATACTAAAACACATTAATTTCCATACAGTGGAAACGCATGGATCACAAACATTTCCTTGTCGCCTCCAAATATTTTTGTTAGTTTACATGAGCGTTCAAAAACTAAACTTCTGACACCAGTGCAATACTCCAGTCAAATTTAACAATCCATCTCTCTGCCTGTGCCTTTTGAATGGCTAATGTAACATTACTCTTGCAGAAAAAAAATGTTTATCTGGCAAACATATAGGCACGTGCCAAATAAAAGTTCGTTTCTATCATTACAAGTTAACTGCTAAACTATGACTAAGGATAACAAGTCAACTTGAGTTACTGACATAGCTAGGGGTCAAACAACTAAACAGTGACCTGGAAATATTAACACAGATTCACTCAACATACATAAAACATAGCATGTCTCGATTCCAAGAGAAAAAAAAACTAATAGCAGAATAAAGGCATAGAATAAGGAGGCAATAAATATTTCAGGATCACACTAAAATCAAATTACTTGACAGAACTTATAACAAACTAACAGCACCTCTTTAGACTGAAGCAGATAATATTTCTTTGAAATAAGTTATTATCTGTTTTATCCAGTTTGGATAAGAAGACACAGCTGTGCTCAGAAGTTCAAATTTAAGTGTAGGTGGATTTAAAAAGTCTGATGACACAGCTACATCTTCTTCCTGTTGAGTCAAGTTTTTCAAATTTGTACAGTGCATTAATACATAGAAAAGGAAAAGAACACAATTTATCATTTTTCTTCTCACTTCATCATATTTCATTGAGAGAATATTTTCTTCAAGTAAGAAGGGCTGTTCTTAAGTTTCATTATATCCTAATCTTAATTCAAAGACTGTGATATTACCTTGATGCATTTTTTCACACAGTGACATAAAACAGACACTAACAAACATCATTTCATGATGGGTATCTTTGCATATGAAAATCCTGAGGTAGCAGATAACTCAAGTGAAGCAGATACTCCCATTTCCCTTGCAATGGGTATAAGTGAATTGCGTTCATGTTGGACCCTCTGCATAACTTCCTCTCCCCTTTCTTTTTTTTTAACATTCCATTAATATTCAAAAATTAAAAGCTAACTTAAGTCTACACTAGTGTTTTGCAGCATTCTTCTGGCTTTTATGCCCCTTCTGTCCATTTTATTGATCTTTTCCCATTTCACATACTTGGTATATCCTAATACCTATGAAAAAATTCTCTATTTAGATATTTTACAAATAAGATCCATCTGCTGCATTCATTTACACTACAAGAACATAAATGACAAATGCTAGCATTTCAAAATAGTCACATTGAAAAATTCTACTATTCCATTCCATAACAACATAATCTAGTCTGCTGACAGGTATTACAAGTCAGTAAGTAGATAAGATATGAGAAGTTAGAAAGAATAATTCTACACATGCTTGGCAAGGGGAAAATGTATTTTTCTTTTTAAAATGAAAATTAGCAAAGAAAAACAATGACATTAGGATGTTCTTTAAAATTATGTTGCACATTTGTGCTTCATTATGGAGCTCAAACCGAAGACTTTGAAATACATAAATGGAGTAGCTAAAGTCAATGGAAGTCCAGGTGGCCATGGGACAGTTCTCAGCCCATTTTATATAAATCCAACACAATTTTCCATGCCACCATTATCACCAACCTGGTGTATACTTAGCCAGTAAAAGAAATGTATCAGCCTAACCTAAAACCTAAACCACTGCATGCTGCTACAGTGCAAAGGATGGGAAAGCAGCAGAGCAAAGGATGGGAAAGGAGAGGCTGATAAAAATCACAGTTTCAAGTAACTTACTATTGTAGAAGCACTTCTTCAGTGTAGCACTACAGCACCAAAATAAAAATCTTTAATTGCTGCCTGGAAATAATATTGTATAAAATATTTTATAATCTTTGAGATTAACTACAGACATGGGAACATCGTTACCTATAAAATAGAAGTAACTTGAAATGTGAATATAGAAAGCAACCCAGATAAACACTATTACATAGAAATTTTACTTACTGCATAGTGCATCATGAATATACCATATTGATTACTTCAAAATACTAGGAAAACACAGTAACTTAATTATTACAGTACCTCCGATTAACTTGCATCTCAAGTTGTTGTATTTTTTCCAAAAGCCCTTTTTCGGCAGCTTCCCTCTGTAATTCAAACTCTTTACAAGCAGTTTGTACTGCATCTTCTTTTTCAGAAGTGAGCTTCTGAATGAGCAACTGCCTGTCTTGTTCTTGGTTAGATACTAACAGTTCTTTCTCTTCCTTTAGCTTATGGATAATTGCTTCATACTTTTCCTGCTGCTCACAGAGAGACAATTTTTCTGTTTTTTCCTTTTCTAGGGCACTCACTTCCAACTCTAACTTACTCTGTAGTTCTGTTATTTGCTCTGAAAGTCTTTTTTCTGCCTCAGCAGTTTTTTTATGAAGAAGTGTTACTTTATTTAATTCAGTTCTAAGCAAATTTGATTCTTCTTCATATCTATCTACTAGCTCAGAAATGCACTGATCTTTCTCAATTGTCATCAGAGTCCTTAGTTCTGATAAGCCCACTTGATATTCATCACTGCTAATTTGTATTTTATTGTTTAATTTATCTATCTCCTTTTTTAAGCTTTCTGTTTCCTTATCAATCTGAGATCTTAAGGTCTCTTGTTGCTGGTTTCTGCTTTCTTCCAAAAGAAGCTTCATTTCATCAGTTTCTGCCTCTTTCAGGGCAAGTTCAACTTCTAATTTGCACCTCAAATCAGACAGATCTGAAATCTTGAGTTGTAACTCTTCTACTTGTTGTTGTTTCTCTTGCATAACTACTTCATGAGATTCCTGCATTTGTTCAAGTCTATGCTGGTTCTCCTTTTTTAATTTATCCAAACAGTCCTTGTGCTCAGTTAGCACCTTCTCAAATTCCTGTAAATGCCTGGCTTGTAGGTTGCTTTCCAGTTCTTTTAAATGGCTTTGCTCTAAACTCTCGAGTTCTGCCCTCAGGAGTTGTAGTTTTTCGTTGTTTTCAACATGAAGCTTTTTCAAGTCTTCAAGTACTATTTCACGTGACTGCCTCAGTTCCTTAATTTCAGAATTCTGTGTCTCCATTTGGCATTCTAATTCAAGTAATTTCTGGTCTTTTTCATTCTGGAGGCAAACTACAGCTTCTTTTTCATTTTTTACCATTGCAAATTCATCATTCTTATTCTGAAGAACTTCTTCAAGGCCTAATAAGTCACCTTTTAATTTTTTAATCTTCTTTTTGTTTTCTTCACCATCCTCCAATAATTTATTAATTTTAGTTTCATATTCACTTTTCAAAGACTCTAATTCATTTTGATGTTTATCATTTAGTGTTTTTTCAAGTGAAAGTTTTACTTTCTCAATTGTATTTACTATTTCTAATGAAGTGCATTTTAAAGAATTAGAAAAGTCACACTGTTCTCTTTGTACAAGTGTTCTAAAGTGGCAAAGATCTTCTTTTATGCCTCTTAAATGTACCTTGGAGTCTTGGGCAATAACCCTACACTTCTCCACGCAAACATTGAGAGAAGCATTTTCTCCTGAAACATCCTTTACACAAGAACTTGTATCCTGCATACGTCTACTGTCTATTGCATTGATAACTGAAGAATAAAGAGACTCCACCATCATTTCTGGACTTTGTGGGTCACTTATTACATTAGGAGATACCGGATTTTCCTCTATTACGAATTCATTCACTGCTGACATAAAGTCAGATTCTGGACTTTCTGCTAATGAATCCAAGTCTAATGATCCTTGCTTAAGAGCTTGCTCCAAGTTGGGATGGGCAATAGTTTCAAAATCAAATGTATGAGCATCAATGCTGTCTGGAGACAGTTCTTCTAATGGAGCTGGGGGACACACAGGAGGACACAGGGGACCCTGAAGACTGAGTGACGGAGGAGTTCTTGAAGAGGTAGCAATTGCGGTTCCTGTTGTACTTTCCATCCTTGGTGTGGTAGCAGATTGTGGCGAAGCTTGGCTATTGGAGGCCTGCAAATTATAAAATACGAAATAAACACTCAAAGTGATAAGCAAAACTTAATATTAAAAATTACCAAGCAGAACAAGAACTTAAAAAATCAGCCTTATTTTTTGCAGGAGTCCAAAATATGTACTACAAAAACTTAATTAAAAATTGCAGAAATTAGAGATATTTTTTATGAAGTTTCACAAAAGCCTAATTTGTAAACACAAATATTAAACAGTCTTCAAGCCAAAAGTCCTACGCAGATCACATCCAACTGTATTTAAAAGGACTGAAACATAATTTTGGATGACAATAAAGTGAAGTAACCAGTCATAAATAGGCTTTGTTTTCTAACAGCTTATTGAACTCAGTTTTCCCAATAATTTTGTTACTAAAGTTTTCTTCTTTTGTTATTGCCAATCCTGTTATTAAAAAAAGCATTGTAACCCAGTCATTATTAACATACCCAACTAAGGTTTACAAAAAGCTTTATTATGAACAGAATTGTTGTCTACTAACACATTAAAAACATGTGCGAATTGTTCTGCATGTGAGAGTGTTGAACTAGTACACAATGAAGAGCACATTCTAATTAAAAGCAACATTCTGACCTTTCAGAATGCAAGACATCACAGCCAGAGTGGATTTTTTTCCCCCTTCATGTGCTCCCATTGGTCCCAATTTTTGTCATTTTGCCTCTAGATCCTGGATACCACCAAACCTGATTCTGCAGCATCACATCCTTCAACATTCAGCTGAAAAGCTAATGGTTAGAATAAACACCCATAATAATCCATGAATAACACCAGCTGGTAAACCAATAAAAAGATTAGTTAAAGCTTCTCCACCTTCGTGGAACTGTCCCCAAGTAATTCTGATCAATTCCAGTCCTTTGATTCTTAAAAGGCTAAAAACTCTCCTTCAAATCAATTTTTTTCAAGTAATTGTGATTAGGTAACATTTTAAATCTCATTATCTTGTTCAATACTATAAGAACTATAAAGCAAGATCTCAAGTTCCAGTGCATACTCTGCTCTAAACGACATGTTTGAAGATGAATCTTTGTTAGTTTTTACTGAATAAACTTTTGCCATCCACTGAATTCAGCTACTTGACTGGCAAGTTAGTGGAGCTTGGCAACAAATGGTCAGCAACAGGACTCCAAAAAACCCCAGAAGTGACAGACATTGAACTTGCAGTGTATAAATACCCAATTTTTGTTTTTGCAGTCTTTTATAAATGGTTGTTAGCTAAAAAGGGACTCAAATCCTCCTCTGTACTGGGCAATGTTCTCTTAATGGAGATGTAGTGTGATTAACAACTCTGATTTAAGAATAACCTATTTCCAGCTCCAAAGCTCATCTATTTAGCGTTTAAACCTCACCTCAATTAGCCTTTGCATCTGTATGAAAGGAAATGATACAACGATTTTGAAATTCAGTAATAAAAACCCACGATAAAAAAAACCCTTGTTGTCATAACATATAAAATATTGTCTTTATTTATCAAAAATGAAGAGGATATAAGACAAAAAATTAAAGGGAAATGCTCCTTTTTAGTGGTACTATTAGGCTAGGCTTAAGTATTTTTAAAGTATTTCCCTTGTCTTTAATTTCAGCTTGCTGTTTACCTAAGAAAACTTAGAAAAATAAATATTTAAGGATCCAGGCTGACACATGCCTGTATTCAAAGAATGCCTTAACATTTACCAATGATAAACCAGAGCTCCAAAAGTAACAAAAGTTACCATGACAGATGTCAATAAGCACATACTAAAAAAAGCACTTCAAAGACTTTGAATAGGGGAAAGCCCAACAGAAAGCCCCATGCAAAGGAAAGATGGCATCTACCTTTAGCAATCCTGCAGAATCATGCTAAAAGGTAAAGAATACAAATATAGAACGAAGAAAAACAAAAAAATAATTGTCACTCTGTGAAGCAACGCTTTAAGGAACTTGGTTTCCTCATGGCCTGCAGTTGTAGCATATTATACACCTCAGCAACGGCTGCTGTGAGATATGTCTTGTGACAGTACCAGATTACTGCCTAGTGAAAACTTAAACCTCACATTTTCAGTAGCTGAAACAATATGAAGAGCTTTTTTACTGTTGCTTTTTCCCTAAAAAATCTGTGCCTGCCTTCTAGTTTGTTTTACAATCTACAGGCAGCAATGTATGCATCATACACTAATTTCTATGGTGACAAAGAGGAGTCAAGAGTGAACAAGAAAAAAAATAGAAAGCAGAGACAGAAAAGCAGAATTAATGTCAAAGTTCCCAGGTATTGCATACCTTGCACTAGTTATGTTACTATGATAAACATAGTCAGAGAATGGGGCAACTCTTAGAAAGATTACAAACAGTGTTTGAATTTAGAACTCAACTAGAAGAAATGGTAGATTCAGATTTGAAAAGCCAGCTTCTGTTACAAGAGAAACTTTTAACAGCAAAGGATTGCATATGTTAATCACCTACTAACCATGGAGAAGACACCTTAATCATCTTACCCAACTCCTACTAGCACCTTAACTTTCTCCTGGACACCTTTAACCCAATCGCTGATCTGCTTAAACTTTGCCTGTGTTACGGAAATAAGAGTGCACAGCCACATCTTTGATGTGACACTATTAAATTACAAAGAATAAGCAGAAATCTTTAAAAAGGAAAACAGATTTAGAAGTAGTAACAAATTAAACAAATATCCACAACCATATTCTTTAACTACTCTGATGTAATATTAAAATAAGAAATCAGATAAAGAAGCACATCATCATTAATGTTCTATGAACTTGAAAGCTGAAACAGTAAGAGGTATGGGGACACTGAGAAAGAAATGCTCTTAACGCTCCCAATAATGCAGTGGATCTCCTCTGACGTGCTCTTTGCTCACTTGTCCGCAGTCATAACTTTTCTCTCCTGCCTAAAGCAACAATTAAAAGACCAGTTGCTGTGGCTGATACAGTAGGATTACCTCCCATTTGACCTGGAAAGACTTCTGCATTACCAACAATTCAGGGGAACTATCCCAGTCCAATTTAAAGAACCAGGCTTCTGTTGCCACTAGCATGGAAAGAGAGGCCAGGGTCAAATATGTCTCCCTGGGAGACTGCAAGAGCAATAATCTGCTGTATGGGCAACAGTCAACATCTGACCAGTTATTGCCAACTCTGCACCAAACTGGACAATGTATCAGTTCACCAACAGAATGTGTGGCTGCATGAAGCTGTGGCCATCTTTGGGACAGTCATTAAATGTTTATTCATCCTTCTAATTACTTACTGTAACTTCTAATCAATACTAGGGATAAAAAAAGAACATTTTCAAAATTATTTCAGTAATTCTACACAAAAGAAAAGAACACAGGCAAAAGTAACATAATTTAAAAAAACGTTTCTAGCTTATCTGTGGGAAAAGCAATCCAGAGAAAGACCTAGTGTCTTTCACCATATAGTAACAACAGCACTGTCTTTGAGAATAAAAAAAAAAATCTCTGACAAATCTATTTGCTTCAGTTCCAAAAAGAGTTCAAGTGAATCACTGAAATTATACACAGAAATGGGTATTTTCAAGATGACATCATGGATGGCCCAGCTCTAACTGTGCAATGCAATTTACTCTAAGGAAAGAGACAATTATCCAAATCTGTCTAAACACCTGACATTTTTGCGTCAGCAAAGAATCCAAACTGGTCAAAGTACAGCAAAAGAGAAGACTGGGAAGAATATTCTCCTGATTTGACAAACGTCTTTTTTTGTGCAGATACGGATAAAAATTTCTCAGATAGGCAAGTCTGTACAAAGAAGGGCAAACCACAAAGACTTCAAAATGTCAGGCACATTTCCTGTTTATTTTTCTACTGTTACTATGTACATTTTGAATTAAATCTTCAAGTTCTTCCTCTTCTGAATTTACAAGCCTTAGTGAAAAACTAATTTGCTAGAACATCTGTAACTATCCTGGTTTCACACAAGATACATTTCAGGATGCTCCACATTGAGAGTGAACTTCTATATTTCAGAGCAAGGTCTGTTGAAAGGATATGCTCAGAAAACTCGAAGATTTCACAGAATTTATACCACTTTCACGCATTATAATGGCTAACACAATATTATTCTTGTTCTTAATGGCTGTTCATTTGAAAAACAATCTTCATAAAGAGAGACAATAGCTAGAAATTACTTAGGTGACACACCTTTTCTATGTTACAGAACAAAGAGCAGCCCAGATTTCATATTTTTACATAAATGAACAAGAGATTTATTGGAAGAGAAATAAAAATATAGAAGACTTTGTGTCACCTGGTTTAAGCAGGAAGTTGCTATTCAAAATTAAAACATGCCCACAGCCTTAGCAGTTACAGAAGACGCTTCTAGTCAGCCAAGTGTATATAAGAATTTACACCATAAATGATAGCAGTACCCCAAAGCAACACTGATTTTCTACAGAAAAAAACCACAATTTTGAAGCAGTCCTCTTCACAAAAAATCTTAATCATTGCTAAATTCACCCAGAGCTTCCCTGAGACAGGCTGAAGTCAGAAGCTAAAGGGACCCTGCTTGGTGTATTATGAAAGTTAGAGGCTGAATACACAGGAACAAAAGTGATTGGCAGAAACAGTTTCTAGGGGAAGAAATCCCCTTGACAGGCAGAGAAACTAGAAGATCTTTTTGCCATCTGTTCCTTATGTACTCAAAGAAAAAAGCTGCACAACAGCCAACCAAGGCCTTAAAATCTCCTTAACTGCTTGTGCCAAAAGGACCTAAGAAGTAATGCAGAAATCCAGGGAAACAACAGCTTCATTGAATACAAACTAAAACGAGATGAAGGCAGAATGCAGACACTCTGTAAACTGAAGGTTTGAAAGTGGCAGAAAAGAAATATTAACAGTGTAATTCTACTTCTACAACTTCTGTGGAATAGAAGCATCTGTTAAATGTTTAGAAGTTACTAAATATCTTTTGACTATTCTCTAGATACTTGCTCTTCAGATTCTATTTTCAGAATATTTACTTGTTCATGATTAGAAAGGAAACTTATGCAGTAATGAGACCAACTAATCTTTACATCAGGAAAAACAAAAGTTGCTTTCTGAAGTATTTTATAAAACAACATCATGAAAACATTTTCCTGTTTTGAATATAATATTCTCTTTCTTATTTGTAAAGGAAAGAAAAAATACCTTTTGTTCATTCAGCAGGTCTGTAATGGTTTGTGACATTTCATCCAAACTCTGTGCTGCCTTTACCAGGTTATGTAGAGCACGTACATGCTGGTGAAGAGGTTCGAAGTCACAAAGTATGGGAACCCTTAAAAATAGTACAGGATTACTTTTTTCCCCACAATGTTAGTTTAATATTCAAATATATTAAAGTGTACATTTCAACAACACTAAACTTCCCTCTGTATAAGGTTTGTACTTTATTTCATCTATTTTACATGGAAAATCTAGTAAGACTACCCGGTGTTTGTGTTTGAAATTAAAACCTTGAGAGCTTTTAAGGAGTAGACAGCAATAAACACAACGGGCAAGTAATATGTCAGTCTTTTCTCCCACAGGAAATATTTGCCAGTAGGACCTAGAGTTACAATAACAGTAGCAGAAGAGAATGGTAGGGATTAAATCTGTAATTGAAGCACTTATGTTTGCAAATGACTATGTTCTTCTCTCCAGTTGGATTCTCTTCAATCCAGCTCTTCCCTTGAAGTAACAATTAATTCTCTACTATAGCATTTTCATGATAGGTAACCTGAATTAAAAGACTGAATGATGTGTCTGATCACATTGCAAGTGCTGCAAGATAAGCTGAAATCATGAAGTAAGAGTTCATTTAGACTAAAAACACAGCAAAGCAGATTAAATCTCAATGTATTTTGCATTCTCTGCTCAATATATAGGGCTAGTGGCATCTACTGTATGTAAAATTAAGATTTCAATAATTGCTCAAGCATATAATTTCAAAAGACTGAAGCACTATAAGCAAATTGAAAAATCGTTTTAATTATGCAGCTCAGGGGTTCAGTCTGACAGAAAAAGATTTTGTGCTGGGTCTCAGTTTGCCTGTTGCTTATTCTTTACATGTTAAATGAAAATAACAAAGAATGTACTATTCAAGTTTCTTCTGAAGCTTAGTGTCTATCCAAGGTGTCTGACAGCTTTGCACTCGAGTTGCAAGTTCACCACTATCACCTACATTTCCACCAAATGCAACACTGAGCCCAGAAATCAGAAGGAACATGACATAATCCCACCTCTATTGCCATCAAGTGGAAAACTATGTCACTACAATTTGGACCAACTAAAACAGCTTAGTTAGGAAGTGGGTTTTGGACAAGAGCAAGGCAAAATTCATCCTGAACTCAGTACAAACTTCCCAGGAAGCTTGTAAAATTCTCACAAATCAAAAAAATCAGGCAAACATTAGCAAGAAGATACTATGGCTTGCACTTTTCCCCCCTGCAGAATCAATCAAGTGCAAGCCTAAGAGCAAAGTAAGAAAAATTAAAAGAGAGCATGAACTATGGCATGAAGTAGCACAAATCCACTGTCAAGCAAACTAACCTCTCTACACTTATTCTGAACTCCAACAACAATACCACAAAGATAATGAGGAACTCGGAATCAAAAAGAACACCAGTATAAACTATAGGTGAAAAAAGCAGTGAATTCGGCACCTACATTAAGCACCATTAACAGGTATTGGACTGACACTGTTGGTGAACACGACAGATTAACTGACAGATGGCACAAAAGCATCTTCCTCTTGCATTTACCGTTGCAAATGCAATCCCACCTTTGTGGGATTGTGGTCTTGGGACAAGTTAAAAAAAAGCAATCTCAGCAAATCTTAGCAGATCTCGTCTAGTGAAGGATGATACATGCAACATCCAAATGTAGTCACACTGACTGACCTCCTCTTAGAACCTTACAGAGAAGTTGCTACTGCCCACTTCTGGCAGTACCCACTACTGCCCACTTGGTTGGCGTTTCTCCATCTTGATTGTTCCAGGTTTAAGGCATGCAAGTTTGAAAGCTCACTCTAACAGTCATCTTTTCCAGAAAGACATCTCCAAGTTTTAGATTAAAAACTAAACCTGTCACGTTTCTTGTGAGACAAAACAGTAGCTTTCCTGTCTACATATGCATGTCTGCCTCACAGCTGGGAAGTAAGTAACATACAAAAAGAGCTTCTACTCCAAATTATGGATTTTCATAGACAATAGAGGCACTTGGAGAATATAGTTTTTAGTCAAATCAGTGTGTTAGAGAAAAAATATAACTGAATATTGGAGATCCCTATGAACTCATGCTGAGCTAGACATTAATTTTATTTCTTCCTGAATAGCACATAACAAAAAGCAAAAGCAAACAACCAAAAAAATCTAATCTAATTCTGATCTGACAAAAAGTTATGAGTTTATTTCGGTTTGAAACTGACAACATTTTCTGGGTTTTTTTTTTAGCTATGCGGCAGCTCAAAAGAATACCCACCATGCTTTACATCTTGATACAGAATACACGTGTTCAAATCAGAGCTTGAGTACATAAAGCACATAGATACGTATCAGTGAAGACCACTGGTTAAGGATGGTATCAGTTCAGAAAACATCCTTGTCTGTTCTTAACGGAAAATGAATTTGGTGTTGGAAAAGGTGGGACCACCAAGGGAAGGTATTTCTGTAACACACGAAGTTTAAAAAAGTGCTTTACCTGAGTAATGGTTGTACTTCTGAAGGACAAAGAGACTGCAAAAACTGCAAGTCACTCAACGAGATATCTGGAAGCTCACTGTCAAATCTGCGAGGTTTTCGTGTCTGTAAAGAAGAAATTAATTTACACATTGTTGTAAAGGTAAAGATCAAGATTACCAAGGAAGGATTAAAAAGAGCTTAATAAATAACACGGAAAAGATGTTAAACTGATCTCTCTCAAAAGATTTATTTTTTTTTAAGAAACCATGTCTGGTCCCATCCCCCTAAAAAAAAATCAAAACAAAACTCCTTCATATTTGTACCCACTATCCATAGTGCCTTGGGCAACAATAGAATAGAGTATTTCAATTGCAAGGGACCTACAAGCATCTAGTCCAACTTCCTCCCTATTACCAAGCTTCATAAATATCATGGATTAGTTTAAAAGTTAAGGGATAAGAGATGGCACTGAAGCTTTGTTTATTATGCTGCTGAACAGACAGTAAAATATTAACTCAGCTTAGTATTTGAAACATTTAAATGACTAGCATTCCTGTTGTCCAGGTATCCTTAAAAAAAAAAAAAAGCTGGAAATGAGAAGCTAAAAAGTTAAAAAGGGCAAAGTGAGATGGCAACATTAGAATCAGGGAGTTAGCTTACTTCAATTAACCAAGGTGCACGAAATCAAAGTTAACAGTCAATGCTTAATTACAGTTATACTTTTCACCCCTTCATGTTATCAGCCAATTAAGAGACAAAAATGCTTTTCCACTTATTCACTGATTATCAGGAAACAGGGAGACCTTTTACTTGCTTTTAGCATCCAATTAATTTTATGGCTCTATTATTCACAAAAGGATTAGATGATCAAACTAGTCCTTCCGGCTTCTTTTTTTCTGACCATTAATAGCAATTTTTTGTTCAATATCACAGACTCCTTGCTAAACAGGAATATTGAGTGGACATTTCTTCTCCCACTACACTGTAAGTTACAAGGCAGTGTTAATATAGGCTACTAGCTCCCAGCTTTTTCATTTGTGTCACAGCAATGTGACAAGCATATAGATCGAATGAATTAAGCTTAGGTTTTTAATTCCTGAAACTGCTATTTATAGAAATTAAATAAATCCAAAGATATGAGTACATACACAAAAGGATGGAGGCCAGGAGTCAAGTCCTCTAAACAAACGATTCCTCAGGAAAGACTTCCCTGGGGACAGGGGGGAGAGAAAAAAAAAGTTATTTAAAGGAAGAAATGCAACATACAAACAAACAATGTCTCAACAGAAAACAACTAAGTTACTGCAGCTTTACAGCTGAACTACATTTGAAAGCATTACTAACTATGCCATTTGATGACAACAACAACTTACTTCATGGAAGTCTCCTTTTGCTTAATGCTCACCCATACAAAATCTTTACCTTCTTTTTCAAACCTTCCCTGTAATCTTGCTAATCTTCTTTTCAAAAATTTCTTATTTTAATTGCCAATTCAGAACACAAGTTGCAGACTTTGCAGAAAAAGTAATCAGAACACTTTTACCAGCAACTTAATTTCTAAGTTTTCTTTAAACTTCTGATCAAGGTCTTTAGACACGTGTCTTAGTTTTTGAGTTTTTCTGGAGTAGTCCAAAGAAAGTCATAGCAATACCCAAATATACAGTAATAGTTTTACAAGTGTTATTTGCACTTAACAATAAAGCACACAGGGAACATTTAAACAAAAATTGCATTCAAATGTAATAGTTAGAAATCTTATCTTTTATAAACATTAAACTAATAACAACTTTCACAGTATTTTTGATAATTATATGAAACAGTTCTCTGGTTTGATTAATAGAAAAACCTTGTGTTCGCAGTAGGAACACTTGACACACCGCATGCACTTCATATTTAGTTTAAAAAAGTTATACAGGTATTGGAATTACAATATAATGAAAGTATTTTAACTATAAAAGTTATGCTTTTACACAATTCTGATTTCACAGAAGAGGAAGTACTTACTGAACAGTTTACCAAAAGATTCCCTTTTTGCCTTTTCAGCTTCATATAGGTGTTTCCCATCTTTTATTAAAGCACCTGCCCACTGTGAAAGGGAAAAAATACGTAGTTAGTTGTTAATTTATACGCTGACACAAAGGTTTGGTGTCAAAATTTTATTTACTTACCTCCCTGTAGTGTTTTATGAACATTTTTCTCCTCACAACCTCAACAACAGCTAGACAGTACATCTGAGGAACAGTACTGAGAGCCTCTACAACTTTCACCCTTTCTAGGAGTTCTGTTACAAGACGAAGCAACGCTTGTAGTTTCTCTCCATCCTGGTCAGCATGAAGCATTACAAAACAACACCACCTATAAAAGTAGGTTATATTTTAGAAGATCACAACTTAGTAATTTTTTTTTTTTCATTTAAATTAGGTTAGCAACATGTCTGGATGAAATGAACAACGGCATCATTTCACGTGGGACAATAACAGATTATCTGAAAGTACCAAGCTACTCAGAATTCAGTAGTCACCTTGCACTTGCCTGTTAATTTGTTACAGTAAGTCATCCACATCACTGTTCAAAAGAGGAACATTTACCACCGTTTACGTTGAGCTATTATTTTTGGTAAGAAATACTCTTAGCATAAGTGACCTTAGAACCAATAATAACGTAACTTTCTCCAGCAGAATTAAAAAAGCTGATACCTACTCAGTTAAAAAAAAAAGACTACTTTTAGTTTATAAATCTTATCAATATTTACTGAAAAGCATTAGCAAGAGATAGTAAGGGTAGGAATATTGTCAAAGAAATAAGAACAAAGCTCTGTTTGGAAAGTCCACATGATCTACTCACACACTACAAGAAACAGCCCTTTTAAAATACAAATTCTTGCACTTTGTAACCACAACTTCACTTATCAATTATACAGTCAGAAAGATTAATCTCAAACACAGCTATCAACATAACAAAGTTACAGGGTAACTACTGAAAAGGTGATCAACTGGTGGGCTTGAGGAGAAACATAACTTTGCCACCAGAGAATATATACGGTGGAAGCACATCCCATGAGTTAAAAAAAAAATTGCTTTTATTGGGAGAAGTCAAGCAAAGGTGAGAGAACAAATTCAAACAAGTCGATGTCAAGCAATTAGGAACACATACTAACAGCGAAACTACAAGGCATGCACTCCTTCTCATAGCAATTATTTCCTTAAGACACACATTCCTTAAACAGCCTTGCTGCAACTTGAAGCAATAAAATTTGCGAAGTTGTAACTTACTTCAGTCTAACTTGCAGATTATTTGCAAGCTCTTGTTTGGCAGTGGTACATTTCTGTTTAATATCTAACAGTTTTCTGTGATTAGTTAACATAATCATGAGCTGATTTGCATGACTCAAACACAAATCAGGCAGCACAGAAGGATCTTTCAAGTTCTCAGCTCTCTTCTGATTAGCCAAAAATCCCTAGAGGAAGAGAGACATTTGTTACACAAGTTTTGTGACAGTCAAAAAGCAAGAAATTTAATAAACCTACTGTAACCACTGAGGAGTATAACAGGAAGATACATGCAGAAATCAAGTTTCAAAGTTGCTCTATAATCCAGTCCAAATCAATTTTACCTGATACTTCACTCCCAGTTACCAAGACAAGCCTAGTAGAACTTTATACAACTAACCAACACCAGAGAACGGTCGCAAAAGTTAGTGCTGCAGAAGAGTAGCTCCTGGATAAAAGGGATCAACCATGATCCTAATTCCTGCAAACCATCATCTTGTTAACTTCTGGCATATGCAAAACTTAATATCAACTTAAAGCATGTTCAATACTACTGTGGGCTAAAGAATATACATTTTTTGAATAAAGAAATTCACACTATACTCATTCTTCTTAAGAGCCAAGACCACAGCCAGACATCTTGTTCACATGTAGGAGGTGGGCACAGCAAAGAATCACCTGTAGTGGATGGTTACAGGTAAACCCTAAAAAGGTGGTGGTGGTAAAACAGGTGTCCTAGTTAGAACAGCTGGGACCAATTCATCACTGGATGGGTGTAACCCACATCTATGTATTCTATAGCCCTCC
>JAWMRA010000078.1:111126386-111164211 GCA_035584735.1 Pseudotriccus pelzelni
CAATTGTCTGTCTGTATAATCGTACTTATTGTATTATTTTAATAAATTGTTATTCTGACTTATAATCTCTCTTTTGACTTGAGTTCATTCCCCCTGCTGGTTAACTTTTAAACCAGCACAACAGGGAAGACGGCCTGCCTTCAATAAACATGTCTCAGATGGCTGATTACGGGAGATAACATATATGCACATACAGAAGCTACACAGAGACTGCTGGCATAACTACTGTGCTAGGCCATTGTATACTTCATCTCACTGAACAGACAAGACAGAAATATTACTGGAAACAGTGTGGTTCTTTAGGCAAGCAAATCTACCCAACACAACCAATTTTAGCTTTGCTGTTGTCTGCATTCATACCATATCTCTGACACATTGCTTGAACATCACAAGGGCCACTATATTTGCAGTTCTACAAACTTGTTTATTAAGTCTTTTTCCTTAAAAAAGAATTCAAAACTGGGCAATAGTTTTAAGTCTTTCTTTCAGAAGCTGAAGTTGATGAGAACAGAAAACTACAGAGTTACATGAAAAACTGCTGAAAAATGAAAACAGTCATTACTGATTTGATATTGAATATAAACCAATCTGTCATAAGATGCTATAAAACACATTTACAAAGCCTGCAATAAATATTTATATCCTAGTGAGAGCAGCACAGAAATCAAAGAAAGTGTCAAACAAGTATATTAGGTATAATGAAAAGGAAGAAGATGCCTACTGAAGATGCAAGAGAATACTGAAGAATCAGCCATTTACTGAACTCTGAGCAACTTCTGTACTGAATGAGCAAAGACCCTCTGGGAAACAAATATTGGCCGGAAACATTTTAACTGTATGTGTTATCTGAACCAAGTGAATCAACAGCAGAAAAGGTGGGGAAAACTGTTATTGATGAAGAGCAAGAGAGCTGCACCAAAAGGAGTTGGATTATTTACTCAAGGAAGACAAAGACACTGAACAAGACAAGCACTGAAAGGAAAGGCAGTATGGGAATGTGACATAGACTTGAACTAGCCAAGAATACTTCCAAATCTGAGATTAACAGATGTTTATAAACATTAGGACAATCAGGTTCTATATAACTTTGCATCAGGATTAGAGAAGTCAAGAAAATAATTGCTTTTAAATAGCAGCTCAGTAAGCTTTTTAAATGAATCACATGGTGCAGAGCTTGAAATTACATAAAACTGGATGCAATGAGCTAGAAAAATCTTTTTCAGCTTTACTTGCAGTTCCAAAAGGTTATTCATAACATTGAGTATTTTTTGCCATTTCTGTATCTGTGGATTCACCTTTAAAGTAAAATTTAAACTAAAATTACCCTAGTATGCAAATCAGAGAGAAAATCTTCACATAATTGAAAAAGGCCAATTAAGAAAAACTGCAATAAAGTGAGGGAAAGCAGAAGGGTTAGGGGAACACCAATAAATTGTGGAGAAATCCAGTATGTAAATAATCAATTGTTCTCACAATATCTTACCTTTCTAGCCCTGATCAGGTCACAGGATTCATGACATGCAGCTTATAGTCAAACTAAGAAGGGTCTTGAAAAATAGGTATGATAATGACTATTTCCAAATCAAAGAAGCAACAACCACAGAATATTTAAAAACATTTTAGACTGAAGTTCAGACAATCAACAGGGAAGGCATCAGTGGTGTAATAAGCAGCTATGAAGACCCTGAAACACTATAAACATATAAATCAAAGGTTTTCCTTGATGTAACAAAAAGCAGAGGAAAATAAAAGTACAGAACCTGAATCAAGGTCATCTGCCAAAGAGTTTGACAGTTTAAAAGAGCTAATAGAAGAGTAACACTTTTATGAACCTAAGAAATGTATTTAGATGCAATAAAATGTCTTGAAAAGCTACACTATTAATAGGGAAATTTAAAAAACATACAAAATCGAACACAAGGCAATGTAGGAAAGGATACGCTCTTGGGCAGAATCATACTGAAAGATCAGAGAGGTTCCAAATTTTCTAGAGGCATTCTCTTGTTACATAATGCCACCTGCTGACTGCAACTCTGTACGCTCATGTTACAGATCCCAGCGTCCACAGAGAAAAACAGTTTTTAAATTTATCAAGGCAGTTTTTCTTATTAAATGTTAAGGGCTGGAGATTAACTACTGAACTGGCTGTTTAATGGTCAGTTAATTGAACAGCCTGATAGAAAGCAAAAATCTCTTAAGGCAGGTCCAGGAACAAGGAAATTAACTATGCAATGAGGCCATCAAGCAGCACATGAATTTGTTCCATGGGACAAGTTTGGTTTGAATTTTAATAATGAAACTGAGGTTGGCATAGAAAGTTAACTCGAATTCTGGATAGAACACCAGCTTTTTCTGGCCTGGGGAAAATAAGCCTACAGTTTCCAAACCAAATACTGCCAATGGGATTACCACTGAGATGTTCCTTATCTTTGTTCTCATAAAGTGCCTCCACAGTGTTTCTTTATGAACAGGAACAGTTCACTGCTGCAAGGTGTGAGTTTAAGAAAAACTGTATGAGTGTTTTCATATAGCACCAAACATTAACAGTTATAACACAAATTGTGAGCACTAGCTTTAAATTAAATAGACAAGTCCTCATCTGTATTTTTAAATATAATTAAGCCTGTGCATTTTGCCAACCTTTTTTTTTTTTGGATTTCCATGCAGACTATCACTTTAATGAGTAACATGATACCAACTCTAGTATCTTAAAAGCATCTGATTTTTTTTCCCCAAACAATTACTAACGCTGGTATGAAAATATGTACTAAGCCTGAAATATAAAAATCAATTCATAAAAGTATCTGACAGTACACTTAATTACTTGTTTAACCATTAATATTTAATTAATTGAAGCTTCAAAAAGCCCTAATAAAAGCTCAAACACACCACCACATTCTAGCTGACTTTTCTTAAAGACTGTTATATCATACGTAAAGGAATAGACAATTTGTAAAACAGAAAAGGCGAAGATGATGATTTGAAAGTTAAAGTCTCTGACAAGTCTTGAAAAGATACATGTTCCAAATTTACAGCAGCATTTAAACACGGTGATGAAATACCTTTCCTTTCCCACTGACCGTTCGGAATCTCACTCAAAAGTGGGACTGGTAGACTTGAGGTAGTCTCTTCATCCATGGCAAGAGGGAAAACACAGCTAAAACCACCACTGACTGCATGGGGCAACCAAGTATAGGGACGGAAGACTAGCTTAGCCATCATGCTAAATTACCTTGCATTTAGCACTGGCATACAAAATAAAAACGCTCAAGATAAACTTGCTTCTAAACTTACTCACTGAACTTATCTGAAGACAGGCTCTGCTTTTAAATAATGCTGCCAGAAGTACTGGTAGCACCCACCTTTATGCACCAGATCAAAGAGGTGGCAGGAAGCCTGGGTCCTACACAAGTGTCAGCCCAGCTCTCTTCTCTAACCCTCTCCAACACATGGAGGTAAGATTATTCATTTATTCTTACTAATAATTTATCCATGTGCAAGCAGAAAAAAGAAACTCATGCCTTTCTTCATGGTGAAAATCTGAACTTCAGCAGGTAATGGCTATATACAGACTTTTATATACTTTCAGCTTCAAACAAGGCATTAAAGTACAACCTTAATTATCAAGTTAACGGAAGCTCTTCACAGGAATTGTATTGATTATAGCAACTTTCATATGACATTGTAGTCTTTTTTAAAAGCAGGAGCTATATGTTTTACATTTAGATTAGCCTTTAATCAAATTTCTTATCACTTAAAATTACATTGTCTAGTGAAGGCACACTACTCATCTCACTAGAAGACTGATGATCGACCATTAAGCCCACTACCCCTTTCATGATCGTGTATCACTGAATTACAAGTTACCAAGGACTCAGTATTTCCCTTCAAAATATTGAAGCATTTCTACTCAACATTTTCCAAATCTCCTACTAAAATTCCGATTTTCTAACTAACGTGTGAAAACATGACCACAAGATGTAAATACCAGAAGTTTTTACATGTCAAATTACTATGAATATAGCATCTTTTCGAGCAACTCCAGTGTGATATGTTGAAAACTATCTTGCATTAAAACATGCAATTGTTTCATTGTAGCTTTAACAGCATACACAAAAATCTACAATCTTCCAGTGTTGCACACACAAAGGTGTATTACCTGAGCAAGTTCTTTTTGTTCGTTTACCAGTCTGCTGCAGCTTGCTATCATCTGGTCCAATGCATAGAGTCTATCCTCAAGACCTTTAATAGCCTTCATGTTCTGATTATCTAGTTTGGCGATAGTTTGGCGACATTCCGCCAGAAAGGGTTGGATGATCCTTGGGTCAAGCTAAAAAAAAAAAGTTTATTAGCAGTTGACACACTGAAAGGTGATGTAATTTAGTTAAATTAAGTTTTCTAACCTCAATATTTTTTCCTTTTTCTTTTTTTTTTAATCTAATCTGTGACTGCATCTGTCATCTGTTTCAGAATTCTGAGTAAATAAGTCTGTAGATTCTATATCACAGCATGAACGTCTTTGAAGTATTCCAACCAGACATCATAAGAAATCAGGATCCTCGTAAGGGGAAGGTACATTAGTTGAGGGGACAAAGCAAGGGCCGGGAGGAAGAAGCAGTTTAAAGCTAATGGACACAGTCTGCCCTGGAACAGAGTACATACAGCTAAAACCAAAACAAATCCTGAACGTAACTCAATGGAAAGTGCAGAAGGGAGGGTGATGGGAAAAAACTGCAAGAACCGTCGATCTTTTCCCACTAAATGCATGTTTTAATTGACTACTCAGACAAGCAGATCAATTCTAAGCAACTGGAAAACATGCCATGGAGGAATAACGTATTTGTCATACTCCTAGCTATTTTTTTTTCTAATAGAAACATTTTAAAAATTATGTCATCATATTTCTTCACAGGCCATCATACAGGAAAAAAATAAGTATCTGAAACATTAAGAGGCTACAAATGTCCACAGATATTAAGGGTAACTCTTCAAATTTCATCATAGGAGTAGTAAATTAAATTAAGAGTTCCAAAAACAATGGAGGTAATTGCAACATCTTATGAAGGACAGAGTTTAGTCTAAACCTGGAATATATTCGTTAGGAACACAGTTAGAATCATTAAGTGTTAGCGGAAGATGAACAAACTTGCCCAAATTGATCTGAAGTGGGTATGCCATCTCTTACATGAGAATCTTGTAAAAGAATGCTATTTGTGAAGTCATACTGTCTGTCAGAACACTGGCTTCTTTCATCACGTACAGGATTTATGCCACTTACTAATCAAGGAGCAATTACAAAGAATAGGTCTTCCACTTTCTTCAAACCAAAATAATTCAGGGGTAAGTACCAAAACCCAGTAATTAGCCCAGAACTTCTCAGAATAAATAATTAATACTGTTATTAATGTGACAAAACACATCCAAATTCTCTGAAAACAAAGGTTTATTATTAGTATGTGATGTCTTATAAATCCTGGACTCTCTCAAGTGAATTGTCCCTCTTCAACAACCAGTAACAAAAGTAGTCTCTGGTATTAAACCAGACTGGTTTTATAGGATCATCTTCACTGCCACCCTATTCAGGATTACTCCTCTTCAACATGGTGAATTAATCCACTGCAGCATCCAGAACAGTTTTTTAACAGATAAAATACTAAAGAACAATAGAGTGGGGGTTTTTATTTTCTTTTTACTTCCATATTCTACCTGTGTTTTATCTCTTTTTTACAGGATATAGGAATGCCTGTTCATCTCACTCCACTGCATAATTTATTTTCTCCATCTATTCTTTTCAGCCCATCTTGGACCTAACAGCATCTCCAGCATTCAGCTCTACGTTCACAGGTAGACAATACTGCTCTCCTCATCTTTTACAAGCATCTTCCTTTTCTAGCCTTTTATTCAAGTGGCTACAACAGCACCCAACAGAAACATCGGTTAGCTCCTACTTACCCACTGCTTTTACTGCAGCCTAGGTTTCTGTAATTACATGCATCATTTTGCAGAAAAAACTAGGGCCTAGAACCATCAGATAACTTGTAGTACTCTGTGCAACATACCAGTTATGTCAAGATTGCCAGTACCAAAGGTATAAAGCCCTTACTCTGATGCTCTACATGTTCATGAAAATCTTACCTGAATTCAGTTTTTCAACAAGAATTGCAATCACAAACCATTTGTATGGTTCATATTTCCAAGAAGGAAAGGTCATGGAGAGAAGGAAGGCAAAGCAATCAAAAAAATTAGTGCCATTTTATTCTAGCTTGCTGTGTTAAAGTGTCATCTGAAATGTATATTAAAGGACAATTATGCCACAAGATATTTAGTATTTTCTTTTCCTTTTCAGCTGCAGGCCGCTTCCTTTTTCAACTAATTCCATATCAATGGTAAGAAAAGATTCAATCCTTAGTCTGCGCTGCTAATCATAACAGTAAATTAAGGTTTTCCTAAGAAAAACCAGGGACGCATTACTTCGAAACTCTGGGGGTTTTTTGTGAACCCAGATGGATCAGAATTGATCAATCACAGAATACTCTGATTGAAGCATTTTCCCTACCTGCTAATTCTGCTTATGCCAAGAATACAAAAAGAAATTTAATTTTTGCAGGTTCAGTCACATTTTTCCCCTAAAAAAGAATCAGCTTAAATTAAAAAACACTTTTGGTAGTCGAAATAAAGCATTTCTGCCTAGTTTTAGATAAGACAAGGACAGAAAACACAAGTACAAGACAGCCTCTGTAAAACATGTGAAATGTGTCAGATAAGACTACAAGCTGATTAAAAAAGCTGGAAAAAACTGGTTAAAAAACTTTAACCGAAGTGGTTTTTGCATTTTTCTGCCTTTAGGATCACTACAATTTATTTGGAAGCAATTTTTTAGTGTTTGATTCCTAAAATACTGATTTTTAAGTGATACTACATTTGTGTCCTGTTAACATCATGCAGAAATGGAATTTATTGTCTCGCAACCAAATTAGTGAATTTTGCTACTCTTGCTCTAAATTAGTGAAAAGCACCCTGCAGCATTACTGAACAAACAGGACAGAGGACTGCCTCACACTTTAGCAAATAGGAAGTCTTTTACAATTATTGTTTTTCCTAAAGAAAAAGAACCTGTAACATCCAATTTTTTTTTTAGCCTTTTCTGCACTACTAAAATTCAGACAGCTCAATACTAAACAGCCTTTAATATTGGGCCCAATTCTCCAATTACTTTTAAGACAGAACTGAAAAATCAATGCAGAACTGACCACATCATAATGTTCCCTACAACAGATGGGTTTTAGAAATAGCAATCAGCTTTTCAGTCCTACCTTATGAGGAAATACAGTGTCAAAGACAATAGACATTGTTTTCTTTGTTCAAAGTACACTGAGTTGTAATAATATGACGTTATCCATACGCAAACAACGCTAGACAACGTAAGAAATATCAGCTACAGTGAAAGCAAAGAGAGAAGGAAAACTATGGGCAAAAGAATTTTAAAATATTACAATGCTCACTGATTAAAATAATAATCTCAAAAAACAGAGCAAAGTTTTATTCTACCAGCAGCAGAAACACAAACTGATACTCCCCAGACTGATTGGGCTCTTCTGAACACATCTGTATCAGCTAATAAAGAATTCATAGATACAGTATATAAACTTATCATAATTAACCACATGAATTTGTTCTATATTTTAATAAAGGCTTCAGTATTTTGAACACAAAGAACACTAACTTTGGTCAAGGAAAATCTTTAATTATAAATGTAATTTCTATGAAAAAAGACAAAGAAAGAATATAAGTCACTTTGCTTAAATGTTACAAGAAGCTATTAGCTTTCCAACAGGAATGGTTATTTGAGAAACAAGTAAGGTCACAAGCATTCATCTTTCTTAAGCTCAGATTCTTAACATCTGAACTCTTAAAACAATTTCCCCACCCTTATCTCTCCCTAGTCTCTGTTTTGGTCTTCATTCAGATTATTATCTGAGAAACAAGTAGTTACAAAAAGTTCAGACACTTCAAAAGCAGCTGCATCTGGAAAATAAGCAGCAACGTTCAATGCAATGCAATTTGATTTTTAAAAAATTAACTTACCCTGCTCATAGAATCAAAACATTTTCTGACCAGGGATTCAACATCATTAGGTCTATCTTGAACATTTATCCAGTCTAACAAAGACACATTGAAGGAAGGCTGATCATCATCTTTCAATTCTACTGATGTTTCAATGTCCTGGACAGTAGCATTTTGACCAGATTCCTTATCATCTTTTACATTTTCAGGGTCTGTTCCTTCCAAAGCTGAACGTTCAACTGACTTGCAAAACGATGCTAACATTGATTTATTGTTCACTTTAGATATATCAGGATAAAGCACCAATTCAGCAGATTTCCCATCCTCAGTTTCGTCACTTTCTGTTCCTCCGTGCTCAGCTGAAGAATCCAGTCTTCCTAAACACTCTCTGTAACTATGTCTTGTTAGGCACTCCAGCAGTGGTATCTTGGCCATGACAGAAACAGCAGAACCCAACCTTTTTTTAAAAAGTGAAAAAAAACCCACATCATTATCTAGAAGCCAACATGGCATGAAATCTTAGCTACAAATCACACACAGGATAAAGTACTATTTATTTTAAAATTGAAACAGACTTCAAAATTACTTTGAAACTACTAATTCAAAATACTCTGTTCAGTATTAACATAATGAAAGGACAGATGAAGAAGTCACAGCTTTTGCTCTCTTCTGCTGCAGAATATGAAGTGTTCTAAACTAGGAAGTAAGCTCATAATGGAGTGAGAAAAAATACAGTTTGATAAACTGAGACATATCCATTTTATTTTCTTTTTTTTTTTTTTTTTAGACACACAACTGGGACCTCCAATCTGCACGGATACCAATGTTTCTTATCAAAGATTTGAGTATCCTCTGTCTGATTACTTTTGCAGAGTTTGAATAGTTTCTACATATTTGGTAAGAGCTACAAAGCTGAACTTTTTTTTTTTTAAGATAAAAAAATAAACCATAAATAAGTTTTAAGTATCCAGCATCCACTTACATTCTATCAGGCAAAGCACTCATATAAATACCATAAAAGCAGCCACAAAGATGCAGAATATTTTCCTTCAAGTAACATCCAGAGTATGCAGGACAAGTATACACACATATATGTACACATCCCCCCTCCAAGGTATATATATACACTCAAAATTTGTGTGATGACTTCATACTTTGAACATAGACTGTAATTGTTAATATCTCCTAAAGTGCATTAAAAACAATTAATTCAAAAGTTTAAATAGGCATTTAATAAATTTAGACATTAAGATTTTTTATCTAGCTATTTCTAGTGCACATTTGGAATGACTCCAGCTCTTTAAAAAGCCGTTAATTAATGAGCTTATCTTCCATATAATTCAATACACGTTTCTCCGTGCTGATGAACAGATGAAAATGTCAGTTAAAGAAGTAGCTAGCAAAGAACAGAAAGAATGTTCTCCGTGACACATAACCAAACAAACGCATGCTTGATTAATCAGAACTAGCACCAGACATACAACACTCAAAGGCCACGTTTAATGTATTGAGGCTGAATTTAATAGCAAACCTACTGTGTAAGTTTCAACTTGATATCATCTATGGACTGCAAATAGCTTGAATACACATTTTCAAACTTGAAAAGCAGCTTTTGGTAAGAGTATGTACAATCTTCCAAGTTGGCCATTATGGCAGCCCAGCCTTGATGTTGAAGATGTTCATCATGTACAAGACCTTCACAAAAGGAGCAAAGCTTCTTGGCAACCTCATACATTTCCTAGAGGGGGAAGAAAAAAAGAAAAAAAAAATCAGCAAAGTAAAAATCATGTTATTGTGGTAAATATACTGAAATGAAGATATTAATAAAGTGTGAAATTAAAATAGCTGAAAAGTTGTACACCTGAAAACTTCATCAAAAACAACAAAACATTCTTTATTCTTAAATAAAAAAAATTAGTTACATGACAAAAAACTATATACGATTTACTGAGAAATAACGCAAAAACAGGCAGGTGAAAGTTGCAGTTCCGAAAGCACCTTATAAAATTAATCAAATGCTGCTAATATAAAATATTCAGTGCCCACACGCAAGTAATAACACTGTACTAATAATGTGATAAAAAAAGCTGGAAACAAGGTCCAATAAGGAGAAAACTTTTTATGGGCCAAGTAGAAGCTCAGAACAAGACAATGAATTGCAGGATCAGTTAGCAAAAGCACAGGTGCATCAAATGCAAGAAGAGATGCATGAGGAAACAGCAAGGCGAATAATCCAAGTCTTTTACTGATCAATAAACCAGATGTAAGATGACCAACAGCAGTGCAGAGCATCCAAAGAACTGAAACATAACGCTGCAACTTGGTATCTACAGAACAATGTGGAAGTTTTTCTGTTAAAAGTACTGGATGACATAGAGGTATTTTACAGCCATAAGAAGGTGAGAATTTATCACTCCACTTGGAAAAGTTAAAACAGAGACCTACATATGGCAAGTACCATAAACGCACTAACAGCAATGACTACTATAATCAATTACAAAGTTTTAACTAGTAGGCTACTAAGAGCAATTATTTTAAGTTTAGCAATTTAAGAAAACAGATTGTTCCCCTCAAAGGGCCTATTAAAACACCAAAATGAGAAAGGAATACAAAAGTCATAAAATAAATCCTTCAGCTCAAAACTTTATCAGTAACATACTACATGGAAAATATTTTCCTGAGCATACCTGTATTGTAAGTTTAATATCTACCTACCCTACAAAAAAGTCTTTCCACCTCCTGCAGGTTGAGTACATTGTTGAACTAGGTCTGAATGCAACTTTCCTGTGCTATTGTAAATGTAAGAAAATCATGCACAGAGAAACAAGTTATACAAAATACAGTGAGAAATCAGTGTTAAAATCCAAACACATCTGCAAACTTCAGAATGCATTTGCTGCTGAACACATGGTTAACAGCACACAGGCATACCCCAAAATGTTTAGAGACCAACATCCACCTTCACAAAATAAACCACAAAACTGCAGAGCATTTTATCCAAACATTTCATATTAATACTGACAAAATCTGAAAGTTGTGAACATTCTCCCTTTTTTAGAAGTCCAAGCCTTGTCTTAAGCACCATGACAAAATTCCACAGTCCTTCAAATCACTGACAGCTAAACTATCAGCATATGCACAATGAATAAACAAAATACTTACATATGCAACTCCAATGAAATCAACAGTTATTAAAAATTCCTACAACTTTTTAGTAAAGATGGTATTTGCTTTACTGTTTTCTGAACATTAGTCACTTCCTGTGCATGTGAGAATAAGGATTTCCGGTTTGAAAAGAACATTTATTTTAATTGCTGCACGAACTCTCACTTCCTAAGTCAAAAATCAGCCAATAACACAATTGGAACAGTATCCAGACAGTGCTGAAATCTGGCAGTTATTTTCTCCAGACTATACCCAGTCTGTCCATACAGTTTATATGCCCATGAACTGATTAATGCAATATTGACAACTTGAATAGTTTTTTTATTTTCTTAAATTCACTTTGTATACAAGTTACTCAAAGGCAAATTGCACAGCATATAAAAAAAGGCAGAATTACTGCTTCCTCAATTATCATATTAAGAACAAAAAGAACAGGCTGTTCTATCCTAAGGTATACCAAAAAAATGCACCAAAAATATGAAGCTGAAAAGGTAACTAAATGTCTCTGTTGCATTATAATCTATGTCCTGGAAACGTACACAAGCATTTTACTTTCAATTCATAAACACTATTCTCTTCTCATAGTCAATCTTCTTCCAAACTACCACCAATAGTTCCAAAAGTGAGAGCATATACAGAACCACACAGCAGTCTGAAGACTAAAACAACATAAGCCACCTACAATATCAAAACTGATCATGAAGTTTTTTAGAAACCTCATAACTGTGTCAGGATCTGTCATAGACATATCCAAAGGAACTATTATACAAAAATACCCCAATGACATCTAAGTATTTAACCAGATATCATTGTCAGAGAAGCTACAGCTTCTTAATGTGTATGCCATGTGGACATTAAAACAAAAAATCTCTTTATGAAAGCAATCAAATATTGCTCATAAAGCATCTCAATCATAATTGAGACATGATATGTCTTGAGACAATATTTTTTTTCTGAATTAACACTGAAATAAAAATTAATTAGCCTGAAAACATAGCTAAGTTTCTTTCAAATAACAAGTTTTCAAAGCTACCTGTAAGCTAATAGACTACCAGTCAGACTGTATAACTAAACAGACACATGCTTCAGGGCATATGCAAGGTATTGCAACATCATTCCATAATATAATCCTCCCAAAGTTATTTTTACATGTGCATCCCAAGTGCCAAAGAAATTCTCTCTAGGTGGTGGGAGGCAAGCAGTAGAATTCTGTCTGCATGGATGAACCTGAATGCAATTAGGAGTCCACAAAAACATAGTTCTACCTTTGATGTTGGTTATTTGGGCAATGTCATGAAATGAGCTCGTTATATTTAAACAGTGAAGAATATTACTCTGGATTCAGGAGGTTGCAAGTAGATGGTTCTAAAGAAGTTCAAACCACATGGAGTAACTATTTGTCCACATGCCAGAACTGCTTCAGCCTTAGACTATACTAAGCAGATACCAGTGCAGGCAATAAGAACAGTATGTTAAACCACTATTTTATTTGTTTTGTTTTAGTCAACCCTGCTTTCAAAATGTGAGACTGTGCAGCAAGAAGACAAAGCAGTGAAGTTTTTTGCATCCTTTGGAGTATCTACATAACATAAAAGTAGTTAAGAAATTTTTAATTTGTTGTAGCTTTCAGCTACACAAATGTACCTTTCTTATCTTTCCATCACTTCTGAAATAAAGTTTCAAGTGATTTAGCTTGTTCTTCTTACCATCTCCATAGACAATACTTCTCTGAAGATCTCAGCCTACTATAGAAGGATCATGACCAATTTATTTCATATAACTCGCATGGATGTATGCAGAAAAGAATTAAGCAGTTCTCTGCTAAATGAATACAGTCTAAAAACTGAATTATGTCAGGCATAGAAATAAAGGCCTGCAATCCAACATATGTTTTAACACTTCTCAGTAAGGTTGCCAGCTTCAGTACAGAAAACGAAGCCTGCCTAACAACAGGCTTGCTTTTGTCATTGACTGTTCACAGACGCACTCAAGGTTCTTGGCAGACACCCAACGGTTCACAGAGCACAAAAGTTAACTTCAGTTGCCTTGTAGGGCTACGTTCATCCTACTTGGCTACAGCACCATACCTAGAACACTGACAGCCTCACCATACCACTGCAATGTGGACCTCAAGAAGCACCACTACCAGGACAAGACTAGACAAACTCAGGCTAATCTCCTCTTGCTGTTATGTTGAAAAATAAAGAAATCTTCATGACCAAATTTGTCAAGAAATCCATAGGGCAACCAGAAAGCTTTTGATCTTCGGCTGGGTGTTTTAACAATGTTCAGTTGAATTATTTCCTTTGATAATTGCAACCTAAATTTAGGCAATTCTTCTGACCATAATTACTTCTGTTTTCCACGTTTCAACCAAAAACCAGCAGAAGTAACAAAATATGTTTAATCTAAAGCAGAAATTATCTCAGAGTGCTTAGCATCAATTTCAAGACCGTCTTTGCATCCTACGGTCATAATTCTGCTCATCTGAATGAACCAAACCTGACCAGGTCTGTTTGTCTCAAGCGGTCTTTGGACTTACCTCTAAAGAACAAAAGTTCTCAGGAAATGCAGGGTTCTTTCCATTCTCTACAACCCTGTGGTAAAAGGAAACAAGTCAAAGTCCTCTATTGCCATGTGCCTAAAACCCTGTAAAAAGGACTCCTTCAAGGTTTCAGTTACCCTAAAAATCAGCCTCAAACCAATAAAAAAGATCCTTGAAAGTACAGTTCCACAGACTCGTACACTGTAACAGCAGATAAATGCATTCACAACAGCGAACTGTTACCTTGTTTACCAAAATTAGTAACCAAGACCATTATCCCTAATGCCTACACCTCCAACTAAAACATCAGTAAAACGACTGGATTAACCAATTCATGACTTCAGCTTTTAAAACCTGTTAACTTCACTGTGAGGGAGACTTTGATATTTCATGGCAATTTGTCTCCTTTCAGTAGACAGCTGATTATTCCGTTCCCCTTTAATACTGATCATTTCAGGTGACTACATCCTTTGGGCATTTGTCCACATAGTCCATGACTTATTTCGTACTCAGAAAGCACTTACTTCGCCAGCATAATACAGAGTAAGTTATTCTGCAAGTCACAGCTTTATGACTTTTTCTCCAGTACTTTTTTCACTAGTTCTTCACTCTGACATTATAAGCAGGTTTGGAGAAGTCAAATGATAGAATCTACCACTGAAAAACACACTGAGAACCACCACAGTCAGGGAATCAAACCATGGTACAAGGTAAGTGTTAACTTCTACTAGCTTGATTCCAAGTCACCCAAATCTTTTTCTGGTGAATATTTTAAAAACGTAATCTAAAGGTCTGGTTACAAAGGTTAACAAAAACAAATGCTAGAGCAGCATTTGGAAAGATCTACCTTAGAGTAGATCTTTCATTATCCCTTAGGATAAACTAAAACCTATTCCATTTTAACCCACCCTTCTCAATTACTTTAAACGATTGAGACTGATCACTAATCCAAGTTACAAAGAAATCTGTACTTTGGAGGAGGAGCTAGAATTGTGTCTGACAATATTAGACTACTAATTTAGCAAAAAAATTACTTCGGTCATGTAATTTTTACAAACACTGCAATACCTTAAGGAACACGAACATTTTAAATTAACTCTTTTCCAAAGAGTCTCAAAGCAGCTTTCCAGTAGCAGAGAAAGAGTGTTTCTCTAAATAGATACACAGCTTTCAGGAAGCATGACTATACTTCTTGGCTTAAATATTATGAAGTGTTTGAAACTAAACCAAGAATGAGGTAGGTACTATGACTACAGCCATGGTTTTAGGCAACCAAATGAAATGACCACAATTTCTCATCCTCATTTCCACTTCTCAAAATAAAACTGACAGGAATTGACAGTAATCATGACAGCAACAGCATCACATGAAATGTGAAGCATACCCACTAACAAGAAGTCCAAGTTTTCAATATCCTTCTGGGAAAAATAACAAGGAGACTTCAGTTAGATCACTAAAGAAAAAAAAATAAGTAATCCTTTCTTAAGGGCTAAGCTACCAGAAATTATTTTAAGTAGTAGTGTTAAAAAGACCACAAGATTAGACAAGATTGACACAACATAGCTTATTGCACAATACGCTGTGTAGAGAACAGCTTGTCTTCTCCCAAGCTGGTGTGTATGTAACTTTCTGCAAACACTGTGTACACCTCATTGTCCACACACTACAACTCAAGGCCAGAACTGCTGAACCGGAAGATAGGTGGGAAACCAGAGCCTTGTAAATAGGCAAGCTGGAATCCCGCAGGAACAGATATCTCAAAGGTAAGTTTTCAGTCCAAGAGAAACCAGAACACTGAGACATAAAACGAAAACAGGCTTAGAAAGTTGTTTTAACTGAGATTTTAAAAACAAAACATTATAATCAAAGACATTACGCCATGTAGGAAAAAACCTGCATCAAGATTTTCAGTTTAAAAGGTAAAAGAACAGGTATGGATAACAGATTTAGCTTCTTTAAAGCTACCTAACCTTTATACCGTGAATTCTACATAATGAGATCATAGGTAGTGAACAGCAACTTAATAAAATCCATAATAGATGTTAAAATCACTGAAACACATAGAAAATTGATATATCTTGATCTGACTAACAGTACCATGGAAAAGCAAACACGAGGTAATAAGTTTCCCCACAGGAATAATTTTTGGTTAGGAGTTACGAAATCTAAAAAAAGGCTACATGTAAGTTAATGAAATTAGTTTCAGTTGGAGGACAAAAAACAGCTGCTTTTACATATAGTTATCTATAAATGTGTATGCAAAAGGCTGTAAGAATACAGGACCTCCACTGTGAACTAAGATGACTTTTGGTTATACTTGAATAGTAACAATGGATATTGCAGAGAAAAATGCAGAAAGCCAAAGTATAATTTAAGTCATTAACGGCCAGTTTTAGACACTGAAAAAATGATGGAAAGGCCATAAAGGCATGAACTAATAAAAATACTTGTTAAAGGAGAATCCAGAGCTACATTTATTATGATGGAAATAAATTAAAATGCATACAAAGTAGGGATCAGAAAAAGGAAATCAAAAATCTGTCCATTTTTCTTCACAGTACACATAAGGTTTAAACCAAGGTAAAATAAACTGGAAAAAAAAAAACCAAAACCAAACACCTTTCCTACAGTTCTACAGCATAGTTGCCAAGTGGTATAACAGTTCAAATTACAGATGCCCAAATTAAACTGAATTAAATTCCATGGTTTTCAGGCAGGCTTAAAATGAGAGAGAAAAGAAGACAGAAATAAAAGTCTTCACCCCCTGGAATATTCATAACCTTTCATACAGTGAATTTGTCTGTTACTAACAGCAGACCTAGAGCATGAAGTACAACAGATAACCAAGAACTCTTGCATAATATGTTAACAGCCACCTTACAAGCAATTTTTACTATTTCATATATTGTTTACAATTTCTTATGTCTGATTTTAAAAGTCATATCACAGATCCTCTGGGCAGAACAGATAGCAGATTAAATAGAAACCGGTAGCTATCAAATATTCTCCCCTATTTTTACATGGTTACACATCACTGCTTCGTGGCGTTGAAAAGAATAGGTAAGATTTTATCATGAGCAATAATCTAGACTGGTACTCTTATTTTCCTAGTCCCAAATGTTATCATTATGTATTAGCACATGTATTAGTAATTAGTAAATATTAATTATCAAGTTTAATTATTTAACATGTCCTAAATAATTACAACAGGCAAAAAACTCTCCATTCACAAGTACTTCCATTCTGCTTTTCTGGTACAGCAGGTTACTGTTTCTCTAAAATTAATAAAAAGACAAAGCTTGGACCATTATATGGTAGATTTTCCTGTCTACTTTGAAGGAAGTCTCCCATACAGTACTCTCTGTGGCTTTGGATGCATCAATCACACAACTACAGAGGTTCAGAGCCTTTCTAGCTCTCCCCAGATCTTAACTGATTTTGAGAAGGATTAACATCCCATGTTCTTCTTCCTCCCAAGCAAGAGGCTTATGGTGAAGCTTGAAGAAGATTAATGCTCTAACCACATTCCCAGTCCTCCCTCAGTTTCTTCTGAATTACTGCTCAATACGCAAGCATCATGAATAACTACTTCAGTACAATACTGCAATACTTCTTCATACAGTTTTCACACTTTGGTACATCTGAAATCACAACAGACTATTTACTAATCTTCCACTACACATCATAGTTTTGTCATTCCCCTGACACCCCAGAGAAATACCCAATTCATTTTCACAGCCTAACACACATCCTATGGCTTTAAAAGATTTAACATCTAGGACAAAATTAACTGTGGGTGTAACGGTATGTCAGATTGACGAATATTACTACCTATTTAGTCTTTAAATAAATTTCCAAGTTTTTCACCAAAAAAAGTCTTCTATCAATGTAGCCCTTTTACAAGCAGGGAAGAACTGGCAGAAGTGGGGAACAAATAAGAATCTTCCCAAAGGTAAATCTGCATTCTACTTAGATTCAAGTTTAAATATCTTTAAATATTGCATTCCTCCCCCCCACCCCACACTTCAATAATACTAATAGGTGCCACTGAATCGAGAAAGATTTATTTTCTTCTTACATATCAACTCAAGATCACTCTCCCTAGATAAACTTTCCAGTCTGTAGCTAAATATTACAGTATTATAGACCTGCCAACAGAATGAGCCAGTAAAGATCTAAATAGCATACTTAAAAGCACAAACACTGCAACAAACTCTTGTGCTCTGCAGATTAATGCAACCTTCAGAATCAAGGGGGAAGATTAGGTAGCACCAACCATTCTTTTCAAGTCTAAGTAGGAATAAAATCCCTGGAATAAAAAAAGCTTACTCCAGAGGAATTAAGTATGTTCCGTCATTGTGTAGCAACTTTATCAAACTGAAAGCAATATCAAGAATTTTTAAGACCAGAAAATAGGGGATGGGATGGAGAAGATAAAATATCAACCATGAGAAACGTGAGACTGAGTACCACTACCTTTCATTTCCATTACCCTAAGTAAGACACAAACACAAAGACCATACTACTTACTACAGTCTCCCTTTCATATCAAATCAGTGTTAACTATTTAGCAGCTACCAGTCTTGCTCATTTTGTAACCTCCTCTTAGCACCTCACAAAAAAAGGTTTTAAAGCACTTTCAGTTTCAGCTGCTAAAACCCAGAATGCTCACACTCTTCAAGAAGCACAATTGAAAACCTCCCACTCCTTAGCTGAATTCACACTGATATCTACTCTTTCCTGTATGACAGTCATATGATTCACAGATACCCAGTAACTCAAGGCCCTATTTACAAAGTCAGCAGTAAATGTCAACAGGTGGGACAGAGAGTCTACTGGACTCAATCCTTGCCTTAAATCAGACAGTATGTCAAGGTCAGATTATTCAGGCAAAATTCCCCCTCCCAACAGGTCAGGATGCCAAGGGAAAAAATGAAGTCCCTGTACTATATGCAAGACTTAACACTTCTCTCTGAATTCAGCTGTACAGTATTAAAATCCAGCCACTTCCAGCGCTAAGTATTCTTTTGCAATCAAGTTGTCACTGAAAGTAAGAAATTGTATTACCCAGACAAAACAGATGTTACTATTCATTTTGTGCAAAGTGCTACATATAACCATTCTCCAACTCCCAGCCATTGGAACCTTAAATAACCTTTAGAGATATTAAAAATATTTAATACATTTAAATGTAAAATTTGAAAAGAAATTATGCCAGGTCCTAACATGAAGAAACACAATCAGCCCATCTACTGAAGGCACTGTGTCAGTTTTTTGAACACAGAGCTGCTCCTACTGCATGCCCACTTGGTATCTTACTGACCAAGCTGCAGGGAACAAGTTCTCTCTACTAAAATAACAAAAAAGTAATCAAATTGGGATTCTGACTAGTTTGCAAGTAAATATAGGCAAGTAAAAGCCAGTACTCAATAAGAAGCAACCTGAATTTTAGGAAAAGGAAGCTTAGTTTTATTAATTCCTCACCAGTTGTTTAGACACATAAGATAAAACAGAAGCTTGGCAAAGTGCTTTAAAAAATTATACTGCCAATTTTCTACTTGGGTTAACAACATTTCTAAAGTTCCTGATTTCAGGTTGAGGCAGACACAGGACATTGAAAACAAGGCAGTGCATTAAGGCATAGGTCCCAAGCAACCAGATTGCTTCTATTTTGCAAATGGTGTAAACATATCCATCCATAAAGGTGTCTCACATTATGCTTTTGAAAGAAGTTCTGAACATGCTAAGGAAGCAAGCACATTTCAATACTTACCTTAACATACTTCGAGACAAAAGCTCTGAAGAATACATCATCACTAGCATGCCATTCTTACTGCCTTTTGAACAAACTATTTCATATTTTACAACAAGCTTCCCCTCTATTTTCCTTTGGTGTGCAAATACAGTATGAATCTACTTACCACAGCAAGTTGTGTTCGTGATGCTACCGTATGAAACACTGCAGGCATCATAAGAGATTCTTCTACTTTCAATTCCATCTCATTCTCTGCTGAAAACGTGGTTTTGGGGATAGCTGGTGGACGTTCACACAAGATCATTTCTTTGTTGAATAAAAAAATTGGATTGGTGTCCTATACTCAAAAAAAGAAAATGAAACCAAACACTGAGTAAAGGCAACATACTGTCTAATCACCAATTATTCCACTGTGTGGGTAACACGTCTTAAGAACAAGTTAAAATCTACATGCATAAGCTGAACAGATAAGCACCTGTTTCTCAAATCAGAGAAATCCAGCAAACAGCACGCTGTAGAAAAATACTTAAAAATTCCTCAGTAAAACATCTTTTTCTTCCCCTATAAATGACAGTTTAGACTAAGAATGCAGTCTGCACTTACTGTTCCAGCACTGTAACTACACACTCTTCTGTCTGGTGCCATACACTCTCCTCCATTGACAACCAGCACTTGGTGCTGAATGGCAATCTTATACTTTGTTTGAATTGCATGTTTCAGATCAGCCACACTGGAAGAAATGGGAAGAGAAGATGACACTGTCAGCATATTGGTGTCTAATTTTACACTTGTCAGTGTCAAAGCAGAACATTTTTAAAAGAACCACTACTTTTTATTCTGCACAATGACATATTTCTAAGTTTTGTAAGTTTTGTAACACGTTGCATTCTGGATATCCAGCTATTAAGCTATCAGCTAAAAGAAGACAGCCTCTGCATTACTGGTGCATCATTAGTAATGTTTTTCCAAGATTTGTTAGCATGCTGAAATTCTGGATTAAGTCACATCAAGCATTTAGTATAACAACTGTAGAAGTCGTATTATGTTCTTTTAACGTAGACTTCATGAACAAAGAGCTGACTTGCTAAAACCCTACAAGACAAGAATATCAACACTTCATTATGCGTAATGTAAGCAGTTTCACCTAATAAACTCTGACTGATTTACTTACATGAAGTGCATTAATAGCACTGAAAATAACAGTAAATTTAACAATCCATCTAAATGCAACAAATTCTTACAAACATCACCGTCACTTAACGTAGAAACAGTATATCAATAGACCATCCCTGTTTTTAGTTTACCAGCCTCATACCTTGATTTCTGGGTGTTGATACCATTGCTTATTTTAGAATGTTCTAGACTTTTTCTTTAAAACACAAGCAAACAGCAAAATAAAGAAGAATTTACTAATCTGATACAGTTACTGAACCAAATTATAATACACTGGTAGTATCTGTGCAAAGGTTTTAAAAAGCTTCAGAGTATAAAGAGAGTAATCAACACAAGCATCAGTGGTTTTGATAAACTGTCAAGAAACATAACAATGGTACTGGCTATATGGTACTTGAAAAACAAGGATCATAAAGATCAGTTATCTAAAGTAACCATAACTCAACATGACATCACAAACTCATTAAAAACATCTCATGAGCACAAGTTGTACTTGCTAGCTATGTTACAGTACCCATTCACCTATCATCTCCATGGTCTTCAGGAAGATAGCTTGGCCTGTCCATGTACAAGGAGACAGGCAAAGAACCCAAGAAAGGTAGTCTACCTAGAAAGACCAAGTCTATATATGAAGACATACAGAATAAGAAATTAGATAGTTCAACTGAAGAGTCCTTGATTTCATGTGGTTCACTTGCTGGAAAGCTTCTTTCTCAAGAACTATCCAAATCAGCAAAAAGTCAAACCCTACTGGATTACTAGGAACCTGGAATGGTGGCTCAGATGGTGTACCCCACTCACCGTGATTTAGAAACATAATGTCTAAATGTACCAGGACACCATACAGGGGTATGGGCACATCTGCAAATGATCCAGTAGAACCAGAATGGCTGAAACACTATTTCATGCTCATAATACCCTGTGTGCCAATAGGCTTTAGAGAACAGTATACGAAAACAATCGGTAGAGACAGTCTTAGTACCCTTCCACCACAATTTTCAAAACCGAATTCACTTGATGAGTCACAAAAATTACAAATAGGAATTCAGGAGAAATGAAACTATGCATTTGAGTACAAAATGATAAAAGTCTTTAAAGTACAACTACTTGCAACTCATTCGTCACTGGCAGAGAAAGAAGACAACAGGTAAACTTGGCTCTTGCTACCTACAGCATGTCTTGCACATGAGAACAATGAAAAAAGGATATAACACAAAGCACGCACTTGAAAGATGCTTTCAATATGCAGCAAAAAAAATACAAACACGAGAGTTATTGGGACTTAACTGTGATCCTGGAACACTGATAATGCTTCAGGCAATTGCGCATTCAGAGGTTCAAGTTTTACACACAAGATGATGAAAAACATTTTGGAGCCTTACAACACAGGACAGAACCCACTTTTACCCATCCAGAAAGTGATACAAAAACCTTCATGCCAATTCTTTAGCATCTAATCTAAAAAAATTAAAGAGCACACATTTTCTTCAGGATAATCATAGTGACAGAAGAAAAAGAACCTTCAGAACTTCTTCTATGATGTCACTCAGTGAAAAACAAAACTCTTATAGAGGAATCCTAAATAAAAATACCATTCAATAAAAGGGCACAAAAGATCAGAAGTCATTCTGACACTTTTTTTCCAAAAAGCACAAAATATACCACCAGACTCAGCTGAGAGTAGGTCAGCCTCTGTCACCGCCCCAGAAAGTAAATAATCTCTCTACTCTTTCAGGGGATCTCAAACACACAGAATCACCTGGCAAGGCATTTAATATAATCACAAAAGAATGAAGAAAACTCACAACCAAAATCCACTCAAATACACAAACACCTGTGAGAAAACTATATCAACATACTAAAAATATAACTATCAGCTGTCAAGAATCTACTATATAACAACCATATACACTTTTTAATTTAAAAAACCAAGCAATATGCAATTAATTTACTCTCTTACTTTTGTACAGCAAGTTCAGTATCAAACGTAAGGGTAGTTCCAGTGTTGACCAAAAATACATATAGCTTCATGATGATTTCTTTAAGTCTCTGAAGTTTGCAACTTCCACTGATAAAATCATTTAGAAACTGAAACAAAAATTTCAAGTGTTAGTTTTACATGAGTTATGAGAAAGACATGCACATGCTTTCGAAAAAATGCTTTCAGATAAACAGTGGGTGAATACATCACCCCTCACATTCCACAGTTCTTTATCCATTTCTAAAGATAGAGATGCTCCTCTGACCAGAAACATGGACCAGGTAAGTCTCTGCATGTGCAGATGGTTAGAAGAACACATGGTAATATATACTGAGCACGCCACCACCAACAACAAAAAACTTCAAAAAATATGACTTCCAATAGCAGAGGTCACCATCCCAGATCATTATCTGGCTTGTCTCACTTATTAAATATATTGTTAAAGCCCTTGATACAGTTATTTCCAGACATCCTTTCTAGATTTATGAAACAGCAGCATGACCTATGTTATCTATTTTCCTCAACATACAGCCACAAAGTCTATCTGCTCCCTAATATCCCTATCCATACCTTCTTCATTCAGACATATTGAAGCACTGGCAAAAAAAAAAAAAACAAAACATAAGAAAGAATGTGTACTTCAACACACAGGATGCGTTTCCAGCCCCGTGCCCCACAAGCCCCTGAAAGAGCAACTACATGCACAGGTTTGTGCAGTGTTTATGACAGATGAAAAACCTTGATCTGCTTCATAAAACATCGAGATCTGAGATTTTATCAATGAAATACATCTTACTTCTGAGCCTTTTTCTCTTCTCGTCTGCAGGAGCTCAGAAGGTTGAGTAATTTCTGCCACACTAACAAAGCTGCTGCAGAGTAATACTGCAGTCACTAACAACCTGAATTTTTTTTTGTTATGTGGAAGGAGTTACAAAAAGTTGAGCTGTAAAAGTTTTAGCCACTAAGTAATATTTTTATATCATTATAAAAAAGACTTTTTCAATTAAATTACTACACAGGTAATATCAGTGGCCCCTCTTTCCCTGAACACAAATACAAGATCTACACAGCTAATTGTATTACTCTCAAATCAGTATGAATTTGCATTTATCTCTCTGCCTACACATAGAAAAACTGCCAGACCAGAGAAAAATAACCAGTATGTCATTAAAATGAGAAGGGGGAGAGGTTTTACCAGAGTAATTATTTCAGAAAGTCATAAGAGCTTTCTCTCAAGAAAGTGGCTTTGCACATACTTCTCAAGCATTAATTATAGCACATAAACTAGTTAAATCATGCGTTTTCACAACAAGGCTTCAGAAACAGAACCATATCAAGTAAAAAAGCCCCAGTTAAATAACTTGATCTGAACAGCATTTCGCTGTCCTTACGCTTGAACTCTACTGTACTAAGTGGCACCAATTCCATTTTATATTGAGAAATTAACATTCTATAAACCAACTTATTAGATAGGTAAAAACTGTTGAACATCAAGAACAAGCTAATGATTATTTATTTATTACTAAAGTTTTTGGACTAGGTTTCAGAATCTTTTCACAAAGAATGTGTTTGTGACTGTGATCCAGGCAGAATTAGAAACAAACATTAAATAATACAATGTTTCAAGAAAGCAGCATGGAACACACAGAAAAAAAAAAGAAAAGCTCTTTTCAATCTAAGCATAGTAAAAGGCTTGCATAGTACCCAGTTTTCATATAAACATTACTTTCCAGGCTCAAGTGAAATATGAGACAATGTGTTCATCTCATACACAAAGTAATATTTTAATCATTTACCCTTCCATACCACAATGCTAAACTTAACTAGGAAAGAAAGAAGAAACATTATCAAGATTAAGAATACTTATGACAGCATCTGCCATGCATCAGCAGTCTCCAACTTTTTAACTTCAAGGAAAGAATTACCTTCAGGCACTATACAAAGTTACCACCTTCTTCAAATTCAAGAGGAGAGTAACTGCACACATTCGCTTTACTTGATTTTTGGCAACAGAGTAGCATGTTCAAAGCCAGAGAAGATCTGCAAAGAAAAAAATACAACATGCAATTACAGGCGTTATTAAAATGCCAGGATTTTATGGTCATAATTGCATCTAACCCAGAAATCAGTGTATGTCAATGCCAGAAGAATAATTATGTGGTAGTGTTTTGTTGGTGGGTTTTTTTCGGGTTTTTTTGTGGTTTTTTCTTAAATTAATAATGCTATCCAGTTACAAGTCTGCCCAGAACTGCTACACACCTGAACACGTTTGCCCATGAGTTTTGTTCAAAGTAACTGTTAATGATATTTTTGAGTATTTACAAGGAGAGAATTTTAGTTCATTAAAAAAGAACTGTTTGCACTTTCATTAAGTCAAATTATTGTTCAGAACTGGTCCAGAATACTGATACAACGATGCTGAGAGCAATAGCAAAAGTCATGACACATGCAAGTTATCTAAGAAAATCCAGCATCAAAAGGTATACATGCTACTGATGTTCAATGAACAGCTATTTCCAACAGATTCCTTCAGGAATCAGTGTCACCTCTGTCACCTGAAAGGTAACCTATTATGCTAAGCCACTCGCCTACTTTGAAAACATGTGTTAGATTGATTTATTCTTTTTTTTTTTTTTTTTAATAACTAAAGTGAAGATGTTAACCATTCCCAGCCACTTGTCACTAGCATCTTTGCCAGGGGCTTCCTCTCCCAGAGCTGCTTTTTAAACTACAGTGGAAACTACAACAATCAAAATGAGACAGATTAACAAAGGTGATCCTTTTAGGCTACCCTAGTTCATTTTAACTGTTTTCAGTTAAGTACCAGTGCCAAAGGAGAAGGAGTCCTGAGCAAGGAATGTGTTGATGAGCGGTTGAGCTCAGGGCAGTAAAGCAAGTGCACAGTCAAACTCCAAACTGCAAACAAACATTATTTCTATCATGTTAATGCCCCAGCAAGCTTTCTGAGAAGATGATCAGGCACTATAAAGGGTGATAATCCATTACTAAAAATAGGCTTGCTGAAGCCTGAAAACCATTAGAAGGTGTAAACCATTTTATACAACTCATGCTACTAATGTTAAATCAAAAACACTTTGTCCAAATTTGAAAACCTTACGGTAAGGGAAAAAAATTATTTTATTGGCACAGATCAGAGAAATTATCTTCCTCCCTCCTATCCACTGCCTCTTTACTCCCCTGAAAAATGAAAATGTCATTTTGTCAGAAGCAAAGGTACAATAAAAGTGAAATAAGAAATGTGTTTAAGTACTACCACTGGAAAAACAGTAATTGAAGTGTCTTCCTCCAATTTAGCGATCAGCAATCAGTTACGCAAAATGAATTTATGAATATTTGCTTTAGATCAAAGTAATTCACGTTAACACGAAACTACTGAAACACTTATGCCACAAACTAGGATCACAACACAGTAATCTCTAGTCTCGTGATTCCTTTGCAACCATTATGGAGACAAAAACAAGTGGTATTTCTTCCACCCAACATTTTAGCAAACAATCCTGGAGGAAAACGAACTACACTGACACAGGCAGGGCAAATTTTTATTAGATTACTCCTTAAAACAAACAAACAAAGCAAAAAGTATTAGAAAAGTACAATTCACAGAATTACACAGAAGTCACCCGCTCCCAAGGTTGTCACAAATTTTAGTGAACACTTCCAGGAAGAAAGAAATTGTGCAAAGAAAAGTTTCAGAGATTACGTGCCTTTAACAGCATCCTCTCCTGCAGATTCACTGATGTCCAACAAGGACAGGCTGCAGCCCTCCCTTCCCTCAGCAGGAACTATGTCAAGTGCCTCTCTCCAGCTGCCTGTTTTTGCAACACTGGAAGAAAATGAATTTTGAGAGCTCTCCCTAGTCTTGCATGTCTGGACAACATCTGTCTGACTCTGAACAGAGTCCAAGGTTAGTTATGGGGGAGGATGTATGAAACCCATCACAGCAGCCTAAGTTTCTTTTCCTTCAAAGATCAGGTTACTGTAGACAAGCAAGCAAGGTCAGCTACATATCACAAATTAGCCTTTACGTTTGTTCCAAATATTCCAGAATATTATTATTCAGCAGTAAAATAAGTTCTTAAAATAAGCTTGGAGTGAAAGTCACACCATCAAGCTTCAACAGAAAATATCCATGAACATTTTATTATTATTATTGTATTACCACAACAGGCCATGAGGAGAATTTCAGGCTTTTAATTTTTTTTTTTTTAGTTTTAAACTGTTATATAGTTTCAAGTTTTTTACTGTTATAGCGAAGAAACTATTTTACTTAATTTTAATAGAGGTTGAACAATTACAAAGTTTTACAGCTACTGAAGACAGAGCTGCTAACTATGTAATCAGACAAAACCACAAATGACTAATCTACCCAGATTATTTTTTTAAACTGTGTGTCTTGCAGCATTAGATCCACACTATCCAATAAAGTAGATCCTTCAAGTTATGGGATGGAAATTTATATGAGGAGCTGCCACAAATTATCAGTAACATCATTAAAAAAAACCAGTTGAACATTTGAAATTTCTGTAACAGCTGCCAGAGCAGACAGAATATGATAGATAAAAATATAAGAAAAAGAATGAGATGACATGTAAGAATAGCTTAAAGTAGAAAAAGCTTCTGTGATTAATTCAGAATATATATATGTATTTTGTTACATTAGCTAACAAAACACCAAAACCAGCAATGAATACATTCTGTTGGTTGTGACATTTATTTCACTGCTCCACGTTGTATTTACATTGCAATGCAATTACTGCAATCTTTTCCTATACAACATAAACTCTTCAACAAGTGACTACTTTTGTAGTCTGTGTCGATCAATTCTTCCAACACATGTTGTTTACAACTATTGAGACGTATTTTATTTGGTTCAGAAAATGCTCATTGTTACATCCATAAAAGGAAGTGAAGGTCTGTGTACAGACCCTTTTTGTCATTACAGTGCAGGCAACATAGATTTCACAAAACTCCACAGATAATCCTATGGCTACATTAACCACCCATTTCTGCCCTAAGGTGCAGGATCCCTGCTCCAATACCTAATGCTGACTGTTCCATTGTTTCATGGTACAATTTTTTTTTCAGCTTTACAAACTCAAACACTGAAACATGGCAGTCAGGGCAGGACAAAGATCAAAATCAACATTTATGTTGTTTGGGTTTAAAGGGACATTAATCAACTTCACTTTAAAGTCACTGTGTTTCCTCCATGTTATCTTACTCAAGTTAACACACACGTTTTTGACATTTCATTTCCCATACTTCCTTTGTAAACTGGATTGCAAACTAAACTTAAGCAAATAAAGATAATGACAATTTTTTCTTTAACTCCAAAGAATTTAAACTGAACAATGCCAAAGCTGTGGTTTTCCTTTAAACCCAGTGGTTTAAAATTCCATTTACAACAGCAACACACCTGCCATAAAAGGCACCTTGCTCTTTCTCCCCAGAGAAGTACTGCAGCACATCTATACATTAAGTGTCATACTTATCAATGCTTCATTTCCGAGGTCAGATAGAAGCAAGAGGTCCAAACTCTTCCCCCTTATGTATACCTCCAGGTTGGAAGGGGCTTTAATCTGAAAGCAGACAGAACTACCTCATCAAGGCAAGACTCTCACTGTTCACTCAGTGCCTGCAACTCCACATTGCTATTAGACATTCACATAACTCCGTGTGATCGTTATCAGTACAATGCTCATAAAGAAGTTTCTCTTCTCTCACTGCAGACAGCTGAGGCTACACTACAGGTAACAGAGTGTCTCCAATATGAATCATAAGTGTTTCCCCCAATTACAGGGGTCAGGAGCCTCACGGGACATCACCGCAAAATTTCTGCCTGTCAAAAGGGCAATTCATCTGAGGCAAAGGCTGACAAGTCTGTCACATGCTTAAAAAGACTCAAGTTCTATTCCTCATTCACTAAATATCTTCTTGCATAACATCTCCCCTAAAGGGGAGTATACCTTTATTACCTCTGGAGATGGAGAGTCAACTTTGGAGCACATTAACATGTTACGAAACTGTGCTTCGTTTCCATATAGCAAATCTTAAGTTTTCCCTTTGAGATGCTGCAACTCCTGTGATATCACCTTTTTCTCCTCTCCTTTTAGAGCAGGATTTCCTGTTTCGCTTCAACTTAGGCAACTCTATAATAGAGAAAGGTACAAGATCAGTGCAGAATGTTCCTTACAACTCATTTTGTTTTCTTCTATGAACCTGTCTTCTACCTTGCTTTGTTTTTTTCAGGTGCCCGTCTCAAAAAATGCTCTCTTGGTCCAACTTGCAGACCCCAAAAGCAAAGTATTTTATAGCACATAAATCCTAGTATGAAAGGGAAGATGAAAATAGTAATTGAAGATGAATTTAATGAAACTAACACTTGTCTTCATGTTAGTTTTAAAGATCCTCTCTAAAAGCAGAATTCAAAGAGCTTTCTTTAATGATGCAACTAATGCATAACCAGAAATATCTTAATTTTGCAGATTACTACTACCACCACCAGAAGAATAGCAAGAATAACCTCATCATAAGGGCACACATTCTTTAATAAGGCTTTATGCAACAGAAATGGCTGTTTCTAAACTACAATGCAAATCCATACCCTTTTCTGGATAACCAACTGTTGAAAGGAAATATACTTTAAAAGGCACTTCAAAAACCTAAAAGGAAAACTAAAAAAAAAAATAAATTCTAAGCTATGTGATGAATAAATAGTGGAACTCCTCGTGACCCAACTGCAGAGAATAATTTCATCCCTCGCTCCTCCAAAATAAATTTAACCAGAAGACCTCATCTAATCACAGAGATACATGTTATTGCAGGTGGAGATCCTATCTCCTATTACCACCTTATATCAAAGCCTATAAACCTCATGTTCAAGCCACACTAGTCTTAAAGAAAGGCTGTCAATCCCTGACATCTGTAAGGTGCCATCTGGAGCTCTATTTATACTGTGTTGAGATGTGCATCAGGCACAGAGGCGGTTACTTAATTACAGCAACTCCAACAGTCACTGTGTTGTGAGCAGCTCTCAAACTCAGCTGCTGGTCAGTAAAGCAAGTCTTTTCCACTCAACACAAGAAATAAGCTGCAATTCTGCAGAGCAACCAGGAAACATCCCCAGGCTCCTAATTCCCAACTCACTAAAGTGAAATTTCAAAAGTCAGTAAATTCCGTATTTCATAGTATAAGAGACTTTTGCCCCCTCCCTTCCTTTAGGATGAATCATTTTATATAATACTAACTTAATACTTGAGTTATATGTGACCATCATATTTAGAGTTGTTTCTGCAATTCTGAATTGCATGGAAGCTCCTCGTTCAGCAAAGTAGGTGCTGCAATGCCTTCACAGATCCTCAACATCAACACTGAAACAGCAGGAGATCAAAACCAAACACATCTGGGCAGACAAGAAAACACAGTGTGTTTAAGTGTAGCTTTGAAACTGGTATGGCCCAAAACAGTGCAGCTTCTTTTACAAGTTCAGACAAAACTTAAATTGTGAATTTTAGGAAAGCCAAGAGTTTCAAACACATTCATGAAGTAACAAGCATTGTACTAGGCACTGTGTCAGGATTCCATATGAACATAATCACAAAACTTGAGATCTGATGATTAGCATCTATTTACACTGCTGGTTTCACTGATTTGAGGAGCTGCCAAAACACAATCCATATCAGACAAAAGTTTTCTCCTCCAACACTTCAACACAATTTTACCATATTTTTCAAAACCCCACATCTCTTACATGATAGAAAGTGAAACTTCTGTGCCTCAGTTAGCAGCTACAAGTCAGAAAACAAACCAAGGATTCCTGAAAATCTTATTGCTAGGAAACAGCCCACGGCCTGTAGTACCCTTTTTGTTTCTTTCCTTTTTTTTTTTTTTTTTTGTTTTTAATTGATGGAAAGAAATCTTTCCACAGCTGACTGCACCTTGGTTTTTGACAAAGTTAACTGAAGGTTTTGTCAGATTTTTCTTTTTTTTTTTTTAATTGTATAATGTTGCCATTTAAAAGGCATTTGTAGTGTACAAATCTCCCTTGAATTACAGAGATTAATCCATTTGCTTTGCAAAGAATGGTGCTCTTGGGTAAGTGGAGCTTCAGGTGGATTTATTCAAGTTACTGACTGACTTCATACTGGTGGGAAGGTTCTCTCTGTAGATTCATACTCTTTAAAATAATTAGCATGTAAAAAACTTTTAGTGTTTGGAAACAATTCTGCAAGAAACAGACAAACAAAAATTCCTTTCTTTCTTGTACCAAACTCTGACAAGTTGGCACCAGTGCTTCTTCCACTAACATGCTCTGTCTGGTTAACCAAGACCATGAACACTGGTTATAGAAAGAGCACCAGGTTTATGAATCCCCTTCCTCAGCCAGTTCTGCTCCTTTCCCTGCACCAACTTTCAGTGGTGCAACTGTCTATACTTCTATGGAACAAACTGGATTACTTTGCTGTAACAAGTCAGAAACAACTTTCTTCCCCACAGCACCAATAGCTCAAATTGATTCCCTGATCTGGTTCACTACACAGCTCCACAAACTGCTCCACTTCAACTAAGGCTGGAAAGAGGCCAATGAATACAGAGGATACCAAACATCAGAACCATCATGCAAGAAGACAAGTGAAAATTTTTAGCAGGCATCACCCACACTCCTAACTGCCCATGCCATTCTCAGTTACTAGCAGATTGCCTATTAAAAAGGCAATCTATTAGGAAGGAAATCTATTTTAAAAAATAGAAAAGGAAATATTAAAAAAAAATCTAAAAGGAAATCTATTAAAAAAAAAAAAGCCAGCATCTTCTTAAGCAGGCTAAGATAACTTAAAAATGAGCAATTATTAGAGGTGCAATTCAGGACAGAGTTTCCCAAAATACAGTCTCAGAGGCCACTCATCCTGTCCTCCCCTCTCTAGATATACCATTATAACGCTTTTTTGCCTCTTTTACGTAGAAAAGGGAAAAATCTTGTCCAGAACTACTTTAAAAGATGAAATCACAGAAATTAAGACTGATTAAATAGCGTTTATTTCACAGAAATGAAAGCACTACAGATAGAAAAGAAAGTAAAAGACTGAAAATAATGAAATGTAAGACAAGTAGAAGTCCTTGTGATTTAGTGTGACTGACTATATAAGTCTCAGGTTCTTCCTGAATTAATTTCTATTCATATGCAATCACGCTTTCAAATAATATTGAAGTTTTCCAGTAATAAGGAAATCCATCACCATCTTGGAAAACTGTTCAAATTATTTGCAACTTCCAAATTTGTTTCAAATTTTTCTTATCCGTATGGATGTTTATAAATTTAGCATTTGAACTTCCATGATCTAAAGATGAAATTTCGCAAAGTTTTTAAGTTACTTATAATTCATGTCACCTATGAACTTCCCACCATTCATCAACATTCTCTTTTATTTCAGTGGTACCTGAAACAGGTAAGTACAGGACTATCAGTGAGATGCAGAGCAAACGTAACCCCCAGCCTCCCTAGGAATACATATTCAGAAATCATGACTAGATTCTTGTTGGATGTCACATAATTACAAATCACCTTCAGATCTCTCTTGGCATCAGTGTGAAAGAAGATAACAGCAATGTGTTCAGAAACGAGAAAAGCTTCAGGATGTGTTTGCAGAATATTGAAATATCTCTTATTTCAAGAACGCGTTTCCTAGTTTTCATCTGCCCTTCTTTCTTTCTGGGATATAAATCTTTGCTAGTTTAAAACACCTAAAAAACTGGACTAATAAATACCTTCACGTAATATTACTTAAGAACTACACAATCTCACAAAAACAACACAAAAATCAACTAAACCAGAAAACCAACAAAAAACACAACTCACAGCAGCTGATGTATTGAAACTGTACTCCTCTTTACTGAACCCTGGTTGTGCTTATGCAGCCACAAAGTGCATGTGAAATTGTTGTTATATTACATTTGCTTTCTGAAGTTTATAGGTATTTTACCACCAAGCTTTTCACATAAAACATACAGGACAGTTTATACATTTCCCCTCCCCCACCCTTCATTCAGATAGAACTGAGAATTTTGACTCATATTTTTAAAGCGCTCACTGGGTGAGAATCAAGTCTCTTTCAATCAGCAGACAACATGAGTACTTGTAAAGAATATTTTTAAATAGGCAAAAAAGTCATCCTGGGTTTACTAGTAGAATATTTGCAATATAGCATAAGCGCAATGAATTAGAAGAGAGCTTTTAGTCCAGTTACACAATATATTCTTATATAAGAATCTCTGCTTCATCTGAATTTAATAAAAATACACACTCTGGAGGATGGAAGGAAAACTGTATGAATAAAAGTACCATTTTGTCAGTAAGAACTGTCTATCCTAAGCACAACTACAATAAACAAGGGTCATATTTCCATACTTCTGACATACCAGCACAGCTACTTGGCATCAACAAACTCAAAATAAAGTTTGAGATAAACCACTGACATTAAGAGTCCCTGCTGTATCAGGAAAAATACACCATTCAAACAACATAGAACAAAAATACTGCAGCCATATCTACAGCACACAGAAGAGCATATTTTAAGAATGGAGAATGAACATCTTCCACCCCAAAAAAAAACCAAAAAACCAAACAAGGCAGGTAAGTCAGTTACAAAACAGAACCTGAACACTAAATCAAAGTAAAATTAGGGAATTTAGAAAGAGCTATCTCAAACATTTAGAAATCAGATCTCAGCTAAGTGCAACTCTTACAGAATTAATACTTTAGTGCCGCTAAGAGTGGTATAATTTCCTGAATTAATGATACAAGTAAAACTTTCCTTTTAATTAGTTCTTCAATTATGCTTTCTACCTCTAAAATACATATTGTTTTCAATCTTTTTGAAAGGAAAACAGCATATTGGCCTGTCAAACACATCTTCAAGAATAATAATGAAGATTAATGTATCATACAGATACTAGTTCCACCTAATCCCTCCAAAAAAAAAAAAAAAAAAGACTATTCAATTGAAATACCAAACTCACTATTTCACCACTACCACAACTTTTCTACTTTCCTGAGAAAGAAAAAATACAGTTGCACAAGTAAGTCTTCCGAGGTGAGAAAACATGAGCTATTTCCTAAGGAAAAAATAAGAGCATGTTCTGAAGTCAGAGACTCATTAGAACATTACTTAAGCAGAGCTGCTCTCAAATGCTTGCCATTCTTCTTATTGAACCTACGGCCTTACACAGCAAGACAGACAGGGGACATTTGGAACCTGACTAGTAAACAAAGCAGTTTTACATTTTACTTTCAATAAACAGGTAACCAGTGAAGGTCAGAAAGAAATTCATACAGCACTTAAGCCTTTTCACACAAAAAGCAGGCTACCAGATTCTACAACAGCTTATTTTCTAGATGCACAAACTACTAGAGCTTTATATATAGCACACTGTAATCGTTTCACCTTGATGCGATAAAGACAGCAGGCCCAGCTGCAAAATCTGTTTCCAAACGAAACTGTCAACATCTTGGATGGACATAAAAACCTACACTGAGCTGTTGCTTGAGCTGGTAGTTTAAGCTCAAACCATAATGAAAACACAGACTGCAAACCTGAACAACAAAAGAAAAAATACACAGCTGGAGATGGACAGAAGACAAGCAAGAATTGCCCTGACACCCCTGGTGTTTCTCCTGGCCAGCCTCATCCCAAGCTCTGCATGAAAATGTTGTGTCAATAAATCTTTTTTGATGTTTCTATCAACAACTTCCAACAACTCATATTAAGATACTATCTATGTATTATTAAGTATTTAATTACGCATGAATCCCATTAGAAAAGACAAAGTACACCTACTTCCAACCTGGCTTACAAATAGGGATAGAAAGAGCTGATACATGGCTATGATGTCTTCCACCTTCTCTTTCAAGTGAACTCAAAATTAAAGAGTGGATCTGTGATATGAATTAACTCATAAATAGACAAGTGACTTTTGCACAATGACGGAATGCTAATTAGCTCACAAAAATAATTGCTAGCAATTTTTTTATCACCATTAATTACGCTGCAGGCTTTTGCAACAAAACATTCATGTAAGGATCTTTCAACTTGTACACCAAAATCACAACTCTGACAATTCAGCTAGAAAATAGACACTCTGTAATTCTTGCAATTAAATCAGTAATTTACATTAGTGATTTTTTTTTTTTTTTGCCTGTTTGGTTTCAGTGCATTCAATCAGTTCCTGCAGTGTAATACATTATTTTGTAAGTTGACAACTTGTAATCAAGTGTTTGCTATTCAACAATATTGATTAACAACTTCGCATCAGCATGCTAACTATTAATAGGGTCCTTGAAAGTAGTAAGGTATTAACTTCTTTCCTCCTCTCCTCCTCTTCAGAAACTGTTCATATACTGTCATTGAGCTGCGAACCAAAAATCAGGAGCACAACTTTCTTGAGCAACATTTCATATGCAGGAGACACGTGACTGCTTGGGTAGTATCCAAATGACTGAAGTAGCTCGTGTGACAGCTGGGTACACACACTAGTTTTTCATTTTAACTTGCTTCACTTTACCACAACATGCGAATGAACTCAACCTGTGCAATATAAGTCTCAAAAGCCTCTCATCACTCTGAGCCAGTTCTCCACAGAAACTAACTGCTAGTTTAAAATTAAATACAGACTTAAGAACACACTGATGACAACATAACTTGGAGGAGAACACACAGAAAAACTACTGTAACTGCCACTCTCTTATCAAAAACAGTGAATCAACATGTGTAGCTCTCCTATCCCCAACATCCCCTCAACAACCTAATTAATCAGAATAACTGAAGTTCTAAGAAATGTACTAACAGTTTAGAAATTCAGTTTTTCATCTTAACTTCTGAAAGACTATGTAACCTTAGCTGTGTTCAGCCAACATGCAGGGACACACCGTTTTTAAACGGACACCACAAAAGACCCCAAAATAACCCTTGCCCTCTTCTCCAGTCACAGCACAAGTCTGCTGCACACACTTCTAATTATAAATATAGTAACCTGACATGGGGAGACAGACAGCCCCTTGAATATGATCTCAGTGACTACTAACCCAAATCCGTGCTGAGTACAAGTCTAGAACAACACAATAAAGCATAAGATAGATCACTATTTTACAATCTACAAAACACACAGCTACTTGCACAAAGCATACAACATTAATACACTCCCAAAGCACAGTTAGGTCTATCTTACAGTAATCCATTATCCCAAAAGATCCTGTTTGTATTTCTAGCTCTGTAACTGGTGCAGCTAAGGCCCCTTATCATGTGTTCTTCAGCAATTTGTTTTCTTTACTACTCCCATCATAATAAAATAAAACCACTTTGAGTTCCAGACAGTAGTTACAGTAAGTACAAATATATCCCCTACACTTTCATTTAAACTCAGTGATGTTTAAATATCTAATTTCTTTCTTGTTAATATTTGTTCCTTGGCACAAAAGTAGAGCACCAGATAACAGTAAGGCCCTTTCTTTACATGCTTCATCTTTTAAAAACTTCCTAAGCTACTACATATGAAACACTCTTTAAGTTCACAACTTAAATATACTGTAGTCTTGCATGTTTTCATTATTATTATTAAGTATTTCCATAGAGATGGACCTTTTACAAGGCTACGGACCTTTTACAAGGACAGGCCAAGGGGCAATGGCTTTAAACTGAAAGAGGATTGGTTTAGATTGGATATTAAGAAGAAATTGCTTACTGTAAGGGTGGTGAGACAACTAGAACAGGTTGCCCAGAGAAGCTGTGGATGTCCCATCCCTAGAAGTGTTCAGGGACAGGTTGGATGGGATTCTGAGCAACCTGGTCTACCAGAAGATGTCTCTCTGCCCATGGCAGGGGGGTTAGATCTGCATGATCTATAAGGTCCCTTCCAACCCAAACCATTCTACGATTCTGATTCTGTTTATAGTGTCTAATATTCCTCCCAGTACTTCTCAGCTATATAAACTTCAACTGTAAGAAGCATGTTTTTCCACCCTCATTATTTCTCTACAATTACTGAGGTATCTTTTATAAACACACATCTGAAGTGTATGTTCCTCCACAAAGCCAATGGCACAAACTAAGTCTGACACACATTTATGTGAGTAGAAGGAAAAAAAAACCATTAACAGATCAACCTTCTCATTCTTTCCCATAAAAAAATAAAGGTGAAAGCTTAAAATACAAACCACAAGAAATGGCTCATGGCCAGAACATATCATGTAATTACTTCAGACAAAAAACAAATGACACAAGAGAAAAAAGCTAGGGCCATATGAGGTCTAAATTAACATTTCTGGGTCAGTTCTGAGTATCTCAGGAACTGACGTGACTTTTTATTTCCTCTCTACGTGACGTTAAGTAAGAAGCGTGAGCATTACGAAGATCAAGTTATTTAATACTCCCAGCACTTATATTCGCATTTCTACTTCTGGATCACTAGCAGCCAGTAGTTTGACGGTCAGTGACAAAGAAACGCCCCCGCTGGTCAAGACAACAGCCTGAAAGTCTACTGGAAAGCAGTAAGGAGAAACCGACGGAAAAATCCAGCACACGACACATGCTTCCTCGGGAGCAGAAACAAGTAAACAACCGAGAGAAAGAAAGAACAACGTTTGTAAACACACAACGCTTCTGCCGGCGCTCGCCCGACCGCCGCCGCCGGCGAGCACGGAGGCGCTGCCAGGCTGAGTCATTCCTTGTAGTAACTTCGCCGCGAATCCCTCGCCCTGGCAGCGGTGCCCTGGGCAGGCAGGAGCACCCCGGCCTGCCCGGCGCTGCGGGTTGGGAGTCACCGCCCCCCGTGCCCGCTCCCCCCGCCGGCTGCGCAGGGGTCATTCCGCCGTCCCGGCAGCGGCACCGGCACCACCGGCGGGATCCCGGTCCTTCTGCGCCCCCTCCTCGCCGCCTCCCGGCTCCTTGTCGCCCGCCCCGCGGCTACAGCCCCGCGCCCAAAGCCGGGACTGCCGCCCCTCGCCAAGGCCGCCCTCCCGGTACCGGAGTCCCCGCCTCCCCCGCGGCGGGGAGGGGCCGCGCGGGGCGGCGGGGGGAGCCCGCAGCTCGGGGGCAGCGCTCCGCACTCACCGGAGGGTCCGGCGCGGGCA
>JAWMRA010000078.1:111164238-111242184 GCA_035584735.1 Pseudotriccus pelzelni
CGCGGCCGGGCCAGGCGGCTCGGCGGGGGCACGCAGCGCCTCGGCGGTGCCCGCGGCCGGTCGGGGAGAGGCGGCGGTGCGGCAGAGGCGGCGCGGCGGGCAGGGCGGGCGGGCCGGGGTCGCGGGAGCGGGACAGCCCAGCCTGGCGGGACAGCCCAGCCTGGCGCGGCCGCCGCCGCTGTTTGTTGTTGTCGTCAGCCGCTTCCGGCGCGAGGGCTGCCGGGAGGGGGCGGCGCGCGGGAGGCAGCGCGCGGCGGAAGCGGCGGCGGCGGCGCGCGGGGCCCGGGCGGGATCGGGGTGGGAAGGGAGCCGGGAGATCGTGGAGTTCCAGCCCCCCTGCCTGGACAGCAACACCTTCCACCAGGCCAGAGATCCACCCAGTCTGCCATTTGAATACCTCCGGGGATAGGGCGCCCACAGCTTCTCTGGGCAACCTGTTCAGTGCCTCACTGCCCTCACAGTAAAGAATTTCTTCCTAATATCTAATCTAAACCTGCTCTCCTTCAATTTAAACCCATTCGCCCTTGTCCTCTCACTCCGTGCTCTTGTAAATAGTCTTGTCCCATCTTTCCTGTAACTTCAGGTACTGGAAGGCCACAGTTAAGTCACCCCAAAGCCTTCTCCAGGCTGAACCATCCCAACTCCCTCGGCCTTTCCTCGTGCAAGAGGTGTTCCATGCTTCTGGTCAGCTTGGTGGCCCACCCCTGGACTCACTCCAACAGGTCACTGTCCTTCCTGTGTTGGGGGGACTCCAGAGCTGGATGCAGCACTCCAGGTGAGGTCTCAGCAGAACAGAGCAGAGGGGCAGAATCGCCTCCCTTGACCTGCTGGCCCCTCTCCTTGTGATGCAGCCCAGGATACCACTGGCTTTTGGAAGTCGCGCCCTCGGCCTTACCACAGCACGGGATTTCTTCCATTTCATTTTACTCTGAGATCACAGGAGATCAAAGATTTAGGAAATCTACAGAGAGGTTTAAGAATCTGCCCAGTGTGTTTTGAGTTTTATTGTAAAAAACTACACTGAAATAACTTTTGTGAGCTTCACTGACATTTTGAATTAAAAATAATCATTTTTAAAAAATGGTTTTAGATGTCTTGCAATACTTTGTTACACCCTGAACTAATAGAAAAATGTCAGCTTCTAGCAGAGAAACTTATCAAAACGCTTTTGCTATGAAATGTAACTTCCAACTACACAGATACCAATTTCTACTACACTTCTACATATCATCTGTCACTTAAAGAAAGCAGGATCACCATGGGCAGTCCAGCCAAATGATATATGTGCTTCCCAAACACACAGTAATTTTTTAAAGGCCTAAAGTGAAGACCTGCTAGCAAGGATAAACTGTAGATAAATAAAAGGAGAAGGATTCATAGCAAGGAATCAAGGGTTCTCTGTCACTATATTATTTTTCCTGCGTAGGCATTGACTATTTTTTCAGCACTTAAGACAATGGCTGATTACATTTCCAGTTGCTAGGGAAAATTAAAATTTCACACCTTACAAATCTGACTGATCACCCCAGCATGGGGTGGGCGGGTGGCAGCCCACTGTTTGAATTTAAAAACATTCAACTTATCCCCTCACCGGCAGGACAGGGTGGCCCCGGATGGGCTCACAGCCCAGGTCAGGCTCCACGCTTCCTCCCTCCCTGCAGAGGAGGATGGGCCCCCATGGGAGCTTGGAGTGCTTTTGATGCAAAACAGCCCATGAGCTGTAGGGTGGGAAGCACCCCCTTATTCCTGTCTGAGAAAATGAAAGTGAACCTTACACATGTCACTTTTGGGTATCACTGTTATTAGGAGTTTCTTTAGAGGCTCAGACTGCAGAACTTTTCTTTGGGATGAGGACATTTTCACTTAGAGAAGAGCAAATTGGAGAGGGATACAAGCAAGGGGCTTGTTTGACTCAGAACTGTGGGTGGGAATCACGACACTGGCATTACGGAGATCCTCCCTCCGAGATTCCTCAAATGCAGCAAACAGCTGGATTGTACCTTCCTGGCCGCCTCAGCATGACCTCTCCTTCTTCTGCAACATACACCACAGACAGCAGGTCATGGAATATAGGAAATTCAAAGCATAATATTGCAGCTGGAGTATATTCAGATATAGATTATACTCTATGCATCAGAAGAGGATTGCAAAAGAGAGTGCAAACATGTCATGGTCCCCAGCACAGAAAGGAGATTGACCTGCTGGAGCGAGTCCAGAGTAGGCCACCAGATTGATTAGAGGGATGGAGCATCTCTTCTATGAAGAAATGCTAAGAGAATTTGATTTGTTCAGCCCAGAGAAGAAAAGGCTTCAGGGTGACCTAATTGCGGCCTTCCAGTTCCTGAAGGGAAGTTACAGAAAAGGTGAGGCAAGACTATTTACAAGAGCATGTAGTGAGAAGACAAGGATGAATGGGTTTAAATTGGAAGAGAGTGGGTTTAGATTAGATTAGAAAAAAAATCTTTCCTGTGAGAACTGTAACAGGTTGCCCCAGAGTTAATGTGGATGCCTCATCCCTTGAAGTGCTCAGGATTGGGTTGGATGAGGCCTTGAAAAACCTGGTCTAGTGAAAGGTGTCCCTGTCCATAGCAGAGGGATTGGAACTAGGTGATTTTTAAGCCTCTCAACCCAGGACATTCTAAGATTCTATGCATTCAGTAAAATAGATGGGTTCATTATATAAAGCATTTTCTTCCCCTCAGAGGTTTCCTTTTAGCTGTGTTTAAACGTATACACAGCCCTTCACCTAATTTTATTTTTACTTCTAGTTCACCAGCTTGTAAGTCTACCACTTCTCACAAGCTGGACCTGGCCTATGGTTTTCACTGTAAACTCTTAGTAGCCACCTCTGCTGCGTTGGAGAGCTTCCTGTCTGCTTGACACATGAAAGACAATGTTGAATATTCACAGCCTGTTCAGGCAGGTATTTCTTGGAAAACACCACTTTCGTGGGCTTTTGAAGGTCAACATGGCTGCTCTATCCCCAGTTGCCACCTTGTGGCACCCAATAAACAACTACTCCCCTCAACTTTGCAGCTTATTAGGAGACGTGTCCAAATTACCCACATTCTGAAAGACACCTTTGGCACTTCAGACTGCAAGAGTGAATGGAGCTGAGAAGACATTGGTATTTGGATGAACAGATTTAATGTAATGGGAAATATAATACAAGTTTCAAAGCAATTCACTGATTATGTCAAAGTTGTGTTGTTTTAATTCTACAGATGTCAAGTCCTAAACTGGTCTTCTCCTTCGTAAATTCTTTGATTGTGATGAAGGACTAATGTTTATTGTGAAGGGAATGATATCCAGCTAGAACTTGACAGAACAAGTTCCGTGCATGCTATAAACAGAGGTAAAAAACAACTTTGAGTTTTAGTAAGCCTGAAGCACCAATAAGTCCCACTAAAATTCTCTTGAGGAGAAGCTAGTGAGAGTGACCTCTTGAAGTCTGAGCAGCTGGGAGACTGGCAAGAGTAGCAGCAGCATCTCTTCAAACACTGAAGCAGCAGTGCCAATAGGCTTTGTAGTTTTCTGGCAAAGCACCTCTGCTGCTGAGGCTCTCAACAATTGCATAAAATGAGGCTTCAGGCGCTTAAGCATTGTTCCGTTTTTTACAGCACGTGTGGGACAACTGTTGATTGATTTGAGAGGCTGCCCAGGCTGGACTGAAGCAGGAACTTCAGTTCTGAGGAGTAAGCAAAGTGCTGCTAGCAGAGCAGGTTGTTCTGGCTTGTTCTTGTAACATTTCATTATGTTGCTTCCTCTCGAAGTGATCCAGAGCCACTTCATGCCAAGCAACTAATTACAGGTTTTTTTCATAAGCCTGTCTGAACAAAACCTAAAGCTTAATATTATATCTGGCACTTCTATCCTAAAAAAGCTGTATTTTATGAAGATTATTTTGTTCCAGGATATGCAAAAAGAAAGCATCTAATCAAGGTTACTGATATTTCTTCACATTTGCGAAATGCTGTACCAAATGTAGGTTATTATTCCTTCAAGATACTGTTTAGAATCCACCTGTATAATTTTTTCACATTCTGTAAAATAGATGAGAAGGTCGAAGGAGTTTTTCACTGTGTGCTTTTAATTTTGGGTGCCAAATTTGTTCTACCAAAGAAGGTGTCTCTTTTAAACTACATGTTTATGCAGCTTTAGTCAGAGAGCAAAAGGAGCAGGCTGCTCTTCAAGGCAAGGCAAGCTGGAAGCCAAGGATGGCAGCAAGGCAGTCAGGGGCACTGCCATGGGCAAGGGACACAGTCCCACAGTATCAGAGTGAAGTCTGTTGACAGTTTTTCTGTGCAATTGTAGTCTGCCATGCCAGTAATGGACCAATGCTGTCAGTATTTATTTACTTCCAAATGTACTTGAAAAACCACATCTTCCTATTTTTTTTAGCTCTGCTTGCCATAAATTGTCCCTGTGTACTTCTGCTTCCCTTACTGTTGTTTCTTGGTCTAACCCCAGCCAGCCACTAAGTACCACAAAACTGCTTGCTCTCACAAACTCCTTCCCCAGTGAGATGGGAAGGAGAATCAGGGAAAAAATGTAAAATCTGTGAGTTGAGATAGAAATTATTTAATAACTGAAATAAAATAATAGTAATAAAATAATAATAACAATAGTTGTAGTAGCAGTAATGGAAAGGGAGACCAAAAAAAGAGAGAAATAAAACCCGAGACAGGCAATTGATGCCTAATACAGTTGTTCACCACCTGCTGACTGATGCCCAGCCCTTCACTGAGCAGCAATCAGCCCCTCCCAGCCTCAACTCCCCCCTGTTTATAATAATGTTCTATGGCCAGTTCAGATCATCTGTCCTGGCCCTGCTCCATCCTGGCTTCTTCTGCACCTGCATGCTGGCAGGGCCTGGGAAACTGAAAAGTCCTTCACTTGTGGTAAGCACCACATAGCAACGACTAAACCATCGGCATGTTATCTACATTATTCTCACACTAAATAAAAAAACCACAGCACTGTACCATCTACTAAGAGGAGAATTAACTCTGTCTCAGTCAAAACCAGAACACATTGCTACCTTCATCAATTTCCCTTGATTTTTGTCTTGCCAAGTTTTTTTAGGGTTTATTTTTCCCCTTTTCATATACTAGAAACAGCTGTATTCATTTCCCTGCTAAATCAGGCTTATGATTTAAACCCAAGTTCCTTCCTTCTCTGTTGATGTTTTGTGGTGTTTTGCAAAGTAATCCTCAGTAAGTATTCATTTTCAATATAGTCTTCCTGCAACTAAAAACTACTTAGAAAACCAATATTTTTTTTAAGGCACAAAGTATATATTACATTCTGAACCGGAATACGCAACATAAATACCAGTCTCCAACAACACAAGCGCTCCTGCATGTTTCGAGAGAGACTTCAAGGACTTTGATTATCCTTTAATGTATCCCAGCAGTCCATAGCAAACACCAAGTACTATCTCATCTCTTGCTGCTTTTCCCAAGCACTGACTGGTCCACAAGCAATCAGTAATTTGTTTTTGAATGGTCAATGACTCAAGAGCAGCTGATGCCATTTTGAAAGCATGCCACTCCCTCTGACCTCTTAATGGATCATTCCTAACCGGTGATTTTAACGTTGTGTGGCTTCCCAATATGTTTCAGTAATTCTGACTACATAGGTTTTGAATTCATAAGTGATTTTTCTTGTTTACTGCCAGAGCTTCTTGTAGGAAGGGGATAGTTAGCTTCAATTTCACATCTAGGTCATGAGATCAGTTCTTGGTTCTGGGTAGAAATATGCAGAGGACATTTAAGCCTCAGATAACGTAAGTCAGAATGGACATACCCTCAAAAGTGGTTAAGGACAGAAGCTCTTAAGAGAAAACAGGCAGCCTGAATAATCCTATAAAAATCCCCTGCTGTGCATTTTCATGTAAGAAGTCCCATTTGTGTATTATACCAACTGGACTTTCCCACCCTACCCCTTCTCAACACACATGTGATACTGAATGCAACAAGGCCAAACAAGCAATATAGTGAAGACTACTTGGAACAGCAGTAAGGTTGTTATAGAAAGGTATTGCTGTATTAGTATTTCTCAATATTTAGTGTTACTAAGAATGGAATTCCCATTTTTTACTGTCTATCAGCTTTGCAGTTTTTATATTGAAACGCTTTAGTCATGTTCTGTGATTCTATGGAATCATAGAATGGTTTGGATTAGAAAGGACCTTAAACTCTTTCTTTAAAATATTTTATTAATATATTTAAATAAACCACTAACAGCCTTAAGACACATAAATAAAACCCACTTTGTATTTACATAAAGATGAATTGTTAATGGAATATTAACATATTGAATTAACTTTTTGTCCTTTGTTCTGATAACTTATAGTGTTCTGCCCTTTTTCTTTCATTTTTCTTTCTGAATGGAATAGAAACAGGACCGTCTTCTTTTTTTTACAGCTCTCAGAGTCTCAATTCAAAGAATTAGTCACTGAACTCAATTAAGAAAGTAAACCAAAATGAGGAACTAAGTACACTGAAATAATGATTCTTTGCATCTCCAGAAGAGACTACACCTTTCAAACATTCCTAAGTACCTAGCTATATTTTCTTAAAAGAACGTTTTAAAAGTACTATTGGCATAGACTAATTTAAACCAGGTTTTAAAAAATTTTCAAGAAAAAAAAGAAAACTGACTATTCTGTGTGCACTTGCATTCATTACTCACTTGTAGGAGCTTTTTTATATTCATTGATGAGATCAGGCGTGGGTGCTGGTAGAATTCTCTTTCAGAGCTTTGCAGCTTTGGAATTTGCTCCTCACTTGAGCTTTCCAACACAGCAGCTCAGATGACTGCTGGTTTGATTGCATCATTTATGTTTCCTATGCATTTTAAAAGCATGTTTAGATTGTTCAAATCTCTGTAGACAGGGAATTGTTTAGAGAGCTGGAGATTGTAGTAGGTTATTTTGAAGCTAAGAATATCCAAAGCTCTTAAATTAATGGCTTTCTAAAATGCACTTCTATAATTATTGTGTTTAGTGTATTTATACGCCAATGTATAGAGAACAACCAGAAAGAAACTAACACATAAAAATCTCTACTAATTGCAAATTACTCTCTTCTACTGAAATAAACAAGTTAGAGGTAATAAAGATCAATACCTGCCTAATTGTTTGGACACAGGAAAGAAAGAAAAATATGTCAAAACTGATGAGAAGTCTGACTCTCCCAAGTGCCATGTGAGGTACATTTCCAGGCAGGCTGCTGTGATGTTGGCTGGCTTGTGGCCTGTGGTTTCAACTAGGGATGTCCAAAATCCCTGCTCCTGGCAAAATATCCCTGCTTCCTTGAAGACTGGATTAGTGTTTTGCTTTTCTTTTATTTTTTTTTTTTGTACTGCAGGTACAAAATCAGGTTTTTGCATAAAGTTTGGAAATGTTCCTTATTTATCAGTGAAGAAATTAACTTCAGTAAGCCATATGTATGTTTTTTTCCTCAAACACATAATCCTATCAAAATGTACTGGTTTGAATCCATTTTCACTGAACCTTTCTGGGCAACATTAACTGTTCTGAATTCTTCTATCTGTGTGAACTGAATTGAACTGTTGGCATTATAAAGAAACAATGTTACAGACATCACATCAGACTATAGATTAAGCGGTTTTATCTATTTGCCCTTTTTGAGCATAGCCCTAACATTACTACTTCCAGTCTTCTGAAGTTTCCCTGATTTTCACAGTTTAATAATACTGGTTTAGTGGGCCACAGTGTACAATTGCAAGTGTACCTGGACTTTAAAACTCTGTGTCTGTCTAGTAAGTTTCTTAATTAGCAGCAGACAATTTTCATGTCATTAATAGTTTCAGCATGTTGTTAGAATCTGTGTTAAGTTCTAGGAGTTTAGGGGAAAAAAAGAGCAACTGACCCCTGCCTTGACTGGCTATGGATCCTGTTTCATAGATGCCAGTTCATATTACTCCTATCAGTTTCTCTTTTTCTCTGCTTTGTTACATAATACTGATTAGCTTTGATGCTGCTGGTTTTTAATTTCAAACTATGTTTTTATATAACTGGTGAATGTGGACAGGCTCTTAGCAGTAGCTCTCTAGATTGCAGAGTCTGGGCTTTTTGTCTGCTTATTAAATGCTTTGAAAGATTGAATTTTCATTTACATGTTTCTTTGTATCTGTTTTTCAGATTTATTTTTCTCATTACTTTCACCTCTGGAAAATTAGGCAAAAGGAATCGCCAACTTTACATATGTCCCTTAATCTTAAAAAAATATATCTGTTCTGAATATGAGATAAAAAGTATTTGTGGTCACTGAATAGTCACAAAACCAGTTGAAGAATCAGTTAATCTAGATTTATCTGCAGAAGAAATTGTTGATTTTTTTTTTTCCAGCTTAGTTATGAGCTTAAAGACAGAGCTGGAGAAACTGTCATAAAGAATGTTGTTTAATATTTCTGTAAGCACCAACTCAAGAGTTTGCTTAGGGTGCAGAAGAAAGAAAACTCTGGTCTTTCCCAAATACTTCTTAAAATCTGAGCCTGCTGAAGCTTGGGTTTGCATTATGCTCTCTGGAACCATATATAAATTCAAAGATTTCCTGCATTTCAGGAATTCTCCAGACTACCATCTCAAAAAAGCCTTTTTTTCCCCCACACACCCTTAAGACCATTGTGCCTCTGAAGTTTTTTGTGAAGTATATTCTAGCATGAATCGGGGTGTTTTGCGATTTTGCTGCAGACAGCTAATCTTAGAATCGGCACACACTGCTAATGCTCTATATGGGATTTCAGATCATAGAAGCAGTGTGGAACTTGCTTTAAGCAACTGTGTGAAACGTCGTATGGCTCGGCCAAGGCAGCAAAACCAGCGAAGAGGAAATTCATGGTAGTCTACCCAAGCCCGAGCTCCTTGTTGTTGCAGCTATGGCACCAGCAGGGCTGCAGCCAGTTTACGGCCAGCAGAATCAAACCTTTGGCAAGTTTTATGATTAAAGCATCCATTTACATTAGGGATTACATTTCTCAAGATCTATGAAAAAATAATCTCAAATTGCAGATAAAGATTGGCTAGAGTACTGCACAGGTGTACTGTGAAAAGAATGCAACAAACATATCCACATTGGTACAGGAATTAGCAATAAAATAGAGTCATTTACAGAAATCAGAGTGCTAAAGAGTGCATGAAACACTTTTGAGCTGTAAGAATAGCTCAGCAGTGTGTTTAACGTTGTTGTTAGGAAGAAAAAAGAAAGAAAGATTAAGAACAAAAAAGTGAGAAGCAAGAGCAAGGAAGACCCGAAAGCAGAATTAGATACAGAAACGTTACTCTCTTTAGTGCTTGGTGACCAAAGCAAGCCCTGGAAAACCTCGGAAGATCACTTTGTGGTTCCAGTTCATCCATGCAGTACCTCTGAATCCTCAGGTAAGCCGCACAAGAATTTCTCAATAAATTTCACATGATCTTTTTCAACTCTCCTGATGCGATGATTTGTCCCTCATGACAATTTTTCATATTTCCCTGAAGCTGGAGACATTTTTTTTTAATATGTAGTAGGAAAAAAAAAAAGCCACTTCTTATATAAGTATATATTCTTATATAAGTAAGGCTGAGAATTCTGTGGTTTTACCAAAGACAAGGATTGTATTTCTTCTTAAGCTTCAATGAAAAATTGATTTAGGTCCTAGTACTCTCATTTTGTTATTTTATAACTGCATCTGTGCATCCAGGCTTGTTTTATTCGTGCTCATGGCTGATAAAGCCAATATGCAACAGGTTCACTTGCTCGTGAAGGGGACAGTAACAGCCTTGCATGAAGGTCATCTTGGAAAGCAACACTGCTTTGTCCTTTCTCTGCAAATGGTCCAAAGGATGTGTGTCTGGCAATGGTACAATATATAATGGACTCTTACTTACTCTTCTGGTTGAGATTTCATTCACTATCTCCTGCTCCCCTTGTTCTACTTGTCCTGGGCTTCTGAGCCAACCAGACTGGTATCTCATTAGATACCTAATCCTTGTTCTTGAAACAGGTGCAAAGAAGAGGACAGGATGTTCCACCCTCTATCATCAGAAACAGGTACTTTCAATCTAAACAGTATTACACTATTTTGTTAAACTAGATTTTAAGGAAAATGGCAGAGTATTTAGTTATGCTGTTATGATGCTGTTAGCATCATTTTCTTCTTCTTTAAAACAGCTTCTTCTATGTTACACTAAAAACTGAATAATACAGTCTAAAATTCCCTGGCTCTTACACGGATGCTGTGGTTTATTCCTAGCAACAGTATTTTGCAGTACTAAAGCCACAACGCTAGAGGTCATTGGTAGTCTTTACATTTTTAATCTGTCTGAAGGTAAATATTGGAGCTCTCAGGGTTTAGTGATAGAAATTGCTTTCTTAAATTCTTTAAGTGTGGAGTATGCCTGGGATCCGTAATCATTCTTGATCTATGATTTCATAAGTTTTCACACTTCCATTTGGATTTCTTTCAAGAAATATTTTTAAAATAGTCCTTTTTATTTTCTTTTTTTTTTTTAGAAATATTTTAGAAGTAGGATAGCAATCCCAGAGCAGACACATTAAAAACAACACAATGGTTCTAGCAACCTGTATGTCATTCCTATGCAATTTCTTTCTTTCTCTCCAGTTGGTTTTCAATTATTTTTCCAATTTCTTTTGCTATTTTTCATTAAAGGGCAATATGAGGAATATCTACTGAATTTCAATGCAAAATATAGTATGTAGAATCCTTTGTGAGGTTAGGAGGGTTTTCAGAAAGTTAGTTATCTTTGTTCTGTTTCTTTTAGGATCCAGTGATTGCAAAGTTGTCTGGAAGTCTTTTAATATTTCCAAAAGTTATGTCCTTGAATATTTCTAATGCTCTAACAAACAACAAGTAGGAATTTAGAGGTCCAATGTAGCATGACATTCAATATTTAAGTACTGATACAGAGATATTATAGTAGGTTATATATACTTAATTTCACAAAGGATTGAAGGTGCTTGAACTGTTTAATGATTTTCAAGTGTTGTTTGAATTGAAGATGTCTGTGTTCAAACATTAAAGATAACTATAACAAAAATCCTAATTTTTTTTGTTTGTTTTCTTAAAACAACAATTTAGGTGGGACAGTCATCTCTAGTACAGTATTTTCTGCCGAGTTCCAAAGTTGCCATTAGATTTTTCTTTCAGCACAGTTTAATGCAAGGAAATGACAGTTCAAGTTTATAGAATATTGTTTTCTTTACAGAAAATGAGATAAAATACTTTCAAAACCTTGAGCTACTTTAATTTTGTTAGTTACTAGTTGAAGCAATGGAAAGGAAAATAAATAATGCACATATTTCACTGGATTCCAAGTGTCTTTGAATTTGCCGTATAGAACTCTCTAAGGACATACTGGGACTTAAAAATCACCTTCTATTCATCTTATTCTAACACTAAAAATCAAACATCACCACTCATTACAGTAAGCCACCAATGGAAAGATGATGACAGTGTGTTTTCTTTTGCTCACTGAAAGCTGGTAAATGTAATTGGTTATTTCTATATATAGTAAATAAATAAAGAAAAGCATTGATAAAAGTAATATGAAACAGGTTGAAACCTTTATTTCCCTTACCTTTTTAAGTTCAATATCTACCTTAATCAGGAATGTTGAGTGTAGTTTAGTCTTTCACTAACTCCAAATAAATATTTTTAAATGAAATTTTTGTAAGGGCTTTATTATTTTTTTTAATCTTAAATTGTATGGACACCAATCCAGTTTCCCTCAGCTGAACTTGTAAAAATATTGTTACCATGTTGCAAGGATGAGCCAATAAATATGGATTTGTTCCTTTTAAAACTTTAATATCAGTGCACCATTTATACATTTATCTGTTATTCAATTCACATTATTCTTCCAAGCGTAATTGGTGGGGGTTTGTTGTTTTGTATTTTGGTTTTGGGGGGCTTTTTTTGAAAAGGAAAATTTTTTTACAGATTTTTTTTCAAATTACTCTTTATTAATAATTTTTCTATGTTAATAAACTGCCTTATGTAATTTTGGGTTACTTGGCTTCACTATACTGCCTTTTGCCCTTGGAGTAACATTTATGAAGCAAACAGGTAATGTACATTTGGCACCAACCTTACATTCAAGAACAGATATTAACACCCTGCATTCAGTTTATCATTTTAAGTGTCTGGTGCCATGGTTCCTTGAGGCTCATTTCACCAGGGCTAAACAGATTAACAACATCTCAGGTTGTTTATATTTATTTTTCCTCCTGTTTCCTTTCGTATTTGAAAGCATAGTCTTGGCTTTACTCAGAATAACTCGTGCAGTATTTGAATGTTGTGAAATGAAAACTGACTTTGATCATGTGTCTGTGGTGAGTACATATAGGTAGAAACAGCAATTTAATGTGATCTTTCGTTCTGAACGCTAATAATATACTTCTTTGAAAAAGTGATCAAATATTGTCCGTGAAATATTGCTAATTAAAATTATAAACATGACTGTTTATGAAGAGTAAGGCTGAAACCATATAAGCTATCAATATGGCTCTGTTCTTCACTGTGCAAGCTGAAACAGTGCTTACTGACACACTTTACAATTGCTCTAAGTGAACGAGTCAAACCTGCTTTCTTGCTACTTTATGCAGGAAAAATGAACAATTCATGGGAAAGTATGAAATATATTTTATGCATGTTCTTCTTTTGGCAATTGAAGTTTTAGTTGGTTTTTGTTTATTTTGGATTTTTTTTAGCAATATGTTCTAATGTTTTTCTACACTAAATATATTTACTTATTGCTTCTGTTCAGTTGTACTGACGTATTTTGATTGTGCTTTCTTCTAGCCTACAAATTCCTTAAAGCCCTGACACAACTAAGACCTGAAGTCCTTGTTCCTTCCCCTCTCTTCTATAATGGTATTGGTTTCAAAGCTCTGTATTTCCTCTCCATTTCATATTTCCTTGCTAGCTAAGCATGTTCAGTGGCACAGATTTTTTCAAGGTTGAGTAACTATCTGGACAGAAATAAACCTTGAATATTCGACTTTAGGAATTACTTTCCTATTAAAAGTTTTGAAATGAAGTTGGGGAAAATAGTATTCCATTCTTCTGTGTAATCATCAAACACTTGTAGAAAGTATTTTTGGACACTAGATGACAGTGAAAGATAGTAATTGCAAAGAAGATTTTTGTGACTGATAACTGGAAACACTTATTCTGTAAGGTTACATGCTGTAATCACTAACACACCACTAATATTATTTCTGGAGTTAGATTTTTTGCATGTAAAAGGGAATATTCTTAATGTTGTCAGTTTTGCTTAACTTTCTGGTTTAGTATTTAAAATGCTAATGCCCCTATTTTATTTCTTTTCTTAGAAAATTGTGGCATGTTTAATTTAAAGGTAAATGGGATTACTGGTTTTGTGACAGAGAGCCAAACTTGCACAATAGAATGAGAATGGGATCACTGCACTAGAAGAACAGGACTCATATTGCCCTTTCATTTAATATTAGACTTGAGATAAGAGGTTGACAACAGAAAAAGAAATAAAAGGAACTGTGTGGACAATAAAGAAAAATTCTTTTTGTTTCTAACTACCATAGCTTGATAAGGCCACAGATTTTTTTCTTATACTGTGGCTATTTCTGAAAATCACACCTTGTGGGTAAAGTGAGCTTGTGCTTTGGCTCACAGTAATTTTATAACTAGATGTCTATCTCTGACAAGTGATCCAGTATCTGGAATCTTATATGTTGAATGTCTACATCAACTCCTGGTAAGGTACTATCCAGTCTTTTGCAATTTTCTTTTCCCTGCATCCAGCTTACAGCCAGACCTAACAGCATCAAATAAAAGTAAAGTATACTCCAGTAAAAGGTCTGCTTTTGAATTATTTATCAAGTCAAAAAAAATGTAAGGAAAGAATACAAAATTTTGCATCACTGACAGTCTCATCATTAAGGACTTTGAAAACTAGATTAAAACATGTACTTTATCTTTGAATTCACATGCAGGAAAACTCTGAAGTCTGAAAAAGCATTCGTCTAAATTTTTCTTGCCCTGAGCCATTGCTATTCCTCCTACCAACCATGTATGCAATGTAATAATAAATTAATAAAAATACGCTTTTTTATAAGCATCTTTGGAAGGAGCAAAATAAAGACAACCAGGAGTTAAACGTGTCAGAGTCAGCAAACTGGCAACATAGTATTGTTTCAAAGGAAAACAAAAAAACCCCAAACAAACAAAAAAAGTATTAGGGCAGATATAAAAGAAATATGCTGTTCACAATAAAAATGGAAAAAATTTGGAATGGGTCCCAAGACACTGTATTTTAAAAGAATGAGATAGCCTACCAGAACTTCATTTAAAAATCATGCCTTCTGACTGCTAGAGACAGTATGTTTTGGAAAGCACAGTATTACTTAATCTTTTTTACAAACATGTAGCTGGCACCGAAAAAGAGAGCCTGCTCCAGAGATTTGATCACAAAGATTTTTCCAGGTCTCTTATCAGTACACTTTGGAGTATTCTGATATGAGATCCAGGCTGCCTCATGACATCCAGACTCTCTGATATTAGATCCTGACTGTTCAACCCTGTGACATTGTCAGCTGGACCTCAGCATCTACAAGCAGCAGGTGAGCAGGCTGAGAAAAAATCAGTCTCAAAATATGGGCAGTAGTAAGAAGTACACACTGCTTTAGAAATAGAATTGCTATTGTATATCCAAAGTAACTAAATAATTTCTTTAAACTGTTTGTAAATCCTAATTTCTCAGTTGCTCTCCCAGGACCTCAGAAGAAAACAACTGATGTGTGACATGGGGAAGCATCTAAGCCTGCACTAATGGCAGCAAGGGTAGCTGAGGCTGAAATTATTTTCCTCTAGTGCTACTGACAGACGCAGTCACTGGCTGAATAGCAAATAATTTGCGTCAGGGATTTTTGCTTGGGAATAATTTCTTTTTTCTCAAGTTTTATATTACAAACTTATAAAAAGGTAAAGCTGTTCAACAGAGTCATGCTTTGGGCCAGGAAGAATTCCTGGAAAATGAAAATACCGTCCAGGTGGTTTGTGCCAGCATTTAGTAAAGATTCAGATTAAGACGTTCCTGACGTAATGTTGTTGTAGGTATAGAAGCAAGTTAGATACAGGAAAAGAAATGTTTTGTAGACAATGTATAAAATAAAGCTAAACTCAAAACTTTTTAATGCACATTTTTTAAAGCATAAAGTATCTGATGACAGAATAGGAAACTTGCTCTTGCATGAACATACAACCTTTCCTTTCTATAGTTTTGTGCTTAAACAGCAGAGCATTCTGACTTCTGATGTGGGATACAGTAATACTGTCTTCAGTGGAATTTTTTTAAAGCGTGAATTTTCAGAGAGACTTTCAGAATCTGATGTATAAAACTGTTACAGCTATCACTGTTGATTAAATGACTGGGAAGAGCATAATTTTTTCCTTCACTTTGGGTGTTGGAAATCATTGTGGGTGTTTCTCTCCAGACTCTTCTCCCTACACCATTTCCATGAAAAGAAAACTGAAAGTTTCTATCCCACAGGGGCTCTAAAAAAAGCAAATTATATGCAAAGTCAAAATATTTTGTTCTTGTTTTTATCTACTCATTTTTCTATTGGAGGCATATATTTTTCTTTTAGACATTTTTGATGTTCTAGCTGAGACAGAATTCTTTCTAGTAAAAGGGAGAACTATTATCAAGAAATTAGCCTAAATTGTTGAGGCTTTTTGCTAATTTACAAAATACAAATACTGGAAATTTGCTAGCATAGCAATGATATCTATCTAAATGTAAACATTTAGACTAAGCAGAAAAACCTGTTTGTTTCACTTCTCTTGTGTTACCAGTCTTTGCCCTTGCTGCTGCCAAAGGCAGGTGTGCTTGAATGTCAGAATCAATACAGGATCTGGACCAAGCAGTACTGCTGTAAGCCTAGGAAACAAAATTACAATTTCACATACGTTTCAAGCTTTAAACCACTACAATTTCAATTCTAAGGTGAAAAATGTGCCAAGAACTTCTTTTAACTGTTTTCCTTTCTACAAACTTCTTTAATGTGTAACAGTATTGTGAAATACAAAATTACCAGCTATGGAGAATTTTGAGAGGAAGAAGCCAATTTTTAGTTTGAAATTCAAATTATATTGTATAGCTATGCAGAGCTGGATACAAGCTTTGTTGAGGCTGTTTGTAAGTAGCAAGACATGCATGCCTGCAGAAGTCTTTTTATAATTTATTCCTCAACAGTTATTTCTAACCACACATTAATAGAAAAGCTCCTCCAAATAAGCCTTTATTCATTAAAGTATCCCAGAAAATTCCTGCATTCATCTTATATTCTTAAAAATATTTTTTCATTTTATAATAAATTAGTATGATGGAGATAATACAGGTATGGCAAAACACACAGAGTTATAAATGGTGGATTTAATGAGTATAATCTAAAGCCTAAAGGCATAATCTAAACTGAATGACCTGCAGTTTATTATATTGTCTATTAATCTGATCCAACTGATCAAAAAAATATTAGCAGTCTTTTAGAGGTCCAAAAGATTCCATCAATTTTAACAAAGATTAGATAGATGTAGTGTATTTTATAAGCTGTAGGGAAAAAAAAAATAAAAATTGCACACATATGTACACACCATATGCATGCTCTCCATTTTGATTAATTCTTTATCTCTTATCAGTAAGGATTCAATGGTTCTCATATTATGGAATAGTCACCAAAAGTGCATCAGGCTCTTGGAACTGATGTATGAGTGAATCTTCATGAAACACTAGGATGAATTTCTTAGTACTGGGGATTAACCACTCGTTTCAATGAGGTCAAGATTACATCTTATGAACACCTATATCCATAAATGATAGTATAATGCAGTACAATAGTGCCTGTGTTGCAGTTTTAAAAAGGTAGAAGATACTCAAACCCCTTACAGGAAAATTGGAAGCATAGTACATGGAGTGCCAGTAGGGCATGCCCAAGAAATGATACAGATGTTCAGGGAAGTTTCACTAAAAAAGGGAAGTTTTAGCTCTACAATTGATATATTTATCTGATAAATCATCAGTACCAAAATGCGTCACTGGACAATGAGTGGCAAAAAGTAATCAGATTATGGTACCTCTAATGTTGGGTTAGCTGAAGGCATTTTTTAATCTATTTTCAACAGTTCTAAAGAGACATTTATTGCTTTCATTGACCTTATGAAAGGGTGACTAAATGTATCCATTTATTACTTTCCTGGGAAAGAACAGAGATACTCTCTGCTTAACCTGATCTTAGAATCACAGAATAATTTAGATTAGAAGGGATTTCTGGTATCCAACCCACTCCCAACAACTCAGCCTAACTTGCAGGACCAACTTTAATGTCAGATAAGAATGCTCAGGGCCTTGTTCAGTCATCTTTTAAATATCTGCAAGGATGGAGATTTCACAACATCTTTGATCAGCATTTTGGTCAGCATATTCCAGTGCTTAACCACTCTCATTTTTATTTTTTATTTTTATTTATAGTTGACAGAATTTCCCCTCCTATAGCTTGTGAGTATTGCCTGCCATTCTATACACTTCATGGAAAAGCTGGAGTGAGTCTTCTATTGCCAGCACTTACACAGCTGAAGACTAGTCACACTCCCTCACCTTTAGTCTTCTCCAGTCTGAAATAAGCCACCTTCTTTAGTGTCTCCTCATAGTATGCTACAGCACCCTAGCCATATTACAACCTTTACGCTGGACTGGTTTCTCAGTCTGTCTTTTGTACTGGGGAGGAAGGATACAGAGGGAGAATACAGCAGGTAAGACATACCCTTGCAAATGCTAACTAGAAAGGAATAATCAATTCCCTTGACTTCTCCATACACTCTTGCCAATGCAGCCATAATCACTGCAGGGACACACTGCCTCCTCACCTAAATTTTTGCCTACCATCATCCCAGGCTGTTTTCTGCAGGGTTAATCCCCAGTCAGTTGGAGTAAAACCTCTGCTGTTGGATGGAATTATTTTGTCCCAGGCATTGGATTTCCCCTTTATCTTTGCTAAACTTACGGTGGTTTCGGCCAGGAAATCTGTTCCTCGTGCCTGTCAAAGCGCCTCTAACAAGTAGCCATTTCTGCCAGCATATTGACCACTCCCTCCAACTTAGTGCCACGTACAAGCTTGCCGAGGGTACACAGTGTGTATGCCATTAAGGCCATAACTGGAGATGTTAAACACTATCTGCTCCAGAATCGATTACTGGGCACAGTGCTTGGCACTAGCCACGGTCAGGCTGCAAACTGTGGACTCTGCACTGAGGCTGAAGGCCCAGTCAGTTTTCCACTGATCTGAAAGAACACCTATCCAACACCTACAGTTTGTCTCTAAGTATGCTGTGGCAGAAGATGTTGAAGGCCTGGCTCAAGTAAAGGTTAAAAAAACTGTTATTTTCTGTGTTCACAGAACCAGTCAATTTCCCGTGGAAGGAAAGAAAGTTGACCAGCTGCTTTGGTAAAGCCCCTCTGGCTGTTCCTTATCATCTACTGGAAAATGCTTTTCAGGCAGTTTTGCTCCAAAACAGTCCCAGAAGAAGAGCTGAGGCTGCCCAGCCTATACCCTTCACCTTGGCCCTTTTTAAAGGCTGGCACAATACTAATCTTTCTTCTTTCTCATAATCTGTGTTCTGGTTCACTTTCAAAACACGCTATTACCCTATGGCCATTTTGCTGCTTCTGTGGTATTTGCCATCTGAAATTGAATATGGTTTCAGTACTATATGACCTGCATAACACTTCTTGGTAAAAAAAAAAAAAAAAAAGACAAATTAAGAAAAAGTCTTGATTTCTAGCCCTTCAGCATTCTCAAAGAAATGTTTTAATTGTTATGTTTATGCCTATAATGATAAGAGTTTAGAGCGCTACTATGCTGAATGATCTAAAAAAAGCCCTCCAAAGTACAAAAATGTCTGACGTGACATGAATTTTATCAAAAAATAACACTTTCTTTTATTACATAGCAGTAATAAAGCACACTATTTAATTAAGAAGTAAGATAATTAAAAAAGTCTACATTTACATTTGTTTAAGTAAATGAGCTACAATTGATATTCAAAAACACTATCCCATGCTCTCCTGAGACTTTATCAAATAATTTCCTGGGTGATGAAAGAGCAGAGAATTTTGCAAGAGAAAATCAGTGTTTTCTCCAAATTATATATAAAAATTCTCAAATTTTAGTCTCAGTGTTGAGAGATTATGAAGATCAATGAAAGTAGAGAGTTTGGTTACAGAATACTTATATTGTGTTAGCTAGATTTCATAAATACAACTTATCTTTCAGAAGGATAGAAATTGCACTAATAAAATGAAAACTTACAGTTTGAGAGTTACAGCTGAACACATTTCTAACCACTTGCCCCATAGTTTAGCAAATGTGTTAATACAGACTTCAGGAGTTGTGGATTGTCTTGTAAAACCATTAATTGAACCAAGACAACTGCTTGTGGTTTCGCTCGTAAAACCACAATTTCTACTAAGCCAGCTGCTCAGCAATGAGGCTTTGCCAGCAGCTGGGTTGATACAGCAACAACAAGTGGTGGTGAACCTGAATAACCTTCCATTCAAACACCAGCACCTTGGAACAGTGCCAGTGAAAAAAAGCTGATTTTCTGCAGAAGATGAGACCGTGGTAATGGAAACCCCAAAAATTGAATGTGCACGTATCAAGAAAAGGCGCTTTAAATTGTTAGATCCATAGTTTTGACTTGACGAAATATGTAAAATTTGAAAAATTTGCTTGAGTTACTGAAACATCTAAAATTTTTGGGAAAGGGTAGTGGTAGTTTTGGTGCTAGAGCAACTAGAATATCAAACCCCTCCTAGTGGTATCAGTCAAATAGAGTCACTAAAGCCCATAGCTAACTCTTTTCAAATTGCTGCCTGCATGGAAGCACCTAAAGCTGGCCTGCATTATCAAAAGCAGCCACATCAGAGGAATTAAAAAATTGTCCTGTAACTGTGACAAGTGCTTATCTTCATTTTTTCATATCTAAGTACAAAATCTATTTAAAAGTATGTTTTCCCTCCCCTCCAGAAATGCACCCTGCCACTAGTAAAGGTGAATAAAGCTCAACTCAGTGGAAAAGAAGTTCTTAGTATGGGAAGTCGTGGTTAAGCTGATTTAGAGATGTTAAAACAAGGAACATCTGAGAAATAGTTGACCAAAAAAAAATTATCTTCCTATGTATGTAGTTTTGGGAAACAGATTGAATAGAGACAAAGAAACGTTATTACAAGGGTAAAATTAATTTGCAAAAAATCTTCAATTAATTTAATTGTTAGTTAAAATTATTTGCACAGCTTCTTGTTGTTCAGTAGCAGATATATTCATGAAGTCTGGAAAGCAATGGAGTGAGAGAACAGGAACCTGAGTATTTTTTTTGTAATTTTGTTGAGGATTTTATGTGCATTTGGTTTCCAAATATTTGAAAGGGAAATGCAGAAACATGAGAGTATCTTATTAGCTGGCTGCTTCTGCTAGGATGATAAGTGATGAAGCAATGTGCAGTATGAACTTTAACATCTTTAAATTTCAGAGCTGGTGTTTCATTAAAATTAATTCACAGTTCACAACTCTCAAAGGATAATTTCAGAAAGGGAATGAAGACTCATAAGCACTTGTACCCAGCTCATCACAACAAAGGAAAATCATGAGCTTATACTTATATTTCTTTGAACAGCCACATCAGCTACTTGTTCCCATTCCTTGCTTTAGTTACACCACTACGATTGTTTGTGTAGCTGCGTGATAGACAAGAAACAGGGACCAGTCAAAAATAGCCTTTTTCACTACTAGTTTAATTTTCAGCCATGAATTTCCCCTTCTAGTTGATCACAATGTACTAATAAGACAGTGGAACAGGAGCAGGGTTCAGTGCTGGAAGCAGCTTATTCTTTTATTGTAAGAAATAACTCATCATGCTGATAACTGTACTTGGAGGTTTGGCACAATTTGCCATCTGGAATGTACCAGGGATGGGGATTCCTGTTTGAAACACAACTCCAATTCTTCTGCTTGGGAATCAAGTTACAATGTTTTCAGGTTGCTTATTTTCTCCGCTAGTATTTTTCACTACTTGAGATCTGACTATGCAACTTGATCAAATTATTTACCCTCTCAGAACATGAAAAAAGAGAATTAGAGGAGACGATGACTGGGTTTGTAGGGGACTAGAGGAAAGAAATCCAATTCTGCAGAAAATTCTGAAATTAATTACTTTTATTCCTCATCAAATCCTCCCCTTGCTCAAGTAGAGGGAATAGGAAAGGTCATAGTACCCCGAGGAGCTGTGTTAGATGCTTGGCAAGCTGCGGTAAGTTGATTGCTTGGGAGACTGAAAGTGTGAACGAACAACAATTTTCATGAAATACAAATGCAAGTGGCCTGAATATATTGATTAATATTGATAAAATATAGAACTCAGACTACATTTTGAGTCACTGTAATGCAAAGTTCATGTCATTTATTCAGAGAAATGCCAGAGAAATACTTCTTTTCCCATTAATTTTTTCTTAAATGAAACTTTATCACTATTATTAAGGAATAGGAGAGATTATTAAGAGAAGAAATTAGCAGATATCTTACAGCAGAGAAGTGAAATTCTATTCTTTTTAGAAGATCAGTACAGAGCAATACATTAGGGGGTTTTTTATGCCTTTCAAAAAGTATAAATAAAATGTTCACACATAGGCTCTTCCATCTGCCTTAGCTATCTAAAGCATCACCACGGTGTTTTTGAGCATGAACTACTTTTCTTAAAATTCTAGAAGAAATAGACATAATGTTTCATCTCATCCAAAAATCATTCAACAAAAGAGCAAGGAGCAAAGCAAAGATCCAGATATCACTGAGGGCAAAATATATTCTCTACTCTGGCATCCAACAATCCCATCAAAGCCAAATGTTCTCTCAGACAGGCTAACTGCTGTTATTACTTGCTTGAGGTGGCAAAACTGGTATGTGGAGAATGATGTTAGAAAGTGAAAAATAAATCAGCATACGTAAGTTTGCCTTGTTAGTAAAAACTGTGTGATATTGTATGGCAGAGACCCATGCTAAATATTTTGTTTTGCAAAAGTTCTCTTTAACATGTCTGATAAGTATCAAGTCAAGTTCAGTCCCTCTTACAGAATAGTACATGTAAAGGTAAGGACTAAAGGTACTATTCACCCTCCCTGTCCCTCACTCCACCCCTGCCATGCATCAGCCCACAGAATATCCAATTTTCAATATCCCTTTTGCAGTACAGACCTTAGGGCAAGTCCTGTAGCAGTACCAAAGGCAAAAGGCAGAGAATAATGTCTGTCTCCCAGAGAACATCTCAAAGGACTTAAAGTAGCTGGCTAAAATCACATTGTGTCTAGGGTATATAGTTTATTGATTATTGCCTTATTTTCTCCTCAGTCACTGCAGGTATCAGGTGTGATGTGTTTTGTTTTGTAGGACAAAACATTTTTGTTGTTCTTTGTACTATAGAAAGAAAGAAAACGTGATACTATCCATTATTAGAGAAGACAAAGTCAAAGAAAAGTGAGTGATTAGATCTGTGATGGTAACTTTTTTTTCAGAATCTTTTCCTTAAAAATTAATCCAATTATAGCCTAATCCTGCCATGGTTATTAGTCGTTGTTTTTTTCTGGTTAGTTAATGATATATCTGAAATCATACTTTCAAAATTCCGTAAGTTGTAGCACTTTGCTTCAACATTTTAACACTTAACTCACTTTTTCATTAAAACTCTGCTAATTATATTTCTTCTGGAGTCTGGCAATGTGTCCTGACAGCGTTTAAAAAATATGTAAAAAGACATTGTCACGGGCTGACCCCCACACAGCTGCTTGCTCACTCCCCCTCTCCCCCAGCAGAAGAAGGAGCAGAATAGGAAGGAAAAAAGGGAGGAAACTCCTGGGTTGAGAAAAAGACAGCTTAATAAGTGAAGGAAAAAGAAAAAAAAAATTTACAAAGATAGTCACCCTCTCTAGAAGATAGAGTCCCATCTAGTGTCTGAGCAAATAGCCCCAAATCTCCACCCCCTTTTTTCTCTACACCAGTTTTTATTGCTGAGCATCCATGAGGAGCAAATAGATAGCTTCAGGCCCTCAATGCTTTCAGTTTCTGCAGAAATCAAGACACACGTTAAGGAAAGAGCAAGGGACCATTCATAGTCCCTGGGCAGAATACTTTTTTCTGCCTGTTTGCTCAGAGCACCTAATCTCACCCAACAGAAATGCTTCTGTACAAAGGAGATGTTACTGAAAATACACCAAGCAATCCTTTCTACAATGAAGAAAGTCAGCAGTGAATACAAAATGTGATCAACGACATGAACTAATTTTTTTTTCCCCAACAGCAGTTCAAAATAAACAGTTCAAAATGTTAGTGTCCTATTTCATCTGGAGAATTATTCTTCAGCTGTAACACAATTCATTTTAATGCAAGTGTACAGTACAGAATATAAAGGGTTTAGTTTTACTTTTTTTTAAAATTAGCATATTTTAATTAGCGAAAATCTCAATTGTTAGAAGCCTTTTAAAACATAGGAAAAAAATTTTATGTCTGTAAACATATGTAAGGCTAAGAGTATGGGTTCTTACTCCACGTAGTGGAGCTAATAGGTTACGCTTTACGAGATCCACAAAAGAGACCAACATTGTCATCATGAGAAAAAATATTTCCATATATCCAGGCAACACCTCTCTTGTTTCATGTTGTGCCTGAGGTCCCTCTTGCTCCCATTGCTCCACTATGAAGAGCCCATCTCTGTATTGCTGGTATGATATCTTGACCATTATATGTGAAAATGAAAAAATGTTTTTCTATTTGTTTTTCATGTAAAAACATAGACTTAGGACATGGTTAATGCAATCACATTTCTGACTGGCTGTGCAATTCTTGAAGGAGACTAGGAATATATATAGTAGTAGTTCTGTTATTTCCAGAGGATCAAAAGACTCACATCCTGTTAGATATATAGTGTTGTTTGGTTACAACTGAAGACTTCAAACTAAGCTTACTTAAGTCAGTTTTATTTTCAGTAATGGATGGTGTCATATCTTTTCTACTTCATCTTTGACAAGAAGTAATACAGGAAAATACAGTAAGTCTCACAAGAACACCCCTCCTGAGTGAGTGAACATTAAAATCAGATGTTTTATCGAGGTAACATTCATAAAAATTACCAAAAAGTAAACATCAAATGCTTCATGATCTATAACAATTAAGAACTGAACCACACCTCCATGCTGGAGGAAGTACAGCAAGGCAAGAATCCCAGAATCCCAGATTCATCAGGGCTGGAAGAGACCTTCAGGATCATCTAGTTCAGCTGTCAACCTAACACCACTGTAATCACTCCAAAACCATACCCCCAAGTGTCATATCCAGATTCCTCTTGAACATTTCCAGAGATGGTGATTCCACCACCTCCCTGGGCAACTGATTTCAATGCCTGACAACTCTTTCTGTGATTTTTTTTTTTTAAATATATAATCTGAACCTCCCCTGGCACAACTGGAGGCCATTTCCTCTCATCCTTTCACTTGAGACAGACAAAAGAGACCTCACCTCACTGTGGCCTCTTTTCAGGTTGTGACAGCCACTGAGAGCAATGAGGTCCCTCCAGAGCCTTCACTTCTCCACACTCAACAACCTCAGTTCCCTGAGCCGTTCCTCACGCCAATTTTTTTCTACATCCTAAAGAAGCTGCCATGATTTCAAGCTTAGCTTTACCAGAGCTCAATCTGTAGTTTTCCAGAGGTCAATAATATGCATGGTTTCCCAGATCCTCAAGAAGTAATTTCATTCTGCAGACTGCACATAATCAAGAAAGGTAATGTTGATGTTAACTTAAGCTTATGATCACATAATAAAATTCAGCCAGTCTGTGTTTATGAGATTAGTCGACCACATATATCAGTGCATGGATGTGTATAACCAGACACACCCACTGTGTGAAACAATCTGTAATGCCCCTGAGACTGGCAAGAGACTATTCACTGCAAGCGTTGATTAAAATGTTCCTGCTAATTTAACTTGCTCTATAAAATAATATAAAAACCATTAACTTCAGTGATGGGTGTCTGTGTTGGAACAAGGAAATTAGATGAGCTTCATACCAAACTGTTTAATTGAGTGTGGATAGAGAGATAAATTGTATTCACTAAACCAAGTTTGGATTGTTGTAGACTTTGCTTCCCTGTAATTGTTTTTTGTCACTGAAAATTGTGGGAATGAAAATGTAGAAATCAGTTAGACCTATTTTTCATTTTCTGAGCAAGCAGCAGATTAGCAATTTTATTAACATTTGTAGACAGGTGGTTCTTTTAGTTCTCCCTCTTAAATATATTTTGCATTTCTAATAAATTATTTACATTTTCCTATGTATGTTCATGTCAAAATTATAAGCACTTGTTGTTAAACGATTGTTGACAAGCTGCTGCTGGATCTGGAAGTTGAAAACCAGTTTGTAATATGGTCAGTAACAAGTAAAAAGATGGTTAATTTTAAATTTAGAAAGATAGGACACAACTGAAAGGGAGTTAATTTTTTTTTTAAACTCACCATGGAAGTGTACATGCAGAGGAGAAAAATAAAAATACAAAAATGTGACTGATAAAGGGGAATTATTTAAAAATATTTTTATATTTTCCAGAGAAGGAAATCCCTTTTAATTTCAACTCCATACTTGTGGAGCTGAAATGAAAACTGTCAGAAAACAAAACTCAAATGCATAGCACACAGGAAATAAAGGCAAGAAATTCAAACAATGAAATGCAAATAAAATTGACAGTTACAAAGAGGAATACATGAAAGTCATGCCCAGGAAGATAAGGATAGGCACTTTTTGATATTTTAAAAACACTAGAGTCCAACTGTAGTACAAGTTCAATCCAGCTGCCAGCATCATAACTACATTTGAAGCAGGAGCTTTACACAGGGCTGCTGTAGTAGCTTTTAAATGTACATGAGAAAACAGGTGAAGGCACAACTGTATCTTAAATGCCTGCATTTACTATCTCTCTCTCTCTTTTCTTAGGTCTATGAACAATTTTAGGTCATAGCATCTGCTTTTATGAGGTAATATTTCATGCTATTCATGCTGCTTTCCAACTATGATTGAACAAACAACATTTTTTCTCTCTTAATTACTATTATTTATAAAATCTTATGACTATACATGTTGATGGTACCACATCTTTCTAAGCTGAATTCATGATAGTGTTGATACCTCATTCAACACCCGTCCCACACTTGGACAGCTCTAAGAACAGTCACAGACTACACATGTTGCTTATGCCAAAAAAAAATTAAACACTTTTAAAATGGAATTTAAACGTACCATTGGCAACTGGAAGGGTGAAGAAAAGCCATGATTCCATTTTTGATGGGTAGGTACATTTTCATAAGACTGTTCATTTATAACTAAGACTCATTCATACAGTCATCCTACCAAGTCTTAAAATTAAGACAGATTTGAAGCCTTGTGAGTTTCTCCAAAAGGAAAAAGAACACCAAAAAAATTAATGAAGGATTTGTTGTGGGGTTTTTTGTGTTTTGGGGTTTTTTAATTATTAAAAAGTAAACACCTTGTTCAGTAAGGACTGAGTCAGCTCAGTTTCATTTCAAGCCCTTCTAGTGCAGTTATTAAAGCTTCTCAGCAGAACTGACTTTCCAGTCATAGCTTCAGATGATCTGAAACCTCCTTGGAGTGGAATGCTACATACCACAGTGAATGTACACTTTTTGCTTCCTCTCAGTACCTTCTGATATCCACAAAGAGACATGATCCTCAGCCTACAAGTGTTAGCTGTCCACACGTGTCCAGCTGCTTCAAAGAAGAGCTCTGACAAATGCCTGCCAGGTGCAAGCCTTGTTCCCTGTGCTTCTACCAAAGATAGCACATTAGGTAACAGACACAGACTTCCAGTCAGGTTGGATGGGCTTTGAGCAACCTGATCTAATTGAAGATGTTCCCACTTATTGCAGAGAGGTTGGACTAGAATATTATTTAGCCTTATTTAGAGAATGGGGAAGGAGGGGAAGCAGAAGAGATAAAACTAGCCCATCTGCTTTAATCCATCTGGTAAAGTACTATTAAATCTGTGGAAGAAGTGTAATGATATCACTGTGAGCATGAGAAGAGAGTCAACATCAAGAAACAAGGAATGGTGAGTCAGCTTTTCAGATCTACTCAAGAGAGAAAAAAGGAAACTGAATGGAACTGGATTTGAATTTTCATGAATTGAAATAAAACGAAGACGTAATTTCAAAATTAAATTATGAAATTTTTGTAAAATTACCTTTATGTAACCAGGGAAATGCAACAGAGGAGTATTGCGACAATTACCTCTGTGTGACTATTGCCTTGTTTAATGGTCCGTGTCCATCAGCATTTTCCAAGCCAGTGCCACAACCTTTTATGCACGCTCATTATTTCAGCTAAGCATAGATCCAATGCACCTAAACACATGCAGTGTTTCAGGGCTGAATCTTGCCTCTTTCTTGCAAAGACTTTATAAACTAACCACTCTAGAGGAAGCAAATTAAGGATGCACACCAAGTTAGTTATCAACGGCAGTATAGATACACAGCTGAAACAATGAAAACTTTGTAGGTGGGGTAGTTATAATACCATACACATAGAGTTTTTGAATGCACACAAAGAAAGCTAGATGAGTCTGAAAACCTAAGGTGAGAGTCACTAGCCAGTGCGTGAAACTGAAAGCACCAAATCCACATTTCACAGCAGAAATACTAATTCTCACAGAGTAAGCGAATGTCCTGCATGCTGGACTTCACTGTTACAAATTGGAGTGATGCAGAAAGCTTAACAATTCAAAATAGGATAGGAGGTGCTGAAAAGGTATCAGAGTTACAACAGTAGGGAATGGAGAGAAAGATACCAAGATGTCTGAGGAGTCCGTGCTTCTGTGCACAACAGTCGGTGGCTTACTGACCACAATTCTAATTCTGAACCTTACAAAACCTACAGGGGGTATTTATCACTAATCTGCTTCACTCCGATGCCAACTTTAGGCAAGTTGGCTGGTAATTTACAGGAAGTGTTTAGGCACAACACTGTATGTGTTCCCTGCCAATGAGAAAGTCAAAGCCACCACTTAGGCATGTATTTAAAGGCTTGAGCCATTACAGTCCTTTTAATTTTAAAATCAGAATCATTATATCAGGATGTAATAAGTATCTCTTAACTAACCCTTCTTTAGCACCTACTAAAGACAAAGTCAGAAGTTCTGACTTATCTTCAGGTAAGTCTCATCCTTTGGATGGTTGTTTAGGCCAATCCTCTTAAGCTGTGCATAGCACTACCTAACACATCTTTGAAGGTTTGTTACCATGTGATGCAAAGTATTGGAAAGAATAGCAAATGAATATATGCACATTTTTAAGCCTGATGCAAACAGGCATATCTCAAATCACCTCTTAAGTTTCTACTAGCAGTGACCCAAACACAAAAAAGTATCTTGACCCTAAAAACTCAGTCTAAGGAAAACAGAGGGAAACAAATATTACAGAAATTGCATAATTTAGTTCAAATAATTTTTTCCCAAAAGAAAAACAAAAACATAAACAGACAACAACACACACAAAAAAGCCCCCCCAGAACCCCACCACAGATATAAGTGGTTTTGTCTTTTTTCCCTTTTTTAGCCGTGGTATCACTGGAAACCATGTGGCACAGCATCCCACCTCCGCTTTTCTGTGTTAGTCACTGAGAGATCAGCCTCAAAACAGTTTAAAAAGCACTCCCACAAACACCAGAGACCTAATTATCTTCAAAAACTTTTAAAAGTGTTTTATGTAACACCTCTTTTAGTGATCATCAATTCCAGAAAAGAAATATGTTTCATTTTGCTTTTGGAAGCATTGTTTTGCTGATGGCAGCTTAGTCGCTTGGGAAAAACACAAATCAAATAATTCTGTTGTACCAGCTGTGGTTCAAAGCTTTCTAACAACATTTTGTCAGTGATTTGGCTGTTTCTATAAAAGGCTCTTTTTTGTTTTTTCTTTTTTTCTTTCTTTAAAATGTCAGACCCCACAAGACGATTTAGCCCTTGTGCCAGGTATATCTGGCTGTCCTACATTTCATGAAGTTAGGAAATGCACCCTGGGTAGCATCTCTTACTCCAAGCTCACTCCACAGGTGCAAGTCAAGAGATTTGGTTTACAGATTCTTGTTTTCCATCTGCATCACTGATGATCTTCATAGTCCATGTCTTTTACAGGTTCAACCCATTTCTTGTTGTTCCACTTGACCAACTTTTGATCACCTTCACATTCCATTGAAGTGTATATTTTTTTTTTTTCCTAAACGTCTCAAAAAAATCCTTGCTGTCCAAGCTGATCCAAACTACTGCTTCAAGGTCATTCAAAATTTTGCCCTCTTCTCCCAGTTACCTTATTGTATTTCAGCTTCACTTCTTAGATCAGTTTCCACCATCTACATTATCATCTATATAACTTTTTTCTGTGCTGTCATATGTTTCTCATTTGTCTATTCGAATCAGCTGTAAGCAGAACAACATTTCACTTAGGCTTCCTATAGATAATGACACAAACTTAACCAGTAGGGGTAAGACTTCAGTATTCTTTACTTACTGTAGTATAACTATTGCAAAATACTCCATAAAATCAAAGGGTTTGGAACAAATTATCCATGAATAGAGTTAAACTTCATTTGCAGTTATACTCTATGGATAAAAAAATATTTGATATGTGGCCTTATGATAAAGGGGAAAGAATTCTCTCTGGATGTGCACCAAATCCATTTTGTATATTCCAGGAGTTAGTTTGCTATTATACTGAAGTGCCTCAGTTTGCATTGGTATCTGTGCTAACACATCCACTAAGTATATATTAGTACAAACAGACAACAGAACTGCTGATTGTGTCCTGGCTGGCAACAGTCTGTCTTTCCAAAGAAAAGTCAGTCAGGCTAGGAGGAATCAGCCTGGATCCTTACCTTCCAGGGCAGAGAGAAATCTGCCCATTTAGACGGGCTTCAGTAGATTTTGTAAGATTTAAACAAAGAAGACAAAGCAAATCAATGTGCATTTTCATACTGATCTGCAGTGTGATTTGCAGGTGAAGAGCTAATAAAGTAAATCACCAAATTAAATACCTGAGGAAAAAATATTTAAAAAAAAACCACAACCAAAACCTGTATTTATGGTTTGCGTGAATTCTCATCTGTAAAGAAAGAGGAAAATAGTTAAGCAAGCAAAGAGTACTGACAGCTTACTACAGTAATGCGGTATTTTCATTTTCTTAATATCCATTTGAATTAAATACCTCACAGTATATAGCCTGGGTGTTTAAACTGCCACATTTTAATGATTGTTATATATCAATATTGTATTGAAAGTTTCACATAAATTGAGAAATTTCAAAAAAAGTTTCAGTCTCACTTCTATTTGGAAATCCTCAGAGGGTGTAATTTTTCTTCTAGTGACTTTTCTAAATAGAATTGATTTTGTAAATACTCAGACAAGCTTTATGGCCTATGTAGCTTTCATACTCCAGATTAGAACAGGCTGCAAGATGTTGTGATGCATTAAAAAGCCTTTTATTAACTCCATCTTGGCACTTCACAAATATAACCCACTAAATCTATGCCTTTACACCGAAAACCCCAACTGGGATGTGTTTTAAGGGCTGTGGATAGTTCAGGAGATTAACAACAAGCTTGGCTATCCTCTGTTTATTTTAGACACATTCTAGATTATTAGCTGATAGCAATCAGCTGACTAAAAGTTCATGGATCAATTCAATATATGTGTAATCAATAAAAATTACATACACACATATATTAAAAAAATTTAGAAGTTCGTTTAGATGGAAGGGAAATCTTCTGCTAGATTTTTGCAATCTACTTTTGATAGATTTTTTTTTCTCTATACCATTTGAAGAGTAAACTGTTTTTTAAAATTTCCAAGAATTTCTCAAGCAGAATGAAGTAAATGACAAACAATGTGGACATTGTGTTTAAATATAATTTGTGGTTCTACCCAGTTGACCAGGCTTTGAAGAACACTTCTATTCTATGGAACAAGTCAGTCTGAAGACTACCTGAATTTACCAGCAACAGGCTGGTAAAAAGACTAAGCAAAGTCATTGGTGTGAATTGAAACTGCAGACAGTATTTTAGAGACTGTGGTTGTAACCTTGCCAACAAGCTGGAAATCATGGTTATTTTCTTTCTGGTTTTCAGAAGTTTAATGCTTCCTGATGAGAGTTTTGATGTTTCGTTTACACGATTCTTCCCTTCTCAGGAAATCCTGCTGTTTTGTTCTGGTGTTTTCATAAAAATGAACAGTACATAATGCATGATACAATTAATTTCATTTTCACTAATTATAGCCTTCAATATTAACTTGTATCCAGCTCTTTTATTTTATGCAGTCCCGCTGTGCTCTGAAATATGTTAAATACGTGTAGAAGAAAGAGACCAATAAAACAGAAAATTGAATTTTCATAAATATCTGGTGTAATTAGGATTTCAAATAAAAAATGTGCTATATTACAATACCACTTATTTGATAAAGGGATATATGAGTAATTGAAAAAATAAAATTTCTACAACAACTTATTGTGAAGTCTATCACTGAAATAATAATAATAACAGTGAAAGCAGATGTCTTTTCTGGTTCAGAATGCAGTATTTGAGAGAGGCAAGAGATGGTAGAGATCTAGACCTATGCCTAAATAACAGACTTTCAGCTGGCTTTGAATAATGTTTATTCTTGATTTTATTTTTTTCTTTTGTGGAAGAAAACCAAGAGTCAGAACATCACTTTTTTCATTAAACCAGAATTACATTTTTCTGAAAAGGCTATTTGAAAGTGGTTATGGAAATTATTTTTCAAATGAAAAAGTCTTTTCAAAATTTCATTTCACATAACCAGGTTAAAAAGACAATAGATGCTATCAGATATACTTAAAACAAAACAACCCAAAATGTATCCAAAATCAATGCTTTTCTTTTCCCTTCTTCCTCTTTTCTCATTCCACCTCATTTAATTTTGTATAAGCTTGTTTTCAGTCTGAACCATAATATTTTATAAAATCAGGAAATGATTTGGGTTGGAAGGGACCTTAAATATCATCCAGTTCCAACTCCCCTTCCACAGGCAGGGATGTTACCCATCAGACCAGGTTGCTAAAAGCCCCATCCAGCCTGGCTTTGAACGCTTCCAGGGCTGAGGCATCCACAGTTTCTCGACAACCTGTGCCAGTGTCTCATGACCCTCACAGTAAAGAATTTCTTCCTAATAACTAGTCTCAACCTCTCCCCTTTTCATTTAAAACCATTCCCTCCTCGTCCTATTTCTGTACTTTCCATTTGACTGCTGCTCTATAGTTTCCATACTTTTGATCCCATAACAGCGGCAAAGTAGAAAAAACTATATATTCAATTTAAATTACATATTCATTTAGTTTGAATAAAGATAAATACTTGATAAGAGGAATATTTTATATATTTCCTTCCACACAAACTGAGATTTCAGGACAATCACATCAGTCAGCTCTTCATCTTATCTCACTTCCAGCCCGTTGAATAATAGAATAGTGCATAACACAAGTGCATAACAATAGTGCATAACTCATTGTTACTGAGCTATCACAGTCTGCACCCAGGTGTTTGAACAAATCTCCTTCACTTCCTTTGACCTCAGTGTGATCATCACCTTTCACTGTTTGTCTGCAAGAGTCTGAAGGTCATCCAATCCTCTTCCCTGCCTAAGTCTCTTTCTTCTGACAGCCCTGTCTAGGAAACAGCAGGAAAGCACTCACACTTCTGAATCTTTCTGTTTCAAACCCAATAAACTAACAGGAAGACTCCATTCCGTCCTTTGGCACTAATATCCCTTTACCTTTCAGAGAGACAGGTAATATTTTTGCCATCTTTTCTGTATTATGCACCAGTTGATTCCTGTTCTTATTCTGCACAAATATATGTCACTCAGTATATCCTTTAGCAGCTCCCAAGTGATGATATTCTCTGTCCCATCACTAAGGAAACATCCTTGTAGTGAGACAAGAAAGAAGAACATACTCTTCTACCTTGCTTCCCTAGCTGATGGTTCAGCAGCTTCATTTCATCCACCTTCAGCAGCAACGAATCTAACTGAGCAGGCAGTTAAATGGTGCAGTGAGACGTGGGATCAAAAGCCATGCAGGCAACCTGCAGTTCACACGATGCAGCAGGATGGTCAGATTGTCTCTGATTACCCCATCAGCAAATCAGCTGGAGTGGCAACAAGCATTGTGGCAATTAAGAATTCATTGCAATTACTTATAAATTAAATTGATCTGCTATTTTCTACTTCCTTTTAAAGGGCAGAAAAGAACTTTACAGCTGATTATGTTGCCATCTACCTAACTTTATTCCAGCAGCCAGCTCAAATAAAAAAATGCACTGAAAGTGAGAAAGAGTGACTTAACTTTCTCCCTTAATCCAAAATAACCTCAAAAACCTCCATCCAGCTGCTATCTCATCCTGCGGAACCTCTGATTCCATAAAAATAAGCCTGGGGACGTTTCTGGCTCTAAAGTTCACCAGATACCTCTCTGGTACATGTGCAGAATTACCCAGCTTTAACATTGCTGAACAAATAACTGGCATATTTAAACAAATTGGAGAGCCACAGAGGGAGCTTTTCGTTCCCAGGAGGGATCTGCTGGGTAATCTCCCTTGGAATATGTGTAAACACAGTCAGTGAGTTGGAGTCTGATCCTGAGAATTCAAACAGGAAGCCTTTACAGCAGCTCCTTGCTTATAAAAAATAGTCTGCCTCCAGCTGTAATATATTTATTGGAACACTAATCCAGAAAATGTTTATTTACCTCCTCTGCCTGATTTATTGTTACAGCTCTCAGATTCCCAGCACGCACTTAAAGTGGTTATATGATACGTTGCCTTTCTAACAACACATCACTACTCTTCCTCCAGCTGTGGGACTTTGGAGAAAGAAATTCAATATTCTTTGTGAAGTGTAGATTTTCAAATCCAAAGACAATATATCCAAGAATATATAACTACTAGTTACAGCATATAATATATATAATAACTGAAATATCTGTAGACTTCCTCTAGTAAGAAAATTGGGAAAGTGATTTGCATAAAAATGACAGAATATTAAGAAATTGTGGTGGACATCTCTATAGATAAAAATAAAATTATGGACTTGGAATTGAAAAAATAAATGGTCATCAGAAATCATAAGCAGGCTTGTTCATAAGTATACCTGAACATCACCAAACAATTTATTAGGGTCAACGTTACAGCAAATCAAAAAGCTTTTTTTGTTTTGTAGCAATGAGTCACACCTGTCTTGTCTTCATAATAGTCGCATGGGAATAGGTACCTCTCATCATATTCATTTATGTTTGACTGACTAAGTGATTTCCTGCTATTTAGTCTTCAATCAATGTAGTATATGATTTTATTTCGGACACATCTTCTTTTTCAAGATGCAGACTGATTAGTTTGAGATTAATTTGCAATAGCAAGCAGATGATAAATTAAATGTGGGCTACACTAGACTCTATATACATCACTAGCTTTCCAGGAAGGCTGGGTCCCAGTGTGAATGGAAGATTTTCTCCTGCCTATCCCTCTAAAAGGACACAGTAAGCATTGGCTCGTGCTCTTGTAAGCGTTATCTCTGCCACGGAGAGAGAGAGAAAGAGAGAGGGAGCAAAGAGAAATGTCTAACCCTTATTCTGAACATGACAACTGAAAAAAAAGGCAGTATTTCTACCTGTTACACCCTTAAAATGTACTTTTCTAACAGATGCTAACATTAGGAAACTAATTATATACAACGGTCAGCTGTTTCCTTGCTGTATCCAGTAGCCTTTTGTTACATATCTTTATCTTCCTTATTCTCATTTTCTTTCTATTTCCTCATTTACTCCTTGCTTCTGTATTTCTAAGTCTCATGTCTTCTATCCCTGCGTACATGCACAGATATAGCCAGTAGACTCTTCCATTTTCCTTGATAGATACCATAGTAACACGGAAATCTTGAAGATCAGCAACTCAATTTCCCACATCCCTCATGTTTCTTCCATATTGTTTCCAAGGAAGAGCTTCAGGAAATCTTCCTTCTCTGTTGGTTGATTCCTTCAAACAATAAAGGTTTCTTCAGAGCTAGTGACCATCCTTCTCCACCTTCTGGTCACCCCAGGAAAGCTCCTGTGGCCCAACAAAGAAAGAATTACTGGTATATTTTATTTATTAGCATCATCTAAGAAAGGAGTCTATTTTAGTCTGCTAAACTTATTTTTTTTCTAGAACTGCTGTCTTAAAATTCTCCACTTTGATATTCACAGAAAAAAACCCACCTATAAAAATAAAAAGGCAGCTCTGTAAAAGTTCTTGAGATGTGGCAAATTCCTTACACTTAACAGAATCTTTTGTTATGACAAAAAAAAACTTTACAACTTTTAAGTGAGTTTGTTGCATCCTTAAAGTAGGTATCTCTAAACATGGCCTGACATCTATCTTATTCTAATTGTATTATTCACCCTGGATTTTAAATCTGGGAAATCTTTATGGTTCATTCTATTTTCTTTCAACATCCATAAGCATTAAATATCTAAAGAAGCTTTACCAGCAGGAGATATCTATTCCCTTTAACAGCCAAGTTATATGCCAATATTAATAAACTTCTATAAAACATATCTACAATATTTATAAAATGGAATTTTATTTTTTTTAAATAGTACATGGTAATGAGCAAAATTTTATTTGGGTGGTCTTTACTTGCCTGTCTTACAGAACCTCCTCTCACTCATGTCATGATTAAGTAAAAGTGACAGAAATGCAAAAAAATAAATGTTGCAACAGCTACACATCATCCTTTTGATGAGCAAATACACACAAACGAAATGCTCTAAGTACCTATTCATAGACAAAAATGTCTTGGTCACCTGCTACATTCCCTATATTCTATTTTAGTGTTAACGAATTTTGTTTTCCAGTATCATGGGAAGTGTACATTGTCTCGGATGGTTAATGTGAACACGTTCACAACGTTTCCAAGTACTCCTACCCCTGCTCTTTAACGAGATATAACTCATCTCCTATTTAGTTAGACTCTCAGTATTTATTCATAGTGCTCTTTCTTATTGAGTCATTTATATTCATGGTGGTGCAGTTTCTTCTTTCTAGGCTGTATCACCATGATGCATTTTTGTTTTCTCCTAGCTGCTTTGACGAACAAATCACTTATTTCCTCACTTCAGCCTTTCTTAATTTTCTGTCTTCCCCAATAAGCATTTCATTATAGCTAGTGCTTCCATTTCCTTGTATCCATTAAATTGTCATCTTCTTTTCCACTTGCTTGTTCCATGTTTATTTGCTCCCCTAATTTAAATTTTTGACCACCTCTAAGATATGATATCTCTTTTAGTTTTCAAACTTCTCACCTCTCCCCTAAAGACAAAACTTCATCCTACTGAATATCTGATGTGCTTTTTTAGAAACCTGCTCACTTTTTCACTATGGTACCTACTGATATAATTAAGCTTCACTTAAGGGGAGTAAGGTCCTTTTTCCCCTTATTTCTAAGCATGTTTGTTTAAAGGTTTGTTTAGGATACAAACCTTTTCCTGCAACATAACACTTAATACCAGGATCTACTAATGTCAGCCTGGACTGATTTTAGCTTTCAGTATCTCTCCTAGGTGTCTCAAGTTCTAAAAGTGCAGCAAGCCTACTACAAACAGGCTGTAAATCCTTGAATTTCAGGTGGCTTTTCCCATCATCATGGAGTCACTGTTGTGTCTTATCACCTGAAGGTGTTCCCACCACAAAGAAGTTATATTACAAATGCAAGATATTTTAGCTCCTCTAGGCAAGAGCATGACCCTTTTTTCACACAAGAACCTTAGAAGTTGTATTGAGTCAAGTTATCCGTATGATTTAGTATTTGCCAAGAAAACAGGATAAGTAAATATTAGTAGTTCATTTTCACCATCCAGAAATAGAGAATGAAGTTAGAAAGGTTTAATGAATAGGCACACAGAGATAAAAAAGGTGCAAGCTTTCATCAGTATCAAGGTAAGATCTCTTCCTTCTTGCCATCTAACTACAAGCTCACCTGTGTGTCTGCTCTTACATAAACTTTAGGCCAGATACATTAAAAAAGTACTGCAATCCAAGGACACAGGTAAATTCTAAATCTAAATACCTCCCTGTATTTATTTTTTTTTCCAAGTCTCTCCCTTTTCCCAGCATCTACTTCAGAATTTCTGAGAACAGAAGTCAGTCAGGACTTTGAACTTAGCTTTTTCCTCAGGGAAGCTTCCTCACATAGCCATGAATTTAGAAAACTTTATTGGCTAAGTGAAGCCATCTATAACCAGATATAAGCAGTTTATCAACCTTCTGAGAGCAAAAGGTTCTTTCCTTCTGGCAGGAAGAGCCTGAGATCTCAGGACAAAATCAGGAGATTATCCACCAAGGTATTCATAAATTGTAAATCTATGTTACATCCATATATATTTGTGTATATATATATATGTATACATACACATACATATATATATATATGAAGAACATTCTGTGTGTGGTTTCTAATTGATCTATGCACAATAGTAATAAAGCACATTTTTGGATTAATGGCTTTCTGACCCTGGTTTGAAGCTGGCTATGACACACACCTCACATTTTCCTCCAGACTAGTATCTATTCTGTTTCCCTTCACTGTCTGTGGTCAGAGCAGCAACACTATCAGCTGCTGCAGAGTTTTTCTCTAACTACTTTCCTTATTAGCTAAATATTCATGTATTTATTCATACCTGCCTGTTTCTGTCCATTTCCAGGGTCCAAAACTGCTAACGTGCATTTAGAAATCTGCTTTCTTTCTAGTACCAAACACATCCATAAGCAGTTAGAGAGAAAAACATTTCTGAGCCTTTGCTTAGAAAATCAGCCACTGTAAATATTGGTGGTGCCAAGAAAACTTGCCAAACATGAGTGAAATGATTTATATCTAAAGTAACTGTTAGCAATAACCCATAACAACAGGAGAATTTTCTGCTACTCTGTCTTCCCAAATGGGAATTTCATGTATTACCCATCTATCCTCTTTGTAACTTTCCAATTGCAATAAGAAAACCCAAAGTAGCAACAAGCAATCAACATTTACTTTACTTGATTCTGAAAGTTTGCTCACACTCGCCAGTTTAATCTGCATATAAACTGGTGGCCTGGCAAAATTGGCCTTTGAAAAAAGATTATGGTAGAGTTAATCACTGTGAAATCCTCAAGGCTTTGCAGATCATTGGGAAGGCATCCAAGCAAGCTGTTCAGCAACATTAAATCTTTGCAGCTATGTTAGGTATGGGAGATCAAAGTCATGTTTCAATATTTTATATCACCTTAAGCTAAAAATCACCTCTCACTGATATTAAATAATATTCTGCTTTATTCTATATTTGAAATATTGTCAGGTTCTTTTATTTCTTATGAATAATAAGTTAGAGCTTGTATGTGAAAAGTTTTCTGCATATTTATTCACAAGTAAGTATTTAGCTTTATAAGTAAAACTCTTTCTATAGAATTCTTTCTTACTGAAACAAGGTATTTCTGTGGAGGTTAATTTTTCTCTTGGTAATGATGGTAAAGACAAAGTATGTACATAAGGCCTCTCTCACTGTACATGAACACACACATGTCTGTGTAGATACTGGACTGAACTGATTGGTACTTGTGAATCTTCTACAAAAATACTCATACAAACCGAAGACAAACTATTGAGAGGTCTATAGTAATAATAGTATGGTGAGAAACTTTCTACTAAGATGCTTTTTCTTAGGAAAGTAGCAGATTCTTTATCCGAATGTCTTGTTCTTTTTATCACCATCGAAGAAAGGAATGTTGGACACTTTCAGTTTAAGCAGAAATCATAACAGCAGAAGGTACCGATATTATCAGTCTATTTTTTAAGGTGGGATAAATTGTATATTGCAATTTAAGTGGCTGAGTTACACTTGACTAACAACTCAGACTTAGGGCTACAAGTTCAGCTTTTTCAGTCATCCTTCTCAAGCTTTACTACCTCACTTCACAGAGATGAGATATGAAATCCATGAAATCCATGCACCATCTACGCATCATTTTCTCACCTTCTCACAAATCAGATTACAGTTTGAAAACACAACTACAGAGTTAACTTTCTTTTCCTAAGGAATTCTCTCTTGTCAACTGGAATTGAGATTAAACCAGGTGGGAAAAAGGAAAAAAATATTAATGTGTGCAGGTTTTGACCATTTAAGTAAACAACATTCAAAGCCAAAAACTTATGTTGGCTAGTAACCAGATAACTTGTTTTCCTAGTCACTGGACTAGAGGTAACAGAGATGAATCAGGGAGACTGTGGAGCCTGCATCTCTGGAGAGAATCAAAAGCTGACTGGACACAATCCTGGACAATTTTAGAGGACTCTGCTTGAATCAGGGATTAGACCAGATGTTCTCCAGAGTTTCCTTCAAGTCTCAATCATCCTGTGATTCTCTGAGCCCACAGGGAAATAAATACAACTTTGTGTAGTCTCTTCCTAATCTTCCACTTCCCATTGTAACGTTTTCCTTGTTATGTATGAGCTTGAATTGTTTTTAACTCTGCATGAAAGGTTTCAGGTTAGATTTCTTCTGAAAAATCTAAACTCCCCTGTTTGTTTTTACTTTCGAAAGACAACTGGAAAATTTGTACCTGCCACATAACTAGAATTATATTTTCCAAGTTTTGGATATTTCCTTACACCTGCAACTCAGAACACAGAATCTTCAGACAGAAAGGAAGTTACCGCCCAAACCTACAGCCTGGTTAACAAGATTTTTAAAAAATTATTCACATATTCTGAAAAGTCACTATTCAGCTCACTATGTAGAAATAGTTCCTAAAACGTACTTCAGTGCTTTGTCCAGTTCAGTGTAATAGCTGAAAGTTGCTTCCATTAGTCAGTGAACTTTTACACATTTAATAGATCTTACCATTATGTATTTTTCCCGGCATTCAGTCCAGGTTGCCCTTTGCTCCATTTATTTCCAGCAGTGTTAATTATAAGCATTCACAGCCACCAATGGTTTTTCTTCCTTCCTGGTGCACACAATCATTTAATAACTGTATAATGACTTGGGCTCATTTACGTAATGCTCAGTAACTCTTTGCTCTGCCAGCAATCCCACTGACTTCAACAGGCTGTATTTACCAAACAAAATCTTCCATCATGATGGAAGATTTGAATACTCTTAATACTGAAAAGTTCAGAAACTGCATTTAGATCATGGGAAATACCTCGGAATGGCTCATTTTGAGAGCAAATCTGCAGGATTTTTGTCTTGTACTTGAATGCAGACCTATCAAGGAGGAAAGAAGAGAAGAAGGTGGACACCTGAAGAGAGCTGCAATGCCACATTTCTCAACTCCTAAGTAAACAGAAATCTCTGATAAACAGCCAATGCATACAAGGGAAGACCTGGCTGGTCACAGACAGGTAAGACCTGCTGCAACATGCACTACCTTGCTGTGATTTTTATCATACAATGTTTACCAAAGACTGAACTGCATAATTAGTTGATGCTTATTTGCTTAACATCATGCAAGATTATTTATTTTAATTATGAATGAAGATAAAGCCTATGGCATATTGAAACCACATAATTGTCAGGAAAGTGATATAGCAGCTTGTTTACACATTCGTGGAAAGAACACAAATGAAACAGTGCACTTAATATAAAATGGTGTTTAAACTAAAAAATTCAGGAATATGAGTTTAAAAATTAAGGTCTGTCATCATTTTTCTCTGTTCTTTTTAACAAGTTCGCCTTTCTGATGTCAAATAGAATATAAAATGCACAAAGTAGTCTAAGATTATTCATAATATCCACAGAACAGTACACTCAATTCATGGACTATTATAGGCACCACCATGCCACGGGACAAAACACAGAAGTTCTGATTGTGTCTTTTAATATAAATGTTTTAAAAATCTCCACCTGCTATTACTCTTAAAGGTACAAATATCCTATGAGCCTGGAAAAAGGGGCCTGAAGAAAGCATCAGTCCATCAGTTTGGATGTCAAATTGTAGAGGTAAAAAAATCTTTTAAACCAAAATGCAAAATCAAATTTTTTAATCATCTAAGTTGTTTTGTCAGAAATTAAATTCTTCACCTGTTTTAGCCAAAAAAATTGTCCTGGCAAGGACATTGTTTCCAGACACTCTTTGAACTGAGAGTTGAGATAAAGAACTAGAGTTTGAGAAAGGAGAGTCTGAAATCCCTCTCAGACCAAGTCAGAGTACAAGCACCCTTATTTTCCATCAGGCAACAATCTAAAACAAGGAAGAGAGGCAGAAACACGTCTTCTAATCCACACACTCAAATTGTACAAGGAAAGTCCTAATTTTGGGGGAATGGGAAGAGGTAGCAATTGCATCTTCTCAGTGCAGTTCCATAAATCATACCCAAATTCCTTGCAAATCTTGCCCAAGTCATCCATATGCATACTTGGATTTCAAGTAAAAGAACTTGCAAAGTTCTTTTGCTTTTTGAGCATTTTATAGAACATCAAGCTGACTGAAAAAAATTTTTCCAGCAAATTTTCCTCTCCTAATTACACTGTAATGCTGACAAGCAGGCTTAGAATAGCACCTGCAGCATCCTTACTGCTGTAACAGCTCAACAAACTGGAGAACTGCCTGTTGCCCTGTGCTCTAGTTCTTGGTGGCACACAGGAAAACTGCCACATTGCAAGAAAGAAGCACATGAAAGGAGGCAACTCAGAATCTCTCCCAGGGGAGAGGAAGGTTTTGGATCAAAACAGTGTTGATAGACCATATGGTAAAATGAGTCACTGTGACTTATTTAAGGCTTCTAATCATTTTCTTATGACACACATTGCAATCAGCCAGACCTAAATCTTGAGAACTTTTTTGATTTTCCAAAATGTAGGCTACTCAGGTAGCAAACTACTTTTTTTGCTGTGAGGTTGACATTGTTAATTTCTTTTATTTTATTACAAATTAGAGTAGAGGAAAATGCAACCTCCCAAGAAAGAAAAGCAACCATTTCACTGCTTGGTTTTGTGAGTCCAGGAAAAGGATCTTCAGATCCTCAGTCATTAAAATCAAGATGAAAATTACCTACAGGACTGTCTCACTGACAAGAACCCCACCTCAACTGTCAAAGATGTTGCTGGCTAAAATCGAAACTGTAAAGCACAGTAATGGTTATTTTTCCAAGGAACATGAACTTAGGAAGTGAAACAGAACAACAACTTGAAACACATACATGAATAATTAAAAATCAGTTTCTGAGTTCAGAAAATCTCTTCAGAAGTGATGTACAGGAATATTCTGAAGAGAACTGTTTTGGAGGAACAAAAGAGTTTTGATGCTTCAGAACATTAATCCTGTATCTATAGTTGTAACCATGAAGGAGAGAAAGTCTACCTCAGAATACAAACCTCAGCACATTAAAAGTACAAGGAGATAAAACATCAAAGTGGAACTGGCAAAAAAACCCCAACAAACTATGAAAGGAACAAGCTGAGGAATAAAACCTTTCCCTATGAAACCTCAACAATATTCATCAACTGATTTCTAGACCATTTTGTACTTGTGCTGTGTTTTCCTCTGTTTTTGTTTGAAAAATTACTGATGAAGGAGCCAGCATGATGACTAGTTGTTCTTAAATACGTGACCTTGTTGCAGACACACAAGTGTTCACAGTGAGTGTATTTAATGACAACGGACAGATCCCACAAACACAGCAGGCAGCAACATATAAAGTCTCCTGAAATTATTTCACTTCCACTTGAAAGCAGAGCTTGAAAAGCCATGTGAGCAATAAAATTCCTCCAACCGAGGAATGAAGTTCATTTTTGATTCACATAGGTTTACTTAGATCTTACTTAGTCTTAGCTCTGCATGTTGTCAAAATGTTTGAGATCAAGATTAATGCGGAAGGACTTGTTTTCTGAGAAGAATTTAAACAATATAATGAGGAATAACCCCAAGTACCAGTACAGGCGGGTGGCTGCCCTATAAGAGAGCAATTCTGCTGAGAAGGGCCTGGGAGCCTTGGTGGATGACAAGTTGACCATGAGCTGGCAGTGTGTCTTTGCTGCCAGGAGGTCCAATGGTATCCTGGGGTGCATCAGGAAGAGTGTAGCTGTTGGGGATAGGCTCAGGACTGCAGAAGAATTCAGAGTGGAAAGAAACCAAAGACATCCTTCTTGAATCTTCTGCCTGAAAGATGGTGTTGTGACCTTTCCCTTGTGGTCAAGGACATCTCTCTCTCTCTGGAGAGAGGCAAGCAGCCCACTGCAGGACTGGCTACCTGGGAAATCGCTGCCCTGGCCAGTCCCTCGGGTGCTGGCTTGGGACCACCTTCCTCTTCCGCTGTGGGTCGTGTTACCTGACCAATCTTAGGTCCAGGTGTCCCCCTATCCCAGACTTTCCCTCTTCTGCCCTTATAAACCCACCATGTCACCCAATAAATCAGATCAGTCTTGACCTTCAACCTGAACATTGTTTCTGTGTCTTGTTCCTCTGGGACTAACGCATGGAAGCTACAACTCAGAAAAAGGACCCTCTGGTCTCAGATTCTACCCCTCTCCCATAACCAGGACATGTAGCCACGAGGTCAAGGGAGGTGATCTTCCCCTTCTAACTCAGCCCTAGTGAGGCTGCATCTGGAGTACTGGGTCCATTCTGGGCTCCTCAGCACAAGAGAAGGAGCTCCTGGAGAGGGACCAATGAAAGGCCACAAAGATGATTAAGGGACAGGAGCACCTCTCTTACGAGGAGAGACTGTGGGACATGGGCCTGTTTAGCCTAGAGAAGACTGAGAGGAAATCTCATCAGTGCATATAAATATTTCAAAGGCAGGTGTCAAGAAGGCTGTTCAAAATCCACCTGGACCCTCTCCTGTGTAACCTGCTCCAGGTGACCCTTCCTTGGCATGAGAGTTGGACTAGATGATCTCCAGAGGTCCCTTCCAAACCTAACACTTCTCTGATTCTGTGATTCTGCAATATAAGTCAAATTTTTCCACACAAAATTCAGAAAACTAATAGTGAAATGAATATATATATATATTGAAAAAGAAGTGCACATTGCTGACCGCTGTGTTTGCAGTCTTTCCTTAAAACAGGTTATAGAAATACTACAACTTCTAATAGCACTTTCCTATCTGACTGTTCTGTGAAGAACTCTTGTGATGAATCATAAGACAGAGAGGTCAGCTGAAGAAGTTGAACCCCAAGGGAGGAGAACAACACTGGATCCTGAACTTTCTCAAAGCACTATGCCTATTCATCTGAAAGACTCCGTTTGTACATCTGAATTATTTTGGTTTGTGAGAAAGAAATCAATATTTGGCTGCAAACCTAAATGAATTTCATGGGTTTGCTTTATTAAAACAGAAACTTCTACACAAGCCTTTAGTGATCTTTCTTCTAAATACTTCTGAAGTTTTACTTTGAATCTATAAAAATTTTCACATCTGTGTCATCTTTCAGTGAGATACTTTAGAGCTTTACTATCTTTTGCATGAAGTATCATTTCCTTTTTTTCCTGCTTAGGTTCACACTGGGTTTTGATTTAATGGTCCTATTCCTGCTTTAAAAAAAAAACACAATGAAAAACCTTTCACATATATTTGTCCCTTAGTAGTAAGTGTATCGCAAGACAAAATAAGCTCGTTAAATAGACAAAAAAGTCTTAATTTATTCAGTCTTTCTTCGTGTGGAAACTCTCACTTTTTTATCCCTTTGCTCTTTTCACTATATTATTTTTCCAAATTTTATGGCTTTTTTTTTTTTTTAAATGGGGAGTCAGAATTACATAATGTTCAACTGTGGATTTGTTAAGTGGCATAGTGATGGGTTTTGTTCTTTACTCCGTTGTTTTCCTACCTTTGTTTTTGTGGGTTCTGTGGGATTTTTTTCTGCTTCTTTTCTCCTACTCCTAAGCATTGAGGTGATACTGGACACAAGCACAAACTGGGAGATGAGTGGCTGGAAGCAGCACTTCAGGAAGGGATCTGAGGGTGCTGGTCAGCAGGAGCTCAGTGTGAGTCAGCAGAGTGTGCACTGGTAGCCCAGAAGGCAAAGCCCATCCTGGGGTACATCGCACACATCATCACCACCCAGTCAGGGTGATTCAGGGTGATTATCCTGCTGTATTCAGTGTTGGTGCAGCCTCACTTGGAGTGCTGTGTGCAGTTCAGGGCTCCACATGTTAATGAGCACGTGAAGGATGTGATGGTAATCTACCACATCCAAAGGAAGGAAACAGAGCTTGTGCAAGGGCTGGAGGGCATAGTCTGTGAGGAGCTGAGAAATCTGTGTTTTTCTGTTTTGGAGAAAAGGAGGCTGAGGGTTGATCTTGCTCCTTGTAGCTTTCCAAGGAAGGGAAATGAAGAGGAAGATGTGGATTTCTTCTCCTTGAGATCCAGTGATAAGACAGGTAGGACTGGACATTAGGAAATATTTCTTGACTGAAAGGGTCTCAAACACCATGAGAGGCTTCCTAGGGAGGTACCTGTTAGTTGTTTTTGAGGTTTTTGGACAATGTCAGTAATAACATGCTATGACTTTTTGTCAGCCCTGAAGTGGTCAGGCAGTTGGACTAGATGATCATTGCAGGTCTCTCACAACTGAAATATTTGATTTGATTCGATTCAATTCTAATATTTCATTAACGCCAAATCTCATTTTTCTTCCTTTTTAGACAGTTATGATTATTTTGCCCTCTGCATTTAACTTCATATTTATATACATAAATATATAAATACATAATTACATAAATGCATAACACATAAATACAGCAAGCATTTCTTGACTTCATCTCAACAGCATTTTTCCATCTTGGAGTCCTGAAGCAGATTTAAACGTCGTAAGATTCTGTTACTGATACTCTATTAGCCAGGACTGCACAATAATGCTTGCTATTCAACAGTTAGATTTTATTACTTTAGCACTCACACTAGCTGGGAAAAATATTTTATGCAATGTAATCAAAGTAATTAGTTGGCAGTCCAAATGCTAAAATCTAAACAATTGCAGATGCAAAATCAGCCTCAGACCTGTGGTGTGCATGTCTGTAATGACATTCTGAATTTAATGGATAGTCTTTGTATCAAGTGCTACTTAAAACTCATGAAATCTTAGTACTTTTGAGTTGATATGCCTAACTGAAGTGAAAAACCATTGCATGAAGTGTTATAAAATACAACATAACCATTTTATTTATTGAAGTATTCGCATTAAGATGGATAAAGGAAATCCATCAAATATCAAAAAATATTTAATCACTTGCAAAGAAAAAAAAGACTTTTTTTTTAAAAAAGGCACTTTTTATACCTTATAGATAGAATTTTGAAAAACTATACTAGGATTCACCATATTCAGAGAAAAAGCTGAAATTTAACAACACATCTAAAAGGCATCACGGAAAGGCAGCATAATAAATTATTTTTTGTCTGTTTCCTGAGAAAAGCATCACAGGGTAATAAATCTCATCTACCTGAGATGATGGTACTTGAATCAGGGAAGCAGTAAGCCTGTAGGCTGAAATTACCCACAAGATGACATGAAGTGTTGTGTTTTCTATACCAGAGAAATGACACTTCCATCTAATAAGATAGGTATTGAGAAATCTGTAAAATCAAAACTTCATCATTAGTAAACTTAATGAATGACGAATTTTTTTCCTAAGCTGTAGGCCAAAGTCAAATTGAATTTCCAGACAATCATTTCTAGCGAGTCAGTACCTACGGAACAACCATGCTACCAAGGCAGCAGAGCACAATGGAGGTAATTAGCCCTCACCAGCAGCTGTCCCAATAACTCTTGCACATTATTCAGGGAAATTAATAATTAGATGTGTATGACCTGATATGACTACAGTCATGACACAGCTTTCCACTTGAAAGACAATCCTCTGATGAAGAAATCCTATCCATTTTGTAGAATACTTTTCCAAGTAGAGAAAATCGGGATGGATAGCAGTGTCTGGACCTTGGCCCCAACTCTTGTTTCCTTGTTTATAAAGGCCGTTATCTGTTGTATAAGAGGAGTAAAAATGCCATCCTTCCCTTTCTCACTCTACACACCTCCAAACCCCATTACCTACTCTTTATTCAAAAAAGCTATAATAACCAAGGTCCTCAGTGGAGTTATTTATCTGCACTACACTTTGCAAGAAAGGCGTATTTTTATAACCTCCAAAGTCATGCTTGCAGATGTCTTACCAATAACCTTGCAAATTTGTCAGACTTATCAGTTTGTACCATCAGCAAAAGAAAGGGAAGCTAAAGAAGGAAGAAAGCTTAAGAATTGTTTACTTGCCTTTTAAAATCAGAGAATCTGGAGGACTTAGGGCTTGCCTAAAGAATTCCATTCTAGATGGTGTTTTACAGAAATACTGCATATTAAAAAAAAAAATTTCTTTAACTTTTCTTCAAAACACACCCCTGAAATGCATCTTTCAATTCTACAGCAGTTGTATAGATGTCATCTCACCATCTCTTTAAAAAAAAAAAAGTCAAAGTGGTCAATATTTGGCATCAAGTATATTCAAAAGCCTGTTTCACATGTATAAGATTGTGACAAATTAGTGTGCCATAGCTACAACAGGCATTTGATAGCTTCAAATCAGTCTTAGAAGATGAAAAAAAGTTAGATATGCAATGCAGAGAGTTTGATTGTCAGAAAATAGATTGGTTGAATTAAATGAATAGAGCTGCTTTTTGCATGTAAGCCAGTTTTGTTATCCCATAGTAAGAGAGAACGTGGCACAGGCTTTCCATTTAAAACTTCAAATCATGCATATTTTTAGCCTATTATGTTCTTATTTTCATATCTCACACTACTTTCAGTAGCCAACCTGTGCAGTCTTTAATCAAGCTTCTTAATTCCTCGGGAAATCAATGTCTATCAAAGTAAATTTGCATTTCAAAAAAGACACATGGAAAAATGTTAAATCTTCCTTCTGGCACTTTATTCAGCAAATATTAAAGAATATCACAGCTTTCTTCATGCCTTCTCAACTTTTCTCAGTAAAAGGAAGCTATGTTAGACAGAAAAATTATAGATAGTGCCTTTAAAAGCAATCTACCGTAGCAAGCATAAAAATGTAATTAGGATAAAATATTTAAACACATTTCTTCATCCAACAAGGACAAATTGCAGTATCTCTCTGCCTGTCTTGTAGACATCTGTATCTCCCACACAGTTGTATCTGAAAATTATTTCTTTCAGATTTAGTCTGACTAAGTTATGAGTAGTTTAAACTCAAACCTTTAAACTTGATTCTGTGTTCCAAACTATAAAGTAAATGTTGTCTCTTCAGAATTATTCAGATATTGAGAGGGAAGTTCACCTATGAACAGATGAATCTTCCCAGCACAATTTCTGAACATTTGTCTTCCATCAAGCTGGCCTCTTAATCACCTCTCCAGTTTTCTGTTAATTACATCATTCTGCCATATTTCAAAAGTGATTTTTTTAAAAATCTGTCAGTATTTACCTGTGTCACCATTCGAGCTTTTCAGTATTAACTCAAGATCTTAGATTTTCTGGGAACACAGACAGAATGTTTGCCAGCTCAAAATCTTTGGCATATGTTACTAATCAAAATAAATATAAGTTAAAAAATGAAAAAGTAATATTTCCCTTTTTTGTCAAAATGAATGCAAGACTTCTCACACTCAAGCTTTTTCAAAAGGTTATGTGCATTTTCACGTGTAGTGACTTAATAACAGGAGCTAACTAGAAAATCATGCCCTTCTTTCCAATGGAAATGAAAATCGAAAAAGTTTTTTTTATTTGTTTTCTGAAAGAGAATCCATATTTTGGATAAAAGATAGATTTCCCAAAGACAAAGGAAAATCATGGTATGTGGAAGAAATATAAAGTATGTAGGCAATCAATAAAAGGTACGGATTGGCAATGGCTGATAGTGAAAAGTGCATTATTTGGTGGGATGGAAGACAGCACGGAAAAGGGAAACATTTGCCTGAAGAGCCTTCTCTACCAGAACTCCTGAAAGATCAGAATTGGGATGGATCGGAGTATTTTCATCTCTATCTTTTTGTACAAGACATGCACCATGTTATTTTGATGTCAGTGATATTTGCTGATAAACCTATGCTGGGAGCACTGACAATACAGATGAAACTGAAAATATTCTCTAGGAAATTGGGAGGCACTTGATACTTAATTACATTTTTGTTGCTACTATAAATGCCCACTAGTTTGAGGAATGATCTGGATATGGCAGGTAATTTCCAACCACAAGTCAGTTTTATGACCAACATGTGAAAAAAGACAGATGTTATCCCAAGTTGCTTCCACAGAGACAGAGAGTTGTGAAGATCCAAATTACTATATACAATGACATCATACAAATTAAAAAACAGTTAACTGAAATTAGAAAGTACAGTGATGTCTTTAAAAGTCACAAAAACTCTCATAACTTGTGTGGCCAATTAATGACAACTAAAAATTACCAAATGTGGAGTGAGGAGCTAATATATGTGAAGATACTGTTTCCAAAATCTACTTTCAGAAAAATTTTGGAAACACTTCCGAGGAAAAAATGCTGGTTACAGGCCATCACTGAGCAGGATCAAGCTGAAAAAGAAACAAGAATCACAAGCAAAACAATGCTGGATTTTTCTGGGAGGTTTATTTCTTTATTTATTGGGGAGGGGGTGTTCTTATTGTTGTTTGACAGCAGAGACTTTTTAAGAAAAATGAAGCAAAAGTTTTTAGCAGGGAGCTAAGAAACCATTCCCTAATATCAGTTATTATACAGAACATTACATGTTGGGATTTTATTGTTGCCTATAGTATTGCAAAATTACATTCCGTGGGACATATTAACTTATTGTGAGTTGTACGAGAAAAGAAAACTAAGGTACTGCATGCTTTTTGAACAATAGTATTTTGTAGAAATTTGTTGCCTTTGGGAAATACTGTGTCAGAAATTCTAGTATTCAATAACATTAGGTAGGGTACAAAAGCTTTGAGGCAGAAACAGATCTGAGCTCAGAGCTACATTGTGAAAATCAAGAAACTAGATTTCACTGAGCCATATGCTGTAAAAAGATTCTCCCATTGAGTCTAATTTCTTTTTGAATTATCTACCTATAAAAGCAACAATATGCCTTTAGGTTCAATGATTATTACATTTATTATCCACTTATTTTCCCCATCCCTACCTGACAATATTATGGGTTTGAATAGGACATAGCTGTTGTCTTCTTGTGAATTGGAGCTTGGTTATAAGACCACTAATGAGCCATTTACTGTTATTTGGTGTCACAGCATAAAAATTTCATGACTGGCAATGGGATAGAACAAGTAAGCAAAGCTAGCCTCAGTTTCATAAATGGAAAGCTCTTCAGCACATTTAGAAGTGACACTGCGTGTTTAGTCCCATATAATTTTCCATATAGAGGAATGAACACAAATTATTACAATCATGTCAAAGTAAATACAGCAACTTTCTCTGAAACAAATACTATTCCCACCATCTTAAAATAAGAAAACTCATTAAAGGAAAATTAATTTGATTTTAAGCATTTGATTCATCCGTTTAAGAGGAATACCAAGTGGAATAACTTCTGCAACAAACCTGAACTTGGCAATTTGACCACTTCTGACATAAACAGAGCCTGGACACCTAATGTCATCCCAGAATGGGTGAGGTGCATCTTGGATATTGAGGGGGATATGAGAATACTTTCTCCAGCTGGTACACACTAACCTGGTTTATATTCTTCGGCTCATTTCCTTCATTGCTCTCATTTCTCCATAATCATTTTAAAGTCTGTGCCTCTCCGATAAATGTTAAGCATTAGCTCCATAACTTCATGAGAAAAAGCAAACTTTCAAAGACTCTAGAAAGCTTTTCTAGTTAATGATCAAACAGTAGCAAAGTGACAGAGAGGTATTTACTCTCCTAGCTGTAATCTGCTTTAGATTCATCCCACTGACCATGTAGTCCAACGTTGTTCCAGGACCAGATACTTCAACAGAAAGTGTAACACACTGCAACAGAACCACTCTGTAATCTGTCTGCTTTTAAGGTGAGTTAATATTTCTTTAACATTTCTTTTAACATTTTTACTTCCTGCAGTAATAAATTTCAGAGAAAGCAGTTCCTTTTAACAGATGGAAGATCACTATCTTACTAATGTCACTTATGTCCCTTCTATATCTATGCTATTGCTTTCTGAAAACAAATAAAATTATTGTGTTGTAGCTTTCAACTGTAAATTGATTCATTGCCATTGTGCCATTCCCACAGTCACCATGATGCTTTGAATAAATACATTAGAAGGAAAATAGAGCAGACAGCAGGAAACACCTGGAGTTCCAAACATTGTAGCAGAGTCATTGAAAAAATTTGAACATATATTATGTAAGAAGAAGTTGCGAAAAACTCTGATCGTCCAAAAGAAATGGCTGTGTTGACACCACCTCTCTATCTCTGATGGGAAGTCAAAGGAGATACAGAATTCTGAAAAGAATAAAGAAAAGTCAACAATAAGAAGGTTAAGTAATATATTTAGTGATTATAACTGCTAGTGTCAAGAGACCTTGCTTTTTGATAGTGACACATAGTAGAGATACTGAAAGGTGGTAAATAGATTAGTTGACTAAGACCTACTAGAAATTTTTAACTTCAGTTGCATATCAAAGCTGAAATGCAGAGACATCATAAGGGCAAAGATTCCTTCAAGCAATTTATTGACTCAATAATTAAGAATATTTACACTACATGCATAAGACTTCTCCATGGTCTTAACATTGTATTTAAAACTATGATCTCTGTGTTAACTCCCAAGATATCTCATACAGAACATTAGCTAAAGAGGACTTGGTATATTTGGTTAAAAGCTCCTCTACAGTGCAACAAAGAACTAACTGCACACAACACTGCAAACACTTCCATTAAGTACTGATGGTGTCATGACAAGGGACTATGTGGTGGCACCATCAATGCTTTATTATATTACTCAATTGCACATCACTTTGTACAGGTACTATACAGTGAACAGTTTTTACAGTGGCCCTACCTTGACAAAATTACCCCGGAACAAACCCTCAGGAACTGAAGCACAGATCACAAATTACATTAAATCTGAATTTTTCAATTTTTTTAAAATTCTACTCCTCTCTGAGCAATAAATACAGAAGCAGAAAAGCACAGCAGTAAGCAAGCATACAGCAGCAATACCTCTTGCAAGGGGGAGGCAGTTCTGTCAAAGTATTCTGCATTCTTTTTCTTCATTGTCTGAACTAATGCGTGATAACTGTCAATCAACCTATGGCAACGGACAAAGCACCAAAAGAAGAAAAATTCAATTTATTACTAAGATATTAAAGTATGACACTCTGATGTAATTCCTTACGGTAAACATACCATATTTTGAGTTAGAATAATATAATGGTACTTTTTCTGTCCTATCTTTCCTTTCCTTGTCTCTCAGAAATGAAGAGAAGGTAGTTCTGGGAAAATTGTTTATTCTCCAGGAACCTCTACCACTCCCTAAGTTTCCCTGCCAGGCACTCATTATCTGCATTTGTATCCTGCGTTATAGATTACTTTGCAAGCCTTCTGAGCCTGTGCCTGTATTTTATTTGTACAGCTTCTGGAAGAAACAGTCCCCTAGGCTGTGCCCACAGTAAGAGTCTCAAAGTCGTCTTACTACTTCCCCTTGGATAATCAGTCTTGAGACAAGAAGATATCTGGGAAAGTGTAGATATGTAAATCCAGCCCTGTAAAATGTTTTAGAGACACCTGTATAGACTATGGCTTTCTCTTTTGGTCATTTTTTATGTCTTGCTTGATCCACTTCTTTAAACCTTTTATTATAACTAAAAGCGCAATGTCCAATCTAGTATGTTTTGTAATGTGGTTCTTGTTAACATTTCTGTCCATATGCCCAAAAGTAACACTTGAAAGATATTTTGCAACTTAAACTAGCATTTAGTAGCCATTTAGATCACTAAGTGGGAAGAGGATGCAGTCACTCTCACATAGCATAGTTCAGATTGCAGGAAAATTGTAATCATCGTTTGCCTTGGGATTGGGGAAATATTTATGCTACCAGTTTTGCAGTGAGTTTCAACACCTATGAATTTTTCATAAAGTTAGTAAATGGATTCATTAGCTTCATACTTCTAGTTTTATTGACTTTTTGTCTAGCAGCTAATGTAGAAGCAAAATGTTCTGTGAAGTCTACCATGCCCTTCCACTTGCCTCAGTTTGCAGCATGCACCTGATCCACTCTATGAACATATAAAATTATTTCATAGTGTGACAGCTCCTAGGTCTATCCCATTTAAATTCTGAAAGCCAGTAATCTTTAAAGGCCTAAGCCAAGAAAATTCATTTTTGGAATAAGGTTATATGACTGGGAGAAATCGATGTCTCCCATGACATTTGCATTCATGAAAACAAAAAGCTTCAAAGTTATGTTAAGCAGTTGGATATTGTTTCCTACCTTACCAGAGAAATGCAAAACCTCACAACTGAGGATATAGGTCACCTTAAATTAAGTTTCAGTTTTCAAAGACATACTCACAAAAACCCATTCATCATAACTTAGCTAAAGAATTAACTTCTCTTTCAGTGTGTCACTAATATTTCTCTTATTATGTTCCTAAAATTGATAAGCGCCATATAAATTTGAAGACCTTGAAAAATTTTTACTGAAATTGACCAGTCCAGTAAATATGTATGGAAAAGGCAGTTGTGATTTGATGGTTGAGACCTGGGAGCTCCCATGGATGAGAGATTTGCAGGTTTTTTCCAGTGAAGATGCAGGACTGCTGGGAACAACAGGAATAATTGGACATCTGGAGCATTAAAGGGAACATATCAGAGCTGAAGTAATTTCTCTTAATTAAATTTTACCAAACTGAAAATTCCTATCTCGGATCTAGGAATAATGAATGAAACACAAAAGTCTTAACAACCTTTTTTCCTCAGCTGCATAATCTTTTCCTTCCTGGTCTCAGCTGAGTGCTTAAGGAAAACTATTTTACAACTTATTTTTATTTAAGCCACTCCTTGCAGAATAATATATAAAAACCAAGTCTCTGGCACATTTCCAGTAAGGGCTGAGCTCACTATAAGAGCTGCTTTTAAGATTTTTAATCAGAATATCAATTCTTTTTAACCAAATATAAAGACATTCATTAGCTTTGCTGGGTGCTATTTGCTCTCCAGTAGAAATTAATATAAAAAGACTTCCAAAATTCTCCCACTGTTTGCTGAAGGGAATTCAGAATCGAATAAGGATATTGTCCGCAGATTCTTGAAACATGTGGACAAGATGGATAAGATTTGGCAGATTCTATTATTGCAACATCTCAAAAGCAAAACAAGGCACCTGGGACGAGAGTAAATCCCACAGATAAGAAATGATTGAATGCACTACTCCAACCAAACTTGCAAATAAGACAAATTATAAATCTTTTATTACCTTTATGCTACCTTCTTCATGCAAAGTGAATTTCATGTTTGTGCTACCTGCAGCTGCTCTGTGATCTTAGGGAGAATCTCACAAACAGTGCTGGTTTGTGCACAAGAAATGCTGGTTTGCCTCAATGATTACTAAGGAAGATTTCAATAAGAACCGAAGAAGTTTCTAAGAATCCTTCTATTGATGCAACCAACAACAGCCCTTAGTTTGCTGTAATATGACAAAAGATGGTATGCTATTCCACTGGTAAAAAAAAAATCATAATAAATGGCCGGTGATTCAGGCTGTACAGAAGCTGAAGCTCAGATAACTCGTTTGAATGTTATTTTTAAGTCTTAGGTGGCCTATTACATTTGAAGGGAGGATAGCAGCTCTGGCCATTCATAGTTAATAGTGGCCTGTACTTATTCCTTCGTTCTGAATGCAATATTTTCTTTCCCCCTTAGTAGATGTGACAATATGAACATTACATTAATACTATCTCTGTTGGTGGTAAACCTCAAACTTTAGTTTAACCAAGCCAGCTTGTGAGTGATGAACTGGCACCCACTTCCAGTCATGCTTTGAATGATGGTTTAATCGCATTTCCTCAGAAAACAAATCAAAGCTACTAGGATTTGAGAAAATTTATTGAATTATTTAGTTTCTGTGTAGGTATGCTGTAAGATAAGATTGACTTCAGATAGTATCCCCAATAAAGGCAAAAGTGAGAGTAAACAGACAAGGTTAGACAATAACTATAAGGATATCTTCAGGCTACATTCTTTTTTTTAATAACAAATGCTAATGTTTCTAAACAAAACAAAACAGAATTGCTTAAGTTTGTTATTTTCTGGGTCTGAAGCCATCTCTACTTCTGGACATAGTACAGACAGAATGAGAGTTTCACTGTTTTGCTTAGGTGTGAGAGTAGTATGGTAACAATATAAAAGCTGCCTTAAAATGTCTGAAGAAAACACAAGCTGATATTTTCCTGTTTGTAACAAAGTGCATTAAATGTCAGTGAAGAAGGGAAAAGGTAGAGAGCATTGCTCAAAGTGGTGAAAAACACCACTTCTCCTAAAAAATGTTGTCTATCTAAATCCTTTTGCATTTGTATTTGTAATGACTATATACGTTCTTATCTGGTTCCTCATCTGTATGCAGTCACGAAAGTACAGAATTAAATGGCTTCTTTTATGCTGAGTCTCTTTTTAAACCAATTCTTCTGCTCTCACTCCAAAGAAAAACTCTCAAAATGTTGCTGCACAAAGATTAGACAGTCTTTTGAGTACTCCAGATTACTTTTTTTTTCCATTTCTCTCTCATCTGAAAAGACTTTTTTGAACTCCCTCCCTTCAAATGTGTTTGATTAAGCCTTCAAAAATGCTATTACTCTTACTTTTCCTGGAAATAATCTTTCTCACTGGATATGGTTCTTCTCTGAGCCTCAGAACCATGACTGATTGCCCTAACAGCTGGCTTATACAACAGGAAAATGAAAAGCTCACATTTTCTTCTGCACTGTGTGCCTTATCCTATGTGGGGGAATTAAAAAGAGAGGGGCAAAGTCAGTAATGAATAGCTTTGTAGTTTTCTCAGATGCAAACTCCCAGCATCAGGAGCAGAACTCTGAAGGCATCTTTTAATCATCATAATAAAGGTTGGCCTCATTATTCTATCTCTATGAATTCACTGCTGAGGGTACGCTGGCATTGTTGCTGTGGCACCTGCAGCTTAATTTGTTAAATTATAAGACCAGCTATTTCAAAAGCAATATTCTGGTCCTGAAAACTAATGAAAACCCAGGCTAAAAACCTGATGTTAACTTAGCCTGGCTCTCCAGTATTGCCATTCTGTTTGTCGGCTCAGAGGGCAGAGGTGGTCATACGTACAGTGAGATTGTGATGGCAGGAGGCACATTCCCATGGATGAAGGTTATACAGACTCTCTAGTCACCTGCTCCAGTGATGGACCTCTTTCACTGCCAAAATGCTTTTCTTGCATACATCAGAAATTTCCTTTGCTGCAAATCGTGACTGAAGGAGAAGAGATTGAGATTCCCGAATGTCCTAGCTTCAAAAATCCTTCAGGGTTCTCTACTCTAGTGCTTCTAAACCTGTCATAGTAGTTGACAAAGGTCTTAATAAAAATAGAGGGAGAAGAGTCGAAGAATTGTTTGAGGGCACAGATGATAAATGCATGTTTCCTCACTTGCTCCCTGGTAGGTCCATACGCATGCAGCTGGTAGCTGCCAACCTGAGAGATAGGAGTAGAAATAGGCTTTTCAGTTGTTGACTGTTTGACTTCAGAGACTTTCTGTTATCTATTTACTGTAGCATTTTGTGTAGTCCAGCAGATTGTGGAGCCCAGCAGTGGACAAAGGTTCCATCATGCCCCTCTAAACCCCCTGAGTTTTTAGCATGGTGTAAAAATTCTCTGACAAGTACTAAAAGTGAGTTTTGCTGTGACACTGATTTCACAGACTAGTGTACAACCAGTGATGCAGCAGAGGTCAGTGAGAATCAGACCTTGGCTCCTGATGTCCACTCATAGAAATCACGTCCCAGTAAATGCAGGATATGCACCTAGCAAACATTCAAGCCAAGATACATTTAAAATTTCAGATTTTAAGGTAGTAGACAATAGAGCTATATTGTATCCATAGCATCGATCAAAAAATCATGAGTAATATACAGTCTCAAAGTATTTAGTGTGTTACATATGACTACATTAAATACACAGATGAACACAATACTGTAAGAAAGTGAAAATTATATTAGCCTGTTTTGTACAGATTTGTTATATTTTAATTTTTACTAAATTGGTGAAAAAATAGAAATAATGAGAAAGTTCTTCCACCATTTGTCCATTATATACCTTGCAATTCTTATTCTGTGATTCTAATATTAACATATAATGAAAAAAAGTTTAATTTTCCTGGGGGAATATTGCCTGGTTCCATCCTTAGACAGTCAAGAATCACATGCATATTCACCCTTTGGAGATTATCTAATACCACTGCACCCACAACAAAACCCCTAAAGTAGTTGAGGCTTCTGACAATTATGTATCTCCTTCTATTTCTCATTTCAGAGTAAGAAACACTGCAGAACTTTCAAAATACTGGGAAAATATGCCACATTATTCACAAACACATCTTCCAGCCACCAGTTCAATTTACACCAATTTATATCATATTACCATTTCAGAAATGTGCAAGTCTCCTTCAGTGACACTCAAGTTCCAGAAAGGAGAAAGGTTTGAAGTGTAAACACTTAAAACTGTGCTGAGTTTATGCTTCACAGGAGCACAGGGTTTAGAAAACAATATTAAACTCTTGCAACAGATATGTTTGCCTGTGAAAACATGACTGAATTTTTGAATTACCGAAGACCACAGCAAACCACTGCCTGCAAGCAGTAATTTTATTAACCTGTGGAGCAAGAGATGGTGTGGCAGTGTGCTGTGCATCATTACAGAAGGCTGTGATGAGTGAATGTTCCGATGAAATTAATGAGGGTGATGTTTTACTTTGCACCTCACAATATCTTTCACGTTAGATGAGGAGGGTGCAATAGATCTCAGAACTGCACTCAGTGATGCTTTTCACCAGAAGCTTTAATTTCATCCCATGAACTACTTTGGCACCTTATTGAAGAATTTAATTATTCCTCAAACCACATAGTGCAACCTGTTCTTGCAAATCATATTGAAAAAGCTGTTTACAGGAATTGTTCCACACCAAAGGCAATGTTTGAGAATGTCCGTGAAAACCCCAATCACAAAGAGGTGTTCTGTTTCACAGGAAGTCCCTTTAATATTCAGTTTTGATACAAAGAAAAAGTGTAATAATAGAGGTTGATAACTGAACACTAAATAGAGTAGAAATATATATAAATGTAGGAATAGACTAATATGGATCATTAAAGTAAATAATGATGTTATATTCATACCATAGCTAATAATATTGCATCTGTTTTATCCTGAAAAGCTCAGGTGATCCCTAGAGAAAAGAACTGTTAACACTGAGGAAATCCTGCTTTGTGATGTATAGTCACTGAGATAGATGAGAATTCAGGACGTCCAGAAAGATGCCAATGAACTATTCCAGCTTAAAAACAGCAGCTCTGAAGTTTATTGACTGGTTCTATGTATGGGGCCTCCCAACACCAGGTTGGCTGCAAGTCCTACTAAACCAGCCAAATTTACCAACTCTGCCTGGATTTTTCGTGAGTTAAAATAACTACTTGTAGAAAATTCAGACTGCCAGTCTTTTCTAGTCCCATATGAGTACCAGGGTACTACTTTCACCCAGCTACAGATATGATACTCCTCAGACAAAAAACTCAGGCAATTAATCTGTGGAAGCTGAAGGAAAAAATTCAACATTTCTGCTGGCACACACCTGATACTGGTCTTCTCACAGGGCTCAGAGCAATTCTTCAGAGTCAAGTTCAGCTTCTTGATTAAAGAAAAAACACATTTCCATTATTTGAAAGCTCTGACATTTAGTATAATAAAGTAATACTCTCTTCAGGCAAGTGCTTTTCCTTCTTAGTCATATAACAAAACAGTACTTTGTTTCAGCAATAGGAAGGCTAGATCTGACAAGCTGTTGTTCTAAAAATGAGTTACTATTTTATTATTCTGATTCTGAGGCCTGAGGCCAAAAATACGCCATTCATTCACTACAGACATCCCAGTATTCTTCCCATATTACCAGATAAAATACTTCTTTTCTTTTTCAATGTACATTGGGAAAAAGTCTTCTAGTGACTTTATTATGACCAACACTGTTTTTTTAATTTCCTTCTGAGGCCATGCGTACACTGTTTAAATTGTCAGCCAAGCATTCTGAAGTGTGTTTCAGCATCACTTGCATGCCAAGCCAATGCATCAGTGTGCGGATTAGGGCATGGAAGATAAATTTCCCCCAGCAACCCCACCCTATTGGATTGCTGTTGGACTGGACATAGTGCATGCCTGGAAAAGAGCAAACCAAACTTGGAGTGTTAACACTTTGTATAAAGGTCTCTTGGCTTTAGTTGCATCACAGCAAAATAGCCTGAAAGGAAAACACAGCTTTCATTTTTATCCATAGAACTCTTTGTGTAACTGGCTTTCAAATTCCTTCCTGTTCTGGTTTCCATTTTAACTATTAACCAGCCACTGTTTATTGCTGAGCAACTGTTCTCTGAGGCAGATGGTAGGTAAGAAAGGTTTAGTTTCCCGTGTGGCTCATAACTTGCAGCCTGTGAAACAGCTATGGGCATTATGAAGTCCAGTCAAGCAAAGCTTTGCTTTCCTTGATTTTCATATGAATTGAGTAAAATCCAATTGTAAGTAATGCCAGGAAATAGAACTGAGACAAATAACAGTTTGGAAAATAATTTGTAATGATACTAAAGAATATCACTTTGAGAGAAAAAAGTTGAAAGTCTGAATACCTATTGTTACCCATCTCCAGCTTCACACCTTCTCCATGAAAAGTTAATTGAGAGTTATTGTGAGAAAACGAGAATACCTCCAAAACACTTTGCTGTAGAGCAAATGAAAGTTTCAGAGGACCACTCATTTGCTGCATTGATAGATGGAACAAGGAAGTAAATTACCTGTAATCAAAGCCAGACTAAAGTGTCCTATAACAAAAGGTTGGAAAAAAAGGTAATCCAAGTGCAGACAGAGAGATCCTACATTAAAAGACTCGTGTCTGGATTTCTACAGATATTTACGTTTTTATCTTGGTTTTGGAGATAGAAAAGCATTCATTTGATTTGAAGAGTGATTTGAAAGGGCTACTTACCAATATAGCTTGCTAGAAACCTATGTCTATGTGCGGTGACAAATTTGTCTAGTTCTAATAATCCCATTTATCTAAAAGCAGATGTTGAATTCAGAGTCCCAAGCTAGACAGTGAAAACTTAATAATTTTTGCTTACCAGTGATCTTCCTTTTGTACTTAAAAGGCTGATTAAATTGGTCAGGTTGCAAGACTGCAAGACTCGTTGGACTCAAACACACAGTCCTATTTCCAGACTGCTTCAAGGACAGTTGTATTTGTTCCTCAGTTGTTTTCATTTGCAGTTTACAGAAAAGTTTCTTTAAATTCTGGATTAATAAATCAAATAAAAGGTCATTTTAATTGCTATTGAAAACTGTTCTATTTCACTGCAACATATTCTGTAATGTTGGAAGAATAAAATAGCTGAAGGTATAGCCTATATCTTTATTTTCTCTACATTTGCTGATACAAAAGTAACAATTTCTCATTAACTGTTATCAGCTCTGGTCTCTTTTTTTGTAATAATAATGATAATAATAATTGCCTGTTATAGGTTCTCCTTTCTCAAATTATTCAAAGTTGTAGTATTAAATACTTCCTTCTATCCAAATTCCAAGCTGTATCATATTCTTGTTTGCATAATAATGAGTGAGAAAATGTAAAAGATAGAAGTTTCCTTTTCCTGGAAAGAGCATGAAGTTCACAACTACCATTACCTTTTTTAGATCTTGATGTTAACCCTGAACCCAGAGTTAAACATTAATTTCTGATTAATGAATAAGATATTAATACTGTTACATAATTCTGCAGAATACCTCATTTCCACTGCTTTGCTGAAGCTATGTCCATTTGTATAGCTGGGTGTTTAAGGATCAAAGAGTGTAAGTGTAGATGGGTTTAAGTCAGGCCAGAGGTCAATTCACCCTGGTAACCTGTCTTTTACTATGGCCATTAGCCACTGGGAAGGGGCTAGCTAGAAACTAGCTCTAGCTGTACTTTCTAGCTAAGAAACTAGAGGACCAGCCTCTTTAGTAAGGAGGGCAGACAAGTGAACAACTTATACAAGTCCACTCAGTATGTCCTGTTGAGGTTATCCTCTCCTCACAGTTCAGAACGCAGAGTACCTCCTGAATCTCCTTCAGTCTAACCATAGCATAATTCAGTAATCTTCAGTGTTTGTGTCAAAGTTTAAGCAGCAAGTTCTTTCATCCCTATGCAATTTCTTCCAGCAGAAAGGATTTTCCTTGGTTTTCCCTCTATTTCACTAATCATACCTGAGGAGTTCTCTGTACATTTTAATACAACATGAAGGGAAGCCATCAAAGTTTCATCTGCTGGCCATTTTCTCTGTCTTTTAAAACTGTGTGTGAGAGTTAAGAATATAAATAAAAATTACAGTAAAAAATGAGATCTTGTGGTTCTCACACAAAGAAAACCAAAAGTTTAAAGCAATCTCTGCATGAATATAATCACAATAGGATGACAACATTAATGTGGACTTTAAAGAAGAATTCAGCTCTGTCATCTTCAGAATTTGCAACAACTTCTGCAGATAAAAAGAGGAAATTGAAGATATCCATGTAGACATTTCTTAATCCTGAGCTGATTGTGAGATGCAGTCTTGACTGATTTCTTAATTTTTAATTCTTAATTTCTTAATTTAAAACAAAACAAAAACCTCTTACAAAATCTTCTTTTCATTTAGAATGATATTACATTATCAATAACATGATTCCATTAAAGATCTTCATTTGCCAGAGATGAATTGAGTTAATACTTTTAACAAGCAAGTTATACCCTATTCTGACATTTTGCAGTTTATCTTGTCTTGTGAAGAAATTAGCCCTTAGGCAAAATAATGAGTCATCATTTTACTTCCTTTGAAGTGAGAACTGAGAGGAAAAAATGGTAAATTGCTGATCACCTTGGATACCTGCCCTTTTTATAATACAGATATTTTTATAATAATTACTTTGAGGAAAAAGTGTAAATTATCTAGTAAGATACTGTTCTTCAGGGGGAAAAGAATCAAAATCCTTACCTTTACTGCTAAAGGGTCTTTTCTGAGCCAGTTCTTTCATTTTGGAGAGATGACCCCCACTGGTTTTTGTTTGGTTAGGATTTTGAGGAGTTAGGTTGATTTTGGAGGTTATGTTTGGAGTAGAATTTTGTTGGGGTTTTATGGGTGTTTCTGCAGGAATGAATCATCAAAAGTGATGAAAAAATGTAACAAGGCATTATTTTTTCTTTTATTTGAAATAAGAGAATTGTTTACTTCCATATTTCATCTCTTGTTTTGCAAAGTCTTTTGTGCAGATGACGGGCTGTTTAAATCTGTGCCATTTACACTCACAAGCATTCTTGCACTCCTTTCACCAAATTGATTTGGTCCTCAGCTCCTTCAATACAGCAGCTCCCTTGCAGAAAATGAAGAGATTAAAGCCATCATTCATTTCGATACAAATCACAGCATTAACATTCCATCTCAAATGACATGTTATTGTAATATAAGCAAAGATCAATATATCGTTGTAGATTCATTTCTCAGACAATGTCTGGCTGTATTTTATAGCATTATTTAATCAAAATCATAAGACAACAGAACATCTAGGTTTAACTATCAGCCAATAATCCCACAAGTTTTAAAGGCTATGTCTTATTCCCCTTGCCTGAGGATTGTATAAGTCAAATCTAGTACTTATTCCTAAAGACTGGCAAGCATAAGGATAGGTTTCTTGAGAAAGGTAAGGAAAGGGTAAGCTTGTTAAAGAGCTTTGAGTGACTGCAGTTTATTAGAACTAAGTTTCACAAGGCATATTAATAGTAATTTTCTGTGGAGACATACTGTCCAGTGCTCATTAATATTCTTTCATCTGTTCATTGTTTATGCTTCTCACGTATATGCTAATTTATTATCAAGAAGTCCTCTGGAAAAGTCTATGTAGGCCTTAAAGTCAGTACGAGTCTATGTTGGATAGAATAAACAAATATTGTTGATAGATTAAACAAATAATGTATTTGCCCAGCTGCTGAAACTCAGGGAAAATATTTTTACCTGCTCATCTATGCCTCACTGAAGTCATAGACATTAGTCAGGCTTTTTTTAATGAAGCTAAATTAAAGCGCAATTTTTTTTCTCCCTACCTTCACATACTCCCAAAGGAGCTATAATTTAAGATGCAGTGGACACACTCAGGCAACAAAAATTGTTATCCACTGGTATTCTCATCCTGCAGCTGGCAAATGTGAACACATGAAATGTGTAGGAGCAGATAACGCTACTAGTGGAACAGATGTCTTTTCATAGTGAATCTGGCAAAAAGTAAAAAAAAATATGGATTTTTCAATTTTTTCATCTGCATCTGTGTGATATATTCAATGCTCTAGTGGATATGTTAAGTAGCAGCAATTTTTGAAGATTCCCTGAGAATTGGCATCCTGACCATGGAAAAAAGATGCTTGGCATTTATCACCCTAGCTTAATTTTCCCTTTCCAAGAGGCAATTTATTCTGAAAATAAATCCCTAACTCCAGCTAAAGTGAACACATTTGCCATTTTCCCTTCATGCATCAACCCAAGTCCCTCACTTCTTTCTTCACTTCAAGTTCACAAGATACCATTTAATGTGTAGCTTGGTGGGACGGGCACTTGGTTATCAGTACCTGTGCAAAGCCACGAGTCACGTCTGCAATAATGAATTGCACAGACCACACTCCGCACTATCAGAGCTCTGATACTCAGTGTCGGGCACCAGCCAAGCCAACACACAAACTCTTCTGTGCAGTGAATTGTTTCCACCTCTCAAAAAACTACAGAGCAAAGGCCTTCTTTACAAATTTTTGTATCAGGTTCCATCAGAAGAGAAAGCCAAGCACACCTAGGAATATCCCCCTCATTGGAAACATTGCTGAAAAGTGGCAGAAATGAAGTAATGATTTCTTAAATATTTATGATGGTATACTGTATCCTTTCACCTAAGGTGAGACAGACCTTGGAGTTCTCTAGGGTTCTCTTATGGTGAATTTTCAAAGGTTGTAGGTATATCTTACTGGTTAGAATTAGTAGCCAGGAAAAATGAGAAGTTTCTTAGGACAATGCTGTGGAAGTGGAGTAGAGAATATCCTCCCTAGGATCACTTGGAGGGAGCTAAGGCACAGTTTTAGTAATTATGTGAAAACTTTAGACTTGGAAACCTAGAACACATGAAAAAAAAAGTGCTAAAATGAAAATCAGGAAAGGAATATAAGCAGTTTCCAGCACTGACAGAGTGAAGGGAACATTTCAAAGGAGCCTCAGATTCTCAGATAAACTCAGCTTACTGTTTCCATGGACTTTTGATATAAGTTATGTACAAGAGGTTAAGACAGAGAACAGCCGTGCACATGTTGGAGAGAAGGACCTGGAACAAATATTGCTGCCTACCTGGTTGTGTTCCTGCCTGACCTACATACCCACCTCCCACTCTGAGCCTCTCTGGCAGCTCTCAGGCCTTCAACTTGCTTCATTTGTAGAAAAAAAAAAAAAAAAGTTCTAACAGATGGTTTTAGATGAGAAAGGTTCCAGGCCACCTCTTCCACAATTCAAACTGCTTCGCACTGTGACCAGCCCTGGTCTTCAGAGCTGAAGCTACTCTCTTTAAATACTCATTGTAGCATTTTCAAGCTGCTCACACAAGCATTCTTATCAAGTAACCTCAAGAAAACTTTTGCTATTACAGTTGTCTAAACAATGCATCATTAACAACCTCAAGATTAATATAATTATTGTGTTGTAAGCTAGAGAAAATGTTACCTATTTTACAGTGTTAAAATATGACATGGATGTATTCCAGGCATACAAGAATTCCACTACCTGTTGGTGAAATAAATGGCATATCAGTATTTACAAGGAAAAGTAAATAGTTCTGCTGGCAAAGAGACAGGATTTTCAGTGTTAGATTTCTCACTTGGGCTCATTGCTGACCAGCATTGCCTCCAGGCACTGTGGCTTCACACACATGCACACATGTAACCTAAACAGTGCCCAGGAAATCAATAATCTCATCAAAATTAATTATCCCTTTTAGAAGGTGAAACAGTTCCAAAAATAACATTTTCTTTTCTCACCCTGAAGTTTTCCTGATGTGATGTCCCATTATAAACTTTCCCTGGCATGATGTCCTCTTGAGCCAACCACTTTTCTGAGCAATTCCCTGGCACCGCTCAGGAGAGGGCAGGGATCATTCCCAGTGGGCAGCACTTCTCATGGTACCATCATTTGTAGGCAGGATTTAGCACTAAGGATGCTCTCTGTTAATTCCTACTGGCCTCAGTGTCTGAAAAGTAATAAATAAATCCAGATAACAATTAATTTTCCTCATGCAGACACAGAAGTTACACAGAGCTTATCCTAAATTAGTTTTGTTTGCATGCCAATTGCTGAATTTTTGTAAGTCAAATATTTATATTTTAGTGCTTGGGGGGGGGGGAAGTGATGCAAGTAGGAATTAGATGTCTGGTTAGAGAACCCTCACTTTAATCAGGATCATGTAATGCTTGGGCAAAGAGAAATGTACTGCAGTGTTGAAAAGCCCCAAGATGCAGTCTTGCATGGTAGAAAGCGTATCTGGTGCAGGAGCCAAGATTCACAAGGTTTTTTTCTGGAAACCTCTCCTAAAACTCCACCATAAAATCCTCATGAACTGAGGATCATAAAGTAGCTCACCAAGCAGCAAAAACATGTGAATCAGTGTTCCCTGAGCTTGAGGCTGCATGTTTCCCCCTTCCCACCTTAGCTGAGATCACCTGTGTGTTGCTGAGTCAGCACCACTCCCACCCGATGGAGTTTCCTCCACAGCTGCTACTGTCTGCCTGCTTACAGGGAGCAAAACCATTTGTACGCAGCATAGTTCTACCCTGAGGACAGGGTAAAGTTCACTTGAGGTGCATACACTTGGGCAAAACCAGGAGGCTTGGATTTGCACTGGAAGCAGGACTGATAATATAGAGATGTTTTTGTTATTTCTGAACTGTGCTTACACAGAGCCAAGGCCTTTGCTGACATCATGGTCAGTATATAAAGTGGGTGGAAGAAGGGGAGAACCTTGGAGTGATGGTGTTTGTTTTCCCAAATAACTGTTACACGTGATGGAGTCCTGCTCTCCTGGAGATAGCTGAGCGCCTGCCCATGGGAAGCAGTGAATTAATACCTTTTTTTTTCTTTACTTGTGTGCACAGCTTTTACTTTTCGTATTAAACTGTCTTTATATCAACCCACAAGTTTTCTGGCTTTTACCCTTACAATTCTCTCCCTGATTCTGCTGGTGGAGGAGTGAGTAAGTAGCTGCGGGGGGCTTGGTTGATATGTGGGGCTAAACCATGACAGCAGGTTACCCTGAAGATATCAAGGAGTGGAAAAACAAAATAAAAACCTTACAAAAAAAAAAAAAAGTCACAAGATACCTGAGTATTCAATACGAGGTAGAAATAGGAGGATGCTTGGTTCTGGGGCAAGTCAGAATAGTTAATGACACATCCGTTTTTCACAATCTTGGCCACAAACCTGAATTTTTTGCCTCTTTATACTGACTTGCAACATTATGTGTCCCAAGTGCAGATTTAAATTAATTCTTTGCTTGTTAGCACTGAGGTAATCTTTCTAGAAGAATTCCTGGCTGCCAGGTGCTATCCAAACTGAGTAGAAGATGTCATGAATTTCTAATTTTTTTTACTAAGAAAAAACCCCCACCAACCTATTTTCAGGAGCTCCATCTGTGTTAGTGCTACCATGATAAGAGATGGAAGTGCTTGAACTATCTCATTTCTCATCCTATAAATGCAATTAGTTGCAAACCTCTCCACTCTACCTTGAAAATTATTGTTTCATTTAAACATTAAAACAAACAACACAAGCAAAAATGAAACCTAAAATTAATCATAGAATTATAGACTGATTAGTATTGGAAGGGACCGTAAAGATCTTCCAGTCCTCCTTGTCATGGGCAGGGACACCTTCCACTAAACCATGTTGCTCAAATGATAGGACAGGTTATGGCACAGGACATAAGATATAGAAACATTCCTAGACTAGGGTAGTCCAGCTGACAATTTAACTATATTAGTTCATCAGCAAGCATATTGTTCTGTGTTCAGATACTGTAGGGACAACGGCAGGTTAGAATAATGTATAAGCATATAAACCACACTTAACCTAAAAACAGTACCACGCACACAAGGCTGCATTGGTCCAGCCTTCAGCAGCTGAGAATATCAGTTCTCTTGAATATATAAACTGAAGAAGAACAACAGTCTATTTCTGGGTTTGACAGAGACCTAGGACTGGTCAAAGAGGTGAAAAGTAATGTGGACCCAGCTACAGAGTGGTCTGAGGCTACAAATATATGAGTTAGTTATTATAGCAATCAAACTTACAAAAGCCTGGCTGAAGCCACAAACAGACAATAGAAACACTTGTAGACAAGAAGCAATGACAAATGTTCAGTCAAGGGCACTTATCACAAAAATAAGCAATAGTATTGCAAAACTGCAGAGTACTGATAATGTAGGTGATTGGCGTCACATGCACAAGCAAAGTATGAAACACTGAGTATTGTGATTGCTATTTGTGTGGAACCAAACTTAAAGGTAACATGAAGAGTTTAGAAGAAATTATTTTCATTCTCTGTGTAAAGTGCCAGGAAGTCTTTGTATTCCAGTTTACAAAAAGAAATCTGTCATTAGCCTAGCTAGCAATAAGCTAGTGAGAAAATCAGGACTATGTCTAAGTCTCCCTGTATATGTATAAGAGCAGCATGGCTTTCTTCCTTGTTTATGCTTCCATTTTACATTTGTGGAAGATATAACAGCTTCTTCTTCCTTTATTTTGCTCTTTAAAAGATTTTTAGTAGATGACTTTTACAAGGTCTGCCTTCTCCTTTTCCCACCCCACAGAAATAAGACTGTATGTGATAACTTCATAGACCTCTTGTCTTCCAGTCTTTTCCAGTCCTCTCTGCCTATGAACTGGTTGTGTTTGTTTTGGGGGTTATGACTTACTAACTTAGAACAATTTTGGCAGTAGTAACGCCCCTGTACAGGAGGGTGTCCCTTCTTCTATGTTTGATCATCATTCCAAGATGAATATCTGGAGATTTTTTTACGTTTTACCCTCACTTTTACAGATTGCTTTTAAAAAGATGAATCCAAAACCCACCACACTGGTTTAATTAATGCACTATACTGACTTCGACAGTCTTTGTGTCTTGTAAACTCAGTAAATATAGACATCCTTGGAATAAAAGCCAAAATACAAATCAAGAAGTATGTGAAATTCTAGACTGAAGACGCCAACTATGAATACTATCAGACAAATCAAACTGCATGCTATGGAATTTAAATAGTATGACAAAAAAGAAGATCTGGTATACTATCAATTATTGAACTGCACTTCAGCAATTGCTGATGAGTTTTTAAAAAGTTTATGATCTTTTTGGTGTAATATTACCAGATAGATTCCACATTTCAGTCCTAAAATTCATTTTAGGAGAATTAAGGAGTTTAAGTGACAGTTACATACTAATTCAGTCCTGTAATCAAAGAACTGACAGCTTTAATAGTGAGCTAACAAAACCAGCAGCAAATGAGAAGCAGCTTAGAAGTGTGAGTGCATGCAGTGACAAGTCTGACAGGGGAAAAAGCAAAATAATTTGACTATGTTTCCATCAGATAGCAGGGGAGGGTTGAATCTTGATAAACAGGGGATATAAGATGAAAAACCTCAAATTGCCAAACTGTATTCTCTAAACTTGAGAGAGCTTAACAAGGAGCTTTCATTGTGTGTTAAAAACAGAAAGAGTTAAGATTGTCTATGATATCTTACTATGACAAAGCTAAAAATTTGAACAAGTTATTTGGAGCTTGCACAGTAGATTTTAAATACTTTAGTTATGTTGGGTTTTTATTAAAGATCCATCTTGGAGAACAATAATTCCATAAATGAACCATTGCAATAATAAAGATAAGAAGCATGGTCATTTGTATTTCAGCTTTTGTAGGCAGAAGAGCACTCGAGTCTTTCAGAAGTTTTGATCAAGTTTGGACAGCTGCATTTTGTATTGCAGTTACTGCTCTTCTATTGCTTATTTTTGGTCCGGCAAGTGGATTCCTTTTCCCTAACAACTTAAAAGTCCTTCAGATTCTCATGTTAGACTAACAAATCCATTGAGGGATTTATGGAACTAATATCCAATACAGCAAGAAGTACACAGTCTAGTTTAAGCCCATAAATAAGTTTGTGTTGAAACTGACGAAATTACGTTGAAATTAATGAATTTAGAAGTGTTGCTAAGTTTGTCCGACTGATGAAGCAGAACACTCGCATTCACAAATAGAAAACAAAGACCAAGAAATGCAAGGAATGCATTGAAGTTCAGTGATTTTTTGATTACCTAAAAATCCCAGACCCCAAAGACCAGAAAAATACACACATAGGGTTTGTGGTTGGATTATTTTTTTATTATTATTCAGCAAGCGCTTTTGTTTCTCTTCCATTACCTTTTTGTTATAGTTTACTCATATTGTACTAATTATCTTAATATATATATATATATATATATATATATATATATATATATATACTTGGTTTCAGGGCAAGCTGTTTTGTTTTCTTTTGTTTTAAAAAAGGATCACTAATGCCAACCATGTTTTGAACAAGTTTAGAACTGATTTCTGAGACTGCATCGTTCGGCTGCTGACCACCTGCGTGCCCTTCCAGCACACTGAGGTCTAACACTTATTCACACTGTTGCAGTGCCAGAACTCATCTGCTCCCACAGACTGAAACTGTGGGGAACCCAGGGCAGAGAGATTAGTTTGCTCTGTAGGACTCCATCTGAATGGAGTGATGTTAAATTGAAACCAATAAGATGTGATAGACACAGGTCAACTTCTAGCTGAGTAATGGAGTGCAGAAAACACCATGTACATATTCTCTTATAACAGCTTCCCAACCCTGCAGTCCTACCTCACAGGGCTCTTCATTTCTCCAAACACTGAGTATGTAGAAGACTGTCAACCATGGCTAAATGAGAACAACCTGAAGCTTTGCCACAAGCCTTCTTTACTGACGTACAACCTTGCTTTGATACTGTCACAAAGACATAACACATAATAAACACAGAAAAACCTAATAGAAGACATGACCAACAAAAAAAGCCATGGACCAAATGGAAACAACTGCTGCTGTCTGATTTAGAATAGATGACCTAGAAGGAAAGGCTGTAAGAACTGTGTTTATCAAGTCTAGAGAAAAGACTAAGAGGAAGGTGTTACAGTGTTCACACATGGAACAGATCATTGCAGGGGACAGAAAACGTTTAGTTCTCAGCTTCAATTTGGGGCAGGAAAATAACCAAAGGATTTAAATTCATAGAAAAAATTCAGAGTTTGAAGAAGAGATTTCTTAAAGCAAAATATCTGGGGAGGCTGTGGCTTTGCCATCACTGGATGTTTTTTGAAAGAATTAATACAAGATTGAAAGAATTTGGATTAGTATAGGACAGACTGGTGTTGATGTCACCTGGCTTGCTGGAAAGTTTATTCCTTTGCACCTCATAAATAGATCTATTAATCCCCTATCTTCCCTCCCTTAGAGAGCAGGATTCATTGAAGAAATCTCTCTCTTGAATAATTTTACACTCTTCACACCTGCACCTGTATCGGCAAATAAGCCAGCTCCAAAAGTAAAAAATGAGTGTATTTTTACTTCAGAAGCTGCTCCCTGGCTATACTGCTGAGCTATCTTCTGGACTGATTCGTGAGGCAGTCCTGCAAAGAGAAGTTATGTGGCTTTTTTGTCCTCAGGCGATTGAAGTTCTTCACGACTAGCGCAGTGAAAGAGTTAACCAGTGAAAAGGATCTCTCTCACATGACTTTTACCCACAGGAGGAAGGGATACATTCTAAAATTCAGATGTGGATCCATGGAATGGAGAAGGTTCAAGACTTGTAGGCTCTTTATGAGGAAATCTCCGCTCTTAGTGGCAACTCATTAAGTCCTTTGTTTATTAAGTCATTAATAAACAAACATTAATAAACAACTCATTAAGTCCCTTGTTAATTCCTTTGTTGCTCATCTAGGTCACCACATAATGAATGGGACTGAAGAATCACAAAGAAACAACCATGATTCACACTGCTCAAGGAAAACAACATCTGACTTTTTCTGTTTTAAACTTGGACAGCCACAAACTACTTAAAGTATTCAGAAGAAAACAGCCAGAGATACTCTGTATGCACAGATAATGATTACAAATCAGTGTCTTCTCAGGATATGACCATATGCTGTGAGTGTGCCTAATGACCATCTGGAACAATTGTTTGTCAGCAGGCACAGCTACACTGGCCATAATGGGGTCACACGTCATTGACCAAGAGTTGACTTTGGCCTACAGGTTTTAATAGCTCCTTGAGGAGATGCTGCGTTTGTCAGACTAGACTTTAAAATGCCAAAAGTCTCTCCATGTAGAAGTTATTGGGTTATTCCTAACACCTCTCATTTCTCTTTGCTTTCAGCTGAAAGGGATGGTCTGTGCACCCACTGAGACATTGAGATCCGTGCTGTGACCTGGGCATATCCACACAAGAAGAGAAGTACAGAATTTCTATGTTTATAACAGTCAGCTGTAAACTTATGAAGCCTTTCATATTTTTGATTGCCTTTCCCTGAAACTGATGTTATAAAAGAGAAAAAAATTTCTTTGATATCTGTCTGTGAGACCTAATATCTTTTGATGCTTTCAAACACTGCAGCAATACCAGCCATGAACATGTGACAGTAGAGGCAAGTTATTTATTGGTGTGCAGTACAGACAGCTACAATTCCGTGAGTAGAGACAGCAGTTCACATTAAAGAAACAGAGATTTATTAGGTAAAAAGGCTATTTCTTCTACTACCAGAAGAGAGGACAAATGCAGATTCATCCTGCTAGTCAGATTTTATTAGAATTGCATTTTGAACCCTGCACAGTCAAAAACTCAAGACATTTACTCCATGGAATAAAATTATTGCTAAAGTTAGGGGATCTTCTCTGCAGAGAAGAGGGTTTGCAGTTCGGCCAATGACACAGCTGAAAGGAAGGGGATGGATATGGGCACTATGGAACAAGCACTGTGACAAAATTTTTGCATATGCTTAAGTGAGATCACCTCCAGCACTTGCATATAATCAAAAAAGTGCCTACAAGGCACCAGTATGGAGGAATTTCCCAAGTCCCTTGTACAGAACTTGGCATGACATACAGGGAAAAAGCACATTGAGTTTCCAAAGTTGCATTCACTTCAGGGTAACTGTGCCTAAGTCTTTGGGACACAAAACCTGACTCTAATGCTAGCTTCCAACAAACTCCGTAGCAAAGGTGACCTTTTCATTACTTGGTTTGTGAAACTATAGGCAAAAAGGGAACAAAACTCAATTATAAGCCTACAGAATATGCTTATGTCAGTCTCATGGGAGCACACAGGCATGTGAACACCTGTTTTTCTCAGTCTTTATGTAAAGGAAGTCAAGAATCACAGAGTAGACTGTGTACTCCATACAGTGAAGTATCATCTGCTGTATCATGTAGCTAGTAGTATGAAATAAAGTAAGACAGCACTGCAAAAAAGCAGAACCATAATAAAGCTACTTTTCTTTGCTTATATTTTTAAAATCAATTTACTTCATAATTTATTTGCTTGGATTTCCTTAATTGTGATATTCTGCTAATCCAGGTAATTATGCATCAGAATATGGGACAATCAGAACCAGACTGTATTTATCTTTTGCCATGGTGTTAGCTTACAGATATTAAACAGTTTAGCCAATTTGCCAAAAGATGCATACATTACATTATTAGTAATTTATTACTAATTAATGATAATGTTTGTGATCAGTAATGTTTGTAGCACCAAAAAAAGGAAAAAAAAAGCTATTTACATTTTCTACATTTCAAATTGTAGAGATGTAAACTTTTATCAAATATATTTTAGCAAAAGTCCATAGAATTCTTTCACTGAAAAGGAAAAAAAAAAAAAAAAGAAACTCAAATGAGATATATTTTACACCATATACTTTTTGAAAAAAATTATAATCAGCTACTCGCAATTACCCTCTAAAACAGATTGCATCCCCAGAGTTATATTTTGCCTTTTATCACTATCATAACATGAAAGAATGAAAGTGTCAGGCAGAGGCATAGGGACTCTTGTGCCTCTGTCCTGCCTCAGTCTGATACCCATGCCCCCGTGAAAAATGTCTTTGTGTGGCAAGATCATAGAATCATAGATTAGTTTGAGTTGGAAGGGAACTTTAAAGGCCATCTAGTCCAACCCCTCTGCAATGAGCATCATTTAACCATAACTGACATCTTTAACTCGATCTGGTTGCTCAGAGCCTGATGTACAGCATCACGTTGCCCACGCCCCGAAGTGGGATAAGCCCGGGGCCAGCCAAGCAGTGAATGCTGAGCTCTCAGACCCAGCACGACCAGCAGATGCCACCTACAGCTGAGATTTTTCTCTCCGTTGCTGCACAGCGATACCTCGAGACGAGATGTGACTTCAGGTAATTGCACAGATCTCTTTCCAGTGCTCCAGCACTTTTAAAACAACCTCTCTGCGGTTCGCGCTACCTGTCGTTTCTGCCTAGATCGAGACGGCCGCGCATTTCATTCTCAAAATCAAGCAAAGGAGCGTCACCGGCATCCCTCTCCTGCACGGACCCGGACCCGGACCCGCACCCCCCGCTCAGGGAGCCGCACCGCCGTAGCCGGGCTGGCGGAAGACAGTGCAGCTTTTCTCCCCCTCCAAACTGCTCTGTCCTGTCGGGAAGAGGGGTGTGTTTTTCTTTTTGGGGAGCATACCAGAGGCAGCGGCTCCCCCGCGGGCAGGACCCCCGCGGTCTGAACCCCCCTGGCCCAGAGGTGCCGCCGAAGGACGGCGGGGACAGCGCTCGGGTCAGATCGCTGGGTGCCCAGGTGAGCACTGTCACCTTGGGCTGATTGTCACTCCGGGGTAGTCCGAGACTGAGCGCTGACCCTGCACAGCACTGACCTGTGTGGGAGGAGGGAAGGAGCAGCCGGTGGGACACTTTACCGTCGGTGATCTCCCTTTGCTTCCATCAGATTGACAGCAGGTGGCATATGTGACTTTTGTGGGTGGATGTGCCAGAGGAGGCAGCCTTGAGAGGAGCAGGGATTTCGCCTTTTTTTCCTCCCCTTCCAAGTCATCCTCATCACCAGTGAGTCTGGCCACTGTCTCCCATAGCCATGGAGAACTCCTCCTCCTCTGAGACCAATTCCTCATGTGCAGACTGCACTGGGAGAGGGAATGGGAGTCTGAATACGTCTGCTCCTCCACTTAGCCCCAGGTTCTACATCACAGTGCCTGTCATCTACTCAGTCATCTGTGCCGTGGGGCTGACGGGCAACACTGCTGTTATCTATGTAATCCTCAAAGCGCCAAAGATGAAAACAGTAACCAACATCTTCATCCTCAACCTGGCCATTGCTGATGAGCTCTTTATCTTGGTGCTACCCATCAACATTGCTGACTATCTGCTCCTGCAGTGGCCCTTTGGAGAGTTCATGTGCAAGCTCATCATCTCTATAGACCAATACAACACTTTCTCCAGCATCTACTTCCTCACTGTCATGAGCGTTGACCGCTACCTTGTTGTGGTGGCCACCACCAAGTCCAGGAAGATGTCCTACCGCACCTACCGAGCAGCCAAGATTGTGAGCCTTTGTGTCTGGTCCTTCGTCACAGTCATCATCCTGCCCTTCACTGTCTTTGCTAAGATCCACCAGGAGCAGGGGCGCTCCCAGTGTGTCTTTGTGTTCCCCCATCCTGAAACTGTGTGGTGGAAAGGCAGTCGGATCTACACCTTTATTTTAGGCTTTGTCATCCCAGTGTCCACCATCTGCACCCTCTACACCACCATGTTGTGCAGATTGAGACATGTGCAACTCAATTGTAATGCGAAAGCCCTGGAAAAAGCCAAAAAAAAGGTGACACTGATGGTAGTTGTCATTCTGGCTGTGTGCCTGTTCTGTTGGACACCTTATCACCTTAGCACAGTGGTGGCCCTCAGCACAGACATCCCACAAACTCCAGTCATCACTGGAATTTCCTACTTCATCACCAGCCTAAGTTATGCCAATAGCTGCTTCAACCCTTTCTTGTATGCCTTCCTGGATGACAGTTTCCGGAGGAGCTTTTGCAAACTGATAGATTGTAGAACCACCTCATAAAGCCAACCCTCTGTCCCCTTCTCTGTACCTCTCACAGTCACCTGCATTTCCTGGGTGATTCCAGCCCAGAGAGTGCAGAGGGTGTTTTCTCTCCAGCCTCCTTGTGATAGTCTACAGGTTTTCAGGTTATCTCACTACCCAAGACATGAACTGGAGACAAGTGTATCTTTCTCAGCTGTCCTGCACCCATTTCTGTAGCATTGTTTTCCTTGCCATCTTTTTTTCTTTTTCTTTTTCTTTTTCTTTTTCTTTTTCTTTTTCTTTTTCTTTTTCTTTTTCTTTTTCTTTTTCTTTTTCTTTTCCTTTTCCTTTTCCTTTTTCTTTTCCTTTTCCTTTTCCTTTTCCTTTTCCTTTTTCTTTTTTTCTTTTCCTTTTTCTTTTTCTTTCTTCTTCTTCTTCTTCTTTCTTTTCTTTTTTATTTTTCCTCTTTCATTCCTTCTTTCTAATGAGCTTTCTGACAGAGCGCTGCAGCAGGTCCCTTTTCCCTTTTTAAAGGTATTGTTTTGTGAACTCAAGCCACATGACTGTCTCAGTTACTGGTGATTTGTAAAGCCCAATAAAGGTATGTTACCGAGTGTTTTGCTTAATGATTCCTCAGCCTCTTTCCTATCCATAGGACCTGCAAATGTCTTGCAAACTTAGCAATAATTGAAAAAGGCACAACTCCAAAGCATAAGGAACAAACAGAGGTATTGAGCTCATTTCATTTTACAGGGGACCAAGATAAGGTAGCCAAAATCCATGATAACAGGCAAAAGAGACCTCAGTCTGGCTTTAAGGAAGAAAGAGCACACTCTGACTAGTGAATAAAACACACGGATGTGCATTTGGAGCCACTAGCTTAACAGTGTACTTGGTAGTTGTAGTTTGTAAAACCTGCAGCTTTTGTTTATATCAGAAGTGATGATTACTTTATTATTTACCGTGTGTTTATGAGCCATGTCCTTGTTGCACGTTCAGATTTTTTTTATTTATATATATTTATTATTATTATTTTTGGTCCTAGAAAACAGAATTAGAAAGTATTTTCAGAACAAGTTAACTTTTAAGGATTTGAAAAATTCATAAATAACATATGCAGTGGTTAGGTTACTTTTAAACTATCTCTCACACACTTGCATTCTGGGTTTTTTTGGTAAGAATTATTAATATTTCTCTCAAGGAGAAGTAGTGAAATGAAAAAATAAAATTTAAAAAGAAAATACCTAAAAGATTAGGTTAATTTTGTCTGAAAGAGAAGGGAGAGGGTGAATTAAAGTTTCACTAGAATTCATATATCCAACACTTCATGAGCAAGTTTTTTCTTCCTATCTCCTCTTTGAGCCCTCTAAGGAAAACTAAAAAAATATGGAAGACCAAGAAAATATTTGCAGTCACTTAACATTTCTCATCTTAGTGATCTTCCCTGCGCATCCCTACAACAGATGCTAAATCAGTGTAACACAAATTTTGTTAGATATTTCCCCCTCCCCTGAATACAGAGAGATAGGAAAGTGTGGCTAAGAAATTGCATTTCCACAGGGGGGGATGATGAGCTTCAGGAGGTGCATAAGGATTCATGTGGTACATCCTCAGTTTTTCAGGTGCCTCCTGAAAGCCCTTGTACCTGCCACTGCTGCAGTTTAAAGTTCTGCCACAGGCACGTGGAAAGCTTCTTTTGCTAAATCCTTCTGAAAAAAACTCTACATGAAAATTTTACTTGCAGATTTTAGCAATTATGCAAATCCTGGTACATTATACCATATAACTGGGTCGATGACTAAATCATTTCTCCTTATAAGACATTAATATTCTCTGAGACAGTTACTGCTAAATTCAACATCCAGTCTAGCTGTTACGGAAATGGAAGGATTCCAACAGTGTCTAGTTCTACTTCATTGGAGGGTGTATGATTGACTTCCATCAGACACAGAAACTGGCCCTTGAAAGAGCAAGCCCAAAATGTGTTGATTACCCATTTTCACACCAGATGCAAAAACACGCTTCAGGAACCAGAGTCCCACACTTCATCTTTCCTACTGAAACAAAAGGTAATTAACTTTTCCCACCAGCTGTCTGGTGGTCAGTCACTTGCCATGGAGAAAGATGTTGGCCTGTACAGGCCAAATAGCAAAACCTCTCCTTGTTTAGGCTGCTGGTACATGCAACCATCTCTCTTATATTCCTAAGTCATCACTTTCACAACAACATTACTTGTGTAGACTGTAAAGAATACAGTTAAAAAAATAAACAGTATTATTCTCAGAAAAGTGTCATTGTTCCCTCACTGGTTGTAATCCTTCCCTGAAGACTGAAGAATTCCTGTGCTTAATTCCTCTT
>JAWMRA010000078.1:111252261-111296207 GCA_035584735.1 Pseudotriccus pelzelni
GTTTCTGTAAATACATAGTGCTTTTGCTTAATTAGAATTGTTGTAGATGTAGTTGTTTAGTTTTTATTTTTGCTAGTGATAAATTCTAATATTATTTTCTCCCCAATCAGATCTCTTTGTCTGCATAAATCTTCTCTCACCTTAGAACAATTTGTGGGGGGTGAGGTAAAAAACAAATTGTCCCTAGGCAAACCCATGACAAAAATCCTAGTCAAACAGTCTATTGATGTTTTTCCTTCTGCACAGGTCACAAACTTCGAAAATATGCTACATGGGAAAGATAACACAAAGAATAGTTATTAGGATTTGATCTGACAGACCATTTTTATTGCTTCTCTTATGAGAGATATCTACTCAAAATTCAGTGAGGTTAGAATAGAGATATGCATGCCAAAAACCTTTCAGTAGATAATGTTGTAAAATTATAACTACTGTGAAGTGTATTGCAAAGCAGAAATGTTGCTCAGGGTTGTCAAAGTGGGAATAAATAAATAAAAAAGGTCTTCTAAATTGCTTTGATTGAGGACTGTCCAAATTTTGAGCTTGCTTTTGCCATCGTCTGTCAACTAACTCTTCAGGAGGGAATTGTGCCTGATTGAAAATACAATGATCTGACCAGATTCTGGCAACCTGGTCTTGCTGAGCTGAAGATGGAAATGCCTTTAACTGTACTTTCCTGAAGTAAAAGCCAAGCAATCATCTAGTTTTCAAAAACCCTAAGTAGGAAAAGTAATCTTCACACTGTCAGACAGATATTTCAAGTCACATTATGTCTGTTACAAGTAGATTACTCACCATTTGTGTCAGGATGTTCACCCTTAAGAGGAACTATTTTTTCATTGAAGTTTCCAAGAGACAACATTTTATTCAAGCAGATAGGTGTTGGAAACAGTTTTTCTTTAGGGAAAAACTAATTCCGCCTTATTCAAAGTAAATACTGTTGACATTTTAATAGTTCTTAATGTTTTGTAGGATACAAGCGTTATTTATATTTAGTTTCACCCAGGTAGATCATCACAGTTACACAAGTCTATAGATTAGGCTGGTAGTCAAATCAATATTCCTGTAGTCACACAGTATCTCAGTGATATACTGGATTGATCTATAACTCTTTAGCATTTTCACATACAGTAATCTGTGGGCTCTCATTGACTGATATCTCCTATTTCACATTTTCTGGTGTTTTCACACTTCAGATTTATTCTGATATCTCTTTTCCTTAAACAGATCTGATTGTCCTTCAAAGTCCTTATAAGCTAGAGGTTATAAGCTAGAGAGACACTTCTGTCTATAAAATATATTTTTTTTTTGTTATGTTTTTTCATGCAGGAACAAAAAATTAGTTTCCATAAGGATTAATTCACCAAAAAAAATGATACTTATTTCTGTAGTTGGACTTAATTTTAATAAAGAGCTATAATGATGCATAAATAACAGCCTAAGAATAGGAAATTTTCGTGTGTACATATGTAGGGTGCTGCTTCATCTCTAATGCTCAGTACTAATGGGAATTGAACTAGCGTGAAGTACAATCTCAGATATTGAAATTGCGTGAAGTGCAATGTCAGATAGTCTCATCCTACTGATTACAGAAGAATCACCAAGTCAATAAATGAAGCACAGGGCAACATTGTAATGAATGCCTCTAACCCACAGAGAACCCCAACACCAGTGTACCAGAAATAACACTGCTGAACAGGGACTGCGCTGCCAAAGCAATAAAGAAGTAGAACTGAGAGACAGAGCCCAGTGACATGAAGTGTGGGAGACAGATGAATAAACACATGAGTGGGGCCCTGAGAGCAGTCTGGAGCTGTGTCAGGACTAGGAGAAAGCATGATCCCTCAGCAGCAGAGGAGGATGCTCTGCTCCAGCACAAGGGCAAATGAGAAAACTTCCTAGAGCCAATGGAGGCGTCCAGGAGACTGCTGGAATCTTGGGGCCCGGAAGGAACAGATGTGAATGCCATTTTTTTGTTTTCTAAAGTACAGTGACACTGCTGTTCCTCCTACTTCCACACACAAATGTTTTCAGGTTTTATTCAGATCCCAAGCATAAGTTCATCTATGCTTTCATAATGGGAACACCCCTTTTGAAAGAGCTTTTAACCCAGAAGTTGAAAAAAAAAATCATCAAAAAAAATTAGCAACCTGATTACCAGGCAACAAATGCCAGTGACCAAGAACAAAGCCACCAAGGGGGGCTTTTAGTCTAACGGCAATAATTGTGAGGAATGGTGTCTGGAAGCACACCTCTATTTGTGGAGTGAACTAAGAGCAAAAGATTTGCACTTCAGAGCAAACACAAATGCTGAGAAGTCTTACACAAGTCCTGGCAGTGGGATGCTGCTGACCTTTTAAGTCATACCTGGGCACATATCCTGTGGCACTCACCCTCCCCACTTCAGCACTTTATGTGTTTCCCAAAAGCTTCTGTGGAGCCATAAGACTTACTGTCTCACCAACGGCCTTTTTTTTTCACTGGCTTCTCCACTTCTGTACACATGAAGGCCTTCATATATAGACAGTGGTGAGGAGAATGCAGAGAGGAGAGCTTCACCTCTCCTGCTGATTTCTACTTACAAGAACTTGTCCCAAAACAATAGGCACAGACTTCCCAAAAGATAGACGAAGAAAAGCAGTGTCTCTCAAAAAAGATAAAACCAGAATTGATAGTCTGAAGGTTTCCTCTAGTCCTGCACAGCATTTTGTCTGAAACTCTTTTTCCTCATGTATTAACATAGAACCACCTTTGACCATGGACCACAGAAAACAGCTGGATGAGTCACAGCTCCAAGAAAAATATGAGGGAAAGAGAGAAATTCACTCTCCTTTCAAACTTTGCAAAAAAAAAAAAAGAACCAATAGCATCAATTCCAAACTTTTTCAGCAAACTGGCAAAACAATAAAGAGAAACCCCATCAGCTCCAGACTGATTCAACTGCTTTGTTTTGATGTAATGTTCAAATTAATGCCAATTTCTGTAAGTTAGATTGTCTGAAACTTCAATACAATTGAGAACCCATTGCATTTTTGGATGCAGCCGAAAAGCAGAAAACTCTCTCAATCTTTTAGTCACTAAGCAAAGACAAAAACTTGGTCCTATATTAGACCAGGCACAGAAACATCTGATCAGAGGCTTATCAGGCTGACCTCCAGGTCAACTATACACCTTCCTGGCACAGATCCTTGCCCTTCAGAGGAAAGGGAAGCTCAGCTGAGCTAATGCACTATCCAGAACACTAGATTTTCTTTCAACAGAATTTGTGAGAACCCCTACCAGCCAGCCTAAAGTTAATAATATTTTTTGCCTTGTTTTTATAGGAATAAAAAGGGAAGAGATATCAATATAATTAAGATATGGAAATAAATTTTTTTATGTGGTATGGATGTTGAGCTACCTTTTAGAGTCTTCACAATCCTATCTAAGTCTCTTTGCAACATCTCAGAAAGAAGCAGTGTAAAATAGTTTCTCCACACAGGTATGTCAGCATTGGGTTCTCAGACACAATTTGTCAAATACAGAATTTTAATACCAAAGAGTTAATGGGGAATGCCATTTACTCAGTTCCTTAATAGTGTAAGTCCACCGCAGTTTCAAGAGGACAGTAGCATTTTTAAAGGCTCTTGGCGTATCAAATTCAAACCATATGCTTAGCTATGGTCACATATCCTCAAATTCATTTTACTGTACCATAGCTGGTATGAGCTTTTCCTCGTAGCACAACTAGCACTACTGATGAGTTTTAAGACCGATATATAATAACTAGTCTCTGGTAAAAACTTTGTACCTCACTAAAGGTGCAGGCTACATTGTATTATATTGCCCACCCTGAAATATTAGTCTTGCAAACAAGGCAAATGGATAAAGTCACAGTCACTCTCTCCCTTCAGAGGAGTATTTTCAACTCATTCATCACATTGTGCAGACAATGTTCTGCAAAATACAAGACAGCATTCCAAAGCTCCTACTTTTTCTATTTTTTAAAAAGTACTAGGTCATTTGTAACCTTGTGATGACCAGCAACTGCTACTTCATAACAAAAAGAAACTGGCATTTCTTAAAGTTACCTCCAGGAAAGATTTTGTGTTTTCTTTTCACTAGTTTGATTTTCCCAGTTAGAAAACCTACCGTTTTTGAAAGCTTCAGTAGTGCATTTGGTTGACAGATTCCACCTAAAAACTAGAAACAAAGTCCATAAGCTCTAAGTTCAAAATTAACAGCATTGAAACCCAGCTAGTATGAGCAGAAATGGAAAAACCCCCACAATTTATACAGAGATGAAAGGTTTGTGTATCAGAACTGTCAAGTGATCACTATTTGGAACTCATGGCCTTTCCTAAAAAAAAGCTTAGACTACAGTGGAGCAATATGTTACCTAGTCACTCATGGCAGTGTTTTCCTCTCTTCTTTAAGGGGCTATGTTTTTTAATTCCTACTTTTCCTAGTTACTTTTCCTACTTACTAGTTACTAGTTTCCCAGTTACTACTCAATATGAATAAAGCTGGGCTGCAGAATTAAAATTATACTGCTATCTGGCAAATATTTTCTGCCATCTCAGCTGTGTACAGTTGCAGTCCTTCTCAAACCTTGCCCTCCTTGCACTTCCCTTCTGCTGTTCATCCATTCCTCACTTTTCCTTACTTTTGAACAAAGGACATAACTACCATTAAGTACAAATTAACCTCCAAGTATTGGTGCATTGGTGTCAGCAGTTACCTAAGTTATTCAGACATGCTGTCAGCTGGAGTGTGACCTCTCAAGAGCCTTTGGATCTTGATCAGGAAGAGGAGAGGAAGGGACACCAGGACACCCTGAATTCTGATGCCAGCAAAGTGTCAGCACCTTAAACCTAAGTGGCAAGGAAAGGGGGTAAGATGTTTTGCTGCACTACACTCTAGAGGGAAAAGAGGAGAATTAAAAGTCTAAGAAGAGTCAGCAGTATTTCCTGAACTGTGTTTCAGCTGACAGAGATGACTAAAACAGTGACAAAATATGAAAAAAAAAATATGAGCCCCATCACCTTTCTGCTTTCCCCCTCCTACAGGCAGCTCACCTCCTTTCAAACTCTAGGCAAGTTGCTATGGAAACTATCAGCCTGGCTACAAAAATAGGAAGGAATTACAGATTTCATCCCTATATATTATTTAATTTCACAAAATAAAAATAAAAAAAAAAGGAAATGACACAAGATGGCAGGCCCTGTCACTGAGACCCTTTCACCCCAGGGGAACAAAGGGTCCTCTGCAGAAGGGATTTCAGCTGAGCACTGACCCTTTGGCCACGGTCATCCTGAGGAAAAGAACATCAACAAACTTTGACCTTCTTCAGCTGAGAACAATTAGAGCAAGATGCTCCTCAGTGACTTTCATTTGTTTGTTTTGTTGAACTCCTGTAACCTGACAATAAAAAAGTCACATCACCCCTTTTCTCTTGTTTTGCATCGTGACACAGTGTTAGGACTTTATTCCTGTGTGTAAGCAAAGATATTTGGGGACCATTTCAGCATGGTAACTCTCTAACAAGACACCTGGCACAAATGTCTCTGTCTCAAAACTTTATTATCTGAAAAGTGATGTGCAGAAAAAGGAAATGACATAGTAAAGAGAGCAACATATGATATGGGCTTTCAAATAACAAGAGACACAGTTAGCTCGAGCATTTGCACTTCTCTTATCAGTTTGAGAGTTTAAAATATGCCTATATTGTTTAATAAATCAGAAGAAAAAATGGAAAAATAGCACTGACTATATAAGGAGAGCTGTAGAAGGAGAGAAAGCAGAGGTAGGGGACTCTATTAATTGTTCCTGGGTTTTATTTAACTTTCTTAAAATTAAAACACACTAAAAACATCCTGATCAACTACTTCAGAAATTCTTTTCAACTCAAAGCTTTCTAATAAAGATGTATGGAGTAAACTGGAAGATTCAAACCATGTTACTCTGGGGTTCTCCATGTTACAATAAAACGGTCCTACACAGAGAAGTTGGGAGAACCTGACCATAACCTATCTCTTTTTTTTGGTCTTGTTTTTCACTTCAAAGTGACAAAAATATATTCTAACCAGCAAAACTGTATTTTTTTTGTAACTACTTTAGCCTCATCTTAATTCTCTGTACCATGTTTTTCTTTTTACAGCTCTTTCTGTCCTGCTCCATTGAAGAAGAAAAGGAAGGAATAATAAGGTAAATTACATTCTATGACACAACTTTCTGAGCTATAAAAACTAGGCAAGCATTGCAAGTTTAGAACTAGAAAAAGAAAGCCTTCTCTTTCTAGGCCCCAAATCACTGAACACTTATCCAGTCATAAGCACATGAGTAATTTAAGTGAGCTATTGGATTCAAGCCAATAGATAAATGTTGAATATGTGCCTGGCCCAACCAATGCACACAATCTGGTGCTAAATGTGACATTTATATATATATATATCTTTTGCATTTGGGAAGATTAGAAAAGCTGTTTAGAAATCAGAACATAAGGCTAAAATCGTGATTAAAATTGTCCTGAAAGTCTCTCTGGTGATACAGTGAATCATTGTATAATTTTGTTTGCAAAAGACTTGGAAAAAACAAATATTAATGCATTTTATATTTAGCTCACTATCCACTAAATATGTCATGTATACAGGCTATGAAGAGTAAAACAAACAGATTGTATGCACAATTCAAAATTTCAAGACAACTAAACTCCATGGAGTGTTTTCAATGTTACCTATTTCAGTGGCATTGAAAGACAGCTGCAAGTTAAAATTATAGTTTAATTTGCATTAATGCATTTTCACAAAAATCAGAGAAGGAGAACAGCATCTTGTCTTTTTTTTTTTAAAACTGAATGTCAAGGGAGGGGGAAAAAAAAGGATGTTTTACTCTCCAAGGAAAATAATTGTTTCAAATTGACAGGCAAATTGAACTAACTGCATTGAAGGATGAGTGAGTTTAGTGTTTCCAGACTCATGTATTTTGCAGGCTTAACTGTCAGATAATAAGATAGAGTTCAATTTTTTTGTGGCTTAGATAACATACTCATATTTTTGTAAGTATGGTTTATGAAATCCAGGCAAAGATCAAGATTAATAAATTGAGATGCCACAGCACTACCACAACATTTAAAGATAACAGACCAATCCTTTGCATGTCTTTTGCATAGACCAATAACCTGATTCTGTGATGAATTTGCTTCAGTGAGACTATTGACTTGTTCCACACATTAATTCGAAGCGGTAGTTTATAGCTTTTTAGCAAATCTTATTGATGTCCTTGTAGTGAACTTGAACAGGCCTTGGGCTAGGTCTTTAAGGGAGTTTATGCCTGGTATTGCTAGAGCTGGCCTTTACATATCTCATTCTCATCTCATCATAAAGTCTCATACATCATCTCGTAAGGAAACACACTTATGCAACAAGGCTTCCTGCACATTCGCCATCAGATCAGACAACACGCAGGAGATGGGAGGGAGACACTAGCATAAGCCTTTGAGAAGAAGGTCATGATTAACCTGGCCCACTGGTAGGGAAATCCCACATCTTACAACTCATAACTCAGTGACCTCTGCTAATATTACCTACATGACTAATATTTTTCAAAATCAGCATAGGGTCAGATACTTGCTCTCAAAGATGACTGTGGTACTCACTCACCCCCAATCCAGCAGCCCAGTGAAAAGACCTTAAGGAGAAAGTAGATGAAGTGAAGCCAGACCAGTTCAATGTTCACATGCTCCAGGATGCTCTTCTCATCACAAAAGTATTGCAAGTCTGAGGACCTCATGGAAAACACTATCAATGCTTGGGTGCTCAATGCCCTATGAAGGATTTTCCGGTTTATGTCCCCAGCATACAATAGGATTAGCTCAAGGTGCAAGCTGGGCCACCATGTTTCGTCATCTTCATGTGGCCTTAAAATATTCTGCCAAGACATTGAAAAAAGAGGTAATGGAGCTAACAGAGCATGAGTATGTGCTGGAGGTGCTATTTTGGGGTTGTCTGAAAGACGGCCATAAAGCCTAAAAAAGTGGTGTGCAGGAGTGGAGCTGTGGACAGAGGCTCACAGATCAAAGGCTTAGACAGGTCTGCCACATTCACATGTCAGTTGTGTGGGGGTTACCCCTTTTAGGTAGGAAGTGTTGTAGGGTTCAAGGAATATTTCACTTGTGGTGCAAAATGGGATAAGACTGGGTCATCCCACACACTGTGCAAGCAATGTGGGGACTACCTTGTTTATGAGATGCAGGAGTCTAGAATTTTGGCAGAGCACAAAAGGATAAGTGGATATTCATTTCCCCAGTCAATACCCACCTACCCGAGGTAAAAATGGGAAGTTATGCAGCAGGGTCTCTGCTAGGACATCCACTTGGTTTGGAACCAGAAGAGGCATAGTTTCTCCTAAAAACACCAAGGTCTTGGCAAAAGATTTGAATCTACAAGATGCCTCTGGGGATACCTCTTGAATTAAAGGACATGCCAGTCATATCACAGCACTTAGAAGTGGCAAAAGGTGGTGCTTTCCAGGATGTTCCGTGTGAGACTGAGAGCTCGAGCCAAAGGAACAACTGGTTAGTTCAGCTCGCAGAGCACTACCACCCTCAGCTCCCATCGTTGGAAGCAAAGGAGGGACTTGTTGGTGATGAAATAGAGTTGGCTGGGCAAAGGACAACCCTGGCACGTGCTTCATCCAAGGCCTGCACAGGACCCAACTTCACCAAGTATTCTTGCAGCAGCCTGGAGAGCCTGGAAGAACCAAGTAAACAGAGAGCCAAACCAAGCATTTCCACAGTACCCATGAGATATCTATGAACCATCTTATCATATTTCTTCCCTGATCAAGGGTCAAGAAGACAAGTGGCAGACAGCTCTTATATGTCAGGTGGAGAATCAGAATCAATCAGAAAAGAAGTTGTTACAGATGCTGCAGCCCGGAAGTTCACAGGTCTCATCTGAGACAATTATGCTCCCAGCATAAACGCTCCTCAGCAGTATGTTCTTTCCTGCAGTCTCAAAATCTCCTCTGAAGATCGGTACTAAATGCCAGTTCATTGGTTTGGGAAAATTTGTCTTCCTTAATGAAAGAATGTCTTCCTGCACAAGAGTGAGAGAACTAGTTCAAACAGCAGCAGAGTCCAGGGCCCACACATCTCAGAAGTCACCGTAAAACCCCATAATCAGCTTGCCAACACCCAAGGTTGTGGTGTTTGGCAGCGAACTTCAAAGAAAAGTAGGAGTTCCATTGCCCTAATTCTTCATACTGACCATATCAAACCTATGCCATAGGACCTACCAAGCACTACGATGAATAGAATATGAAAAGATGGGGTGCACATCATCTCTGGATCTCTAGAAGTACTTCTCTCTTTTCCTAGAGACAGGTGGTGTTTCTCTTGGCACCTCTGTTGTTCTTCTAGTCATTGACATGCATGCCATGTTCCACAGATACATAACCCAACAAACATTGCTCTGCACAAGCTACTCACACAAGTCTTAATGCAACTATTTAGACCACCTCTGTCCTACACAGAGTTCCCTTACACCCTGGATATGCTCCATACTGCAACTTTCATCACAGCTTATACAAGCTCTGAGTTCTCCAGCTGTGAAAAAAGTGAGCAAAGATGAAAACATTTACAATGGCTTGCAATGACCAGACTATTCAGCTGGAAAGGAAACAGTCAACCTTCAGTGGTGTAGATGGTCACTTCAGAGCTTCATGTCCATAACTGGTATGTACAATATGGAGCACAGTTCAGCTCTATGCTAAATTTATCCCTTTCTGAAAGTGTCAGACTGACAGTGCTATGTCTTCAGGGTGTATGTGGTGTCAGCTTGATTCTACATCTGCTCATCACCAAGAAAATCCATGTGGTTCACCTCAGACTGCCTGCTGTGGCAAGCAGCAAGGATTTCTGTACGTGGTGTGCAATGTGCTTACTATGAACCTGATATAAGGGTGACTAAGAAATGCATTTGTCATCTCATAAGTTCATCAGTCCTGTAGAAAAATGAGACACCTTTAAGCATGGTCCAGGTGAGTGTTTTCCTCATGGACTACCTCTCCAACCAAGCATCATGATGTGAAATGTTGGAAAGATTTAATACTCTTGAGCCCCACATTTTAAATTTTTCTCTGCTAGCATTGCAAAGTCGCCTCTGCTCTAACCTCAAAAGAAATCTCATTTACTGTGTGGAAACCACTAAATATTGTAGAGAACCAATTTGACATATTTTACAGACAGCTTGCATTTCTACTCACTGATCTCTTTTCAAGTATGAACTATCTGTAGGTACCAGCAAAGAAAAAGAAAAAACAACAAAACAACTTAAAACAAAAAACAAGCAACAAAAATATTTGACAGAGGAAAACATTTAATTATGAAGCCTTCTTCACGCAAGCTAAGTTTGCTAGTAGCAGGAGACACCAGAAGTGACATCTGATGAGATGGTAAACTGCTATATTCTTTTGGAAATCTATTCCAAAAAAAAAGCCAAAGAAAAACTCACAATGATACATACTGAAAGTTCAAAATAAATACACTTAAATGCCTTCTGAGGGTCACCTGCAGGAAAAATTCAGACTCAAAAGTGTCACTTATGACTTACAAGTTTCCTCAGCTAACCAGCTTTAAAGAAATTTTTCCACAGCTTCAGCAATTTTTGAAAGTTTATGGCAATGAACAACAGATTTTCTATGACTAAAATAGCAAAGCTATCCACTACTGTATATTCAGCTTATGGCATGTCATAAACACTTGACAGGTTTTAACACAGCCCACAGTATTCAACAAGTGAATCTTTAGCCTGCAAAGTCTGAGCAAATCCTGCATCCTTCCATGAGATTTTCAATTTTGCAGGGGGCATGTTCAAAGAACTTCAAAATTTGGCCTATGAAGGGACATTTGATACATGAAGGGTTCTGTCCCTGCTCTCAAGTTTAATTAATCACTAATGAATAATTTTGTTCTCTTATTTGTGTTCCGAAACCATGTAACATTTCTAACCTCTTAAAGAGAACTATAACAACTTGAGTGCCCAAAATTTAATTTCACCTCGGTATGTTTAAAATACTGTGAAGTCATGTATTTACATGTATTTCTCTTTCTGAAAAAAAGATCTTTTCTCTGTACAGCTAGTGATCAGACACATCAAAACCCCAGTGCCTCTAAGGTATTTTCCTCATGTCATAAGGTGAACTACAATTACGCACGTTCATTCGAGCAGGTGACAAGAGAACTTTGCGCCTGAAACAGTGACCAGATGGACCAAACCTCTTAATCTGGGGATTAGAAGTCATTCCTGACAAAGCTTTTGGGTTTATTTTGATTTAAAGCAATCAGACTTACTCATACAGTTCATGAATGCTGCAAAATTGTTAAAATGTTTATCCCAATTACTTTGAGTAGTTCTTTTTCAACCAGGACAACATTTGTCTGCCAACTCTTTGCAACAGATGGAATATCCACTCCTTTTCACAAGGAAGTGTGAAAAAGTTAACAAAGTCCAAGCTTGATTTGGTCTCATGTTTTTTTCACTTATATGTTTCTACTTTTTATGATAGTACTAGGAAAGTGGATCCCAGATAAAGCAGATGCCATCCAAAACTTTATTTGCTCATTAATGACTGGGAATACAGTGGCTTGGTGAAAATCAGCATTTACTAGCTGGTGTAGTCTAAAGGGCATTTCATCGATTTACGTCTAATCCTCACAACACAGGGAAAAGTAGCCAAAGGTAAGTCGTTCATCATTTGGCCAATAACAAACTTAATGCAATGATTAGCAGAAGTAAAATAAAATTTGCTAAGAAGAAAACAGGATTTTCAAGATTGTGGTGTGGGAGAAAAAGCTGAGGAAATGAAGAAGGGCTAAAATTTGTCTCCTCACTATCTGCATATTTCTACCTGGTTAGTCCCTATGACTTTGAACATGCAAACTGAACCTAGACCAAAAACAAGCAGTTATGCCTACTCAGCTTTCTAGAAAGATAGTCGATAAAATATTAAGTAAAGCCCATTAAAGAAACTCAAACTATTAACAACCTCAAAAATTAGACACAAGACCAGGACCAAAAGTCCTTTCTCCCATTTGCTGTCTCTTAATTAAGGTAGACTCTTGAAAGGTATAATCTAACATAATCTAATTCATGAGTCTGAAACAATATCATTACATTGACAAAAGCACTAGCTTTAATGCTTGCTTCCTATTAAGACTGGTATTACTCAGATTAATTCAATTTCTATAAATATTGATTTAATTTAAATCAAAGCAGACTGCAATTTTACCCATATTTCAATTACATTATTGCTTTACAGTCTCATGATATAAGATAGATCTACTGGCATAGATGAAAATACACTTTTCATCTGCTCTGGAGATCAAATGCCATAAAAATCAGTCTAACTCCTTGAAAAATAAAATTCTCAATAATCTATATGAGGATACTATAATCTCTCCATTTGAAATTCGGATATACTTTATTTCCTAGAGAGATATTTAACAGTCATTAAAGTTAGCACTCACAGTTTGTAATGAGTAGTCCTGAACATGCTGTATTTACTGGGTCAATGCCGATAGATTGATAAAGCCCCATCTATATAAAAGCCTATCACTGCCTCTCTAATTCTATTTATTTTCCCAATTCAGTGCAAAAAAAGTCTCTGAAACTCATCTTCCTATACAATCTTTCACATATTCTGGCCTATTGCTAAAGCATCTGTTGGAAGTGTTGGCCAATTGTATAACACACATTTTCCTTTCATCTCTGCCACAACTTTATTCCAACGCTGACTGCATTTTGGCTGAAAAACACTGTTCCCATTTCTTGGGCAAGAACATCTCTTCTTTTCCCATGCCTAGAAACCCTTGATACCTGTGAAATCCCTGCTTTGAAGCAATAGCTGGCTATGTCAGGCAACAGCAGAGACGCAGAGACTCAGAGAAGCATCACTGGTGACTAAAGGAAGGTGTAAAGAGAATTTTATCCTTCTGTGCTCTCTTCCCTCTGATGCATGCTGTTTCTCTCAAATATTCTCAGCACTAAGACACACTTTCCTGCTGAGTTTTTCAAGGTGCTCCTCATCTTTTCCGTGCTGTGGGGACATAGCTTGCAGTTTTAGGCCGGGATACACCACACTCCTCTGTACTTATTTATGTTGAGACTCTGCAATGCAATGAGCTAAATTCACACCTCAGGTTAACTCCATTGATTTCTTTGTTTGACTCAATCAGGCACACACACACAGAGATCTGCTTTTTAGGGTTTTCCATCCTCCTTCCCCAGCTGAAAAGATCTCTGTGAAACTACTTTTGCTGTGTTTCTGGGGATATTCAACCCCTCTGGTAAAGGAGAGTTTCAGTTTTCCCCTATCATTTCATATAAAGGGTCTTTTACTGATATAAAAATACTGTTAGGAAAAAATCACCAACAGTGTGTATTCTAATGACTAGAAATTATAGCAAATTCACACTGTCATGTTCAAATGGATTCAAAGAATCATAGAATCTTCAAGGTTGGAAAAGGCCTCTAAGATCATCAAGTCCAACCATTATGCTAGCACCAACATCATGCTGACCACTAAACCATGTCCTCAAGTGCCATATCCACACCTTTTTTGAACACTTCCAGGGATGATGGCTCCACCATTTCCCTCGGCAGCCCATTTCAATGTTCAACAACTCTTCCATGAAGAAATTTTTCCTAATATCTCATCTAAACCTACCCTGGTGCAACTTGATGTCATTTCCTCTCATTTGTTACCTGGGAGAAGAACATGACCCCCACCTGGCTACGGCCTCCTTTCAGGTAGTTGTAGAGAGCAAGAAAGTTCCCTGTGAGCTTCCTTTTCTCCAGTCCAAACAACCCCAGCTCCCTCCACCACTCCTCACCAGACTTGTGCACCAGACCCTTCATCAGCTTCATTGCCCTTCCCTGGACATGCTCCAGCACCTTAATGTCTTCCTTGGAGTGAGGGGCCCAAAACTGGACACAGAACTTGAGGTGCAGCCTCACCAGCATCGAGTACAGGGGGATGATATCTTCCCTGGTCCTGCTGACCACACTATTGTTGATACAAGATGCCAATGGCCTTCTTGGCCATCTGGTCACACCGCTGGCTCATATTCAGCTGGCTGTTGACCCACCAGGTCCTTTTCTATTGGACATCTTCCCAAACACTCTTCCCCAATCGTGTAGCACTGTATGGGGTTGTACTGGCCTAAGTGCAGGACCTGGCACTTCACCTTGTTGAACCTCATACAATTTGCCACAGATCATCAATCCAGCCTACCCAGACCCCCCTGTAGAGTCTTCCTGCCCTCCAAGCTGATCAACATTCTCACAACTTGGTGATCTGAGACATTATTGAGGGTGCACTTGGTCCAGATCATAGGTTAAGATATTAAACAGGACTGGTCACAATACTGAGCCCTGAGTAACACCACTCCTGAGTGATCACCAACTGGATTTAACTCCATTTGCAACCACTATCTGAGCCCAGCCATCCATCCAGTTTTCCCCCAGACAACAGCTCACCCATCCAAGCCAGAATAATATTCTGTGAAACAAAGTCTAAGGCCCAAGTAGGCAAAATCCACAGTCTTTCCCTCATCCACTAGGCAGGTCACTTTGTCATAAAAGGAGATCAGGTTGGTCAGTTAGGTCTTGCCTTACACAAGCCAATGACCAGATCCCCTGGCTGACCTGTACATGTTGCATGGTGGCACTTGAGGTGATCCATGACCTCCCCCAGCACCAAGGTCAGACTGGCAGGCCACATCCTCCTCCTGTCCCTTCTTGTAGATGAGCATCACATTTGTCAACTTCAGTCAACTGCAACCCTCCTAGTTGACCAGGACTGCTGGTAAATGATTAAAAGTTGTTTGGTGAGCTTCTCCACTATCTTCTTCAGTACGTTTGAATGGATCCCATCCAGCTCCAAGGACTTGTGAGGTTCTAGGTGTAGCAGACTGTTCCCTCTTACTATGGGGGCTTCAATCTTCTCCTTGTCTCTGTCTTCCAACTCTTGGGACTGGATACCAGGAAAACAACTGGTCTTACTCTTAAGGACTGAGGCAAACAAGTCATTAAGCACCTCAACCTTTTTCTCATCCTTTGTGACTATGTTTGCCCCCACATACAATAAATGATGGAAATTTTCCTTAGCCCTTCTTTTGTTTCTGATGTATTTGTAAAAACACTTCTTATTGCCTTTTATAACACTGGCTTGATTAAATTCCAGCTGGGCTTTGGACCTTCTAATTTTCTCCCTGCAGAACTTTACAACATTCTTGTAGTTCTTCTGAGTTGCCTGCTCCTTTTTCTAGAGGGGAAAAGCTCTCTTTTTCTCCTTGAGTTCTGGAAAAAACTCTCTGTTCAACTAGGTCAGTCTTCAGCCCCACCAGCTTATCTTTTGGCACATGAGGATGGCATGTTCCTACATCTTTAAGATCTGCTTAAAGAACATCCAAGTCCAATTCTTGGACTTCTTTGCCCTTCAAGGCTGCTTCACAACGAAGTTTCTCAACCAGTCTCCTAAAATCTCAATTGATTCATAAAAGACAAAAAATATCCAAATCCTAGATAGTACCAACATAAATATAAATTTTCAGAAATCTTTTCAAAAATGGCAGTGTCTATTCAATCAGAAATTTTCTCACAGTGTTTATTTTAAGTTAGAACAGTACATTTAATCCACTTATTTTTCTCCTTTTCAACAATGAAATAAGAAAAAAGTTCACATTTTTGTGTAATTCCACTAGAAAGTACTTGTCAAGGGAAATACAAAAAGTAAAAATCACTGGGATCATCAGGTAAATCAGCTTGTTAACAATTAAAATATGTTCCTCTTTTCTGTTCTTTTTCTAAAAAGAGTAATCTTTAAGTGTGATTATAAACTAAAACTCAACAGAAATTACTACAGTTAGAATTCACAGTTCATTGCAGGCTGAAATAAGTTTTTGACAATGTGACTCTTGAATAACACTCTGGCTTTTTCCTGTTTTAAGGAAATAATCATCTTTTGTGATATTGCCTTTTCCATTTCATTTCTACTTTGTAGCTGATTCATTCCTCCAAACTGATGGGTTGAGAAGACAAAGGCTTAACAATTACTTTAACTTATCTAGGCAAGAAGAACGCTCTCCGGTGACAAAACCCCATCTTCCTTCTCAGAGGAAGACACTGCTATTACCTGACTGCAACATAAAGGGCACTTGGAGCTAACAGCAAGGCATGACCACTCCTCTTAGCTGGAAGAGGAGCTTAAAGGCCATAATTTAACCTCTCCCCAGGTAAATCCATCCTTTCCTTTTATTTGATTTTTGAGGCTCAAAACTGCTCAGGCCTACTAGTAAAACTGCTGGAATCATCTCTTAATTTTGAACTAGGAACCACTGTAAAATTGGGCCCTTCGGTCATTTTATTCTCTTTTGAACTGCACAGCAGAGTCAGGCGGCCTTGCTCTGGCTTGGGACTTTCTGTTCTCTGACCTCTGCCATCATTATTATTTCCCTGCATAAATACAGCCTGAATGTGTTGCTGCCTGCTTGTCCACAGACAGAGTAAGGGAGAAAGAAGGCAAAGGTTTGAGTCTCTTGGAAAGGTTTACACATTCAGTAAATAGTAACAGTTTCTACATGGAACCACTGACTTGACCACCCTTGCCGATGTTTAAAAAATCCCTCATCATAAATAGATGAACATAACAGTTATCTAAAGTGCATTAAAATTCCTTGCTTCTTGCACCTTGAAGCCAAATACATCCCTTACAGTGCAGTTCTGTTACCTGGATAATGTTGCCAGGGTGGGAAAGCAAGACCAGCACATGAGATACCCTGCTGGCAGGCAGGATGATACAGCTCATGACCCACAGGCAGCAGCATAGTCAGTACAGGGAGTGGAGACCCCTCACAAGCACAGAAACTCAGGACAAGTGTTTGGTAATAGACTTCAGCTCAGTTACTGCATCAGCCAGATGCTCTAACACACACAGATTGCTTGTGTCGTTTTAGCTATTAATTTTGGGGTATGAATTGCCCTAACAGATGTGTTTGTGAATCTTAGAGACCAGGCATTTCCTTGTGTCAGTATTCCTTTTTTTGCTCTCAGAAAATACTATTTCACATGAACTATTGAAGTTTCTTAATTTAATATTAATTATAACAAAATGTCTTATTCTCACTTACAGCATAGAGTTTCTCTTAATGTCTACCTGACAGGATTCGATTTTATGTCCTGTCCTTTCTGTAAGCCCTGTTTCTCCCAATTTTTAATACGTTTCCTCAACAGAGCTCAAAGAGGAGAAGAGAGCAGGATCTTTAGAGATCCCAGCCATTTAGGATTGCTGTGTTTTGCACAGTGATAATAACCACTTGAAGTTAATAGAAGCAGTATTTCCACAGCTGGGATAATTTGCCATAGCTCCTAGAAATCCTTATTTACAATCTATTTCTAAATGTTTATTATAAGAATAACTAGTTCTTTTCTTGAGCACCAGGTTGTTTTCAGAAAATGAAAATAAATTACAAGACTTTGCTACCAAGATGGAAAAAAAATCTGTGTTAAAGTAGAGAACATGAATGTTACACATCCCTCTCTGAATTTCAGTGAGAATTAGATCCATAACACTTCCCACAGATCCGGATGTAAGTTACTATAATACTGTATTACTGATCCTAACCAATATCACCTATATGAACTTCCAACAAACTGCAGCTGCTCTTCTATGACACTGTCAAGCTTCAGTATTCATTGTCACCTTCTGTTCACTTTATTTTTTATTTTCTCTTCATCGTCTCAGCAGTAACAAAAAAACCACCATAATACTTTTGTATTTGCTAGATAAGTTCTATTTTCGTTTTCTTTTTAACGCTGTGTCTTCTTTACAGAAATAGGACAGACTAAGCATAATCTTGCCCAATCAGACTGGTAATTTTTTAGTCTTAAGTATCCTAAGCAGAAAAGCTGACTTGATTCTGTTTTCTTATCTAGGGAGGAAGACTTTGCAACAGGCAGTCTGAAGTGGAATGGGCATCAACATTCCCAGAAGCTATTAACACATATCTCCTCAAACAGTCACCACCTTGTCTGAAAACCACTGTGACCTCCAAAGGTGTCAACAAGTGAATAATTATTTAACAGATGCTGACAAAATTTGTGGTTTACTACTTGCTTTTAAACATTGCATTCTTTTATTCTTCTTCCTGCCCACAAAATGTTACTGCAGTATTAATCAAACTGAATGAAAAAAAAGATGTGCATTAAAAAGATATAATCTCTTTAGTCTTTACCTACCTTTAATTAAAAAGGTTATAAAGAAAGAAGCTTTGGTAGAATAGGTGAATTATGCTAAGAATAAGGTGTAAGAGCAAGGGATGAAGGAAGATAGAGGCATTATAATGCAACAGCAGGAAAGGGAAAATAAGTAGAAAGAGGGAGGAGACTATCAGACAAACTAATTTCATGGCTTATTGGATACCCCTTCAGTACCAGTAAAATTCTTCTAATAATTTCCCATGCAGAGAATTAAGGATTCCTTTCCAAGCCTTTTCCTTCTGCGATTCCCTTTGAAATATATTTCTGTATTGCAGTAAAAAGATGTCTCACTATCATGTTATGTTGTCACAATTATTTTGCTGGTTTTCATTTTAGCAGTATTTAATTTTATATTTGTACAACATGCCAAGACATTCCTCTTCTTCTCATCTAAATTGCCTTTTTTCCTGACAATGCTACCTTAAAATTTTAGTTTTGGTTTGTTGGGTTTTTTACTTTGTTTTGCTTTTTTTCACTGCAGCTTTCAGAGCAATCATTCCATTTCTTTGTGCTTCTGTTTTCTTTCTCTGTCATGTCTCTACATTTTATGAGTACTTAACACATTAGAAAAGTAGTATTTATAATTCAATCAATTGGGGTTTTTTTCTGGTATCTTTAGGAATCTACTGCAAATGCCTGCTCTGTTCTGAAAAACAGATAAATAATAAGGGAAAAATAAAATATTTCACTTTACCTAAGCCCCAGGAAGATTTACTGTTTTGATTTCGGTACCTTTGTGATACCTCAGAGTTTAAAAACATCCTGTTCTTCCTATTTGGTGAATGAGATGAGTGTGTGAAGGGAGATCTAAGTAAAAAAATAAAGTCACATTACCAGTATAGAAAACAGTAACACATTATTAGCTTCACCAACGTAAAGGACAGCAAGAAAAATTACAAGACAGTCCATATCAATAGATATAATTTTCTCCATTACACATAGGCAATTTGCCCAAGATTACTCAGGGTGACTCTTCTGATTTAGTCACCTTTCAACCAAATGAAAACAACTTATTCTGTCGTGTATGATCATCACAAAAACCCCAAATCCCCCCTCGACCCCCCAAAAAACCCAACCCACAAAAAAACAAACAACCCCCCCTAAAAACAAACAAACAAAAAACCCCAAACCAAACAAAAACAAACCCATAAAAAAACCCTAAAGCAACTAGAATTCACAGAAAATACTTCTGAGAGAGCCTGTTTAAATCACTGGAAAGAGAAGGTACGCAGTGTCAAGATTTCTCATAGCAGAATTTATTGACCAAAAGGAAAACAGGACATCTATGGGAAATATTTTTTCTTTCCTCCTTTGAAGCACTTGGTAGGATACCATATCTGCTTTATCTCTTCAAATTGCTAGCACAACTTGCTATGCAAAGATTTTGAATTGAATGCTACATAGTTTTTCCTTACAGAAAATGGAGACACACAACCATTTTTATTAAATGTTTATAAAATGCACTCAGTTCATTTTTTCGTTTTTCTTTAATTCTTATTACTGAATAAAGAAGTAAATAATAAAGAAATAGATAAAGAAGAAAATAATAACTGAAAAAAATGAAAGTAAATAGCTTCTTATCCTCCATGTCCTCTTGCTGCAGATCATTTTGCAGCAGGCAAGACTTTTTTTTGACTATATTTTTCTGCTACATGGCAAGATACTTTTTTCAGTCTTATTCCAGAAACAAGAGCTTGACACCTTTAAATCAGTTTAAAAAAACTCTTGTCTCTGTTCCTGCATCTGTTTTAGGTTCACTTTAGACAATAAAAGACAGCAGCTTTTGAACTTGTGACTAAACTATTCATTTATCTCACAGCATTAGTTAATTGTTCGGTTTCTTGGAATTTTAGAACTTCTTTAAATACCTCGTTCCAAAAGCAGAGAGGTTCTAGAAACAAATTCTATCTAGACTATTTTTTGTTGTGTTTTTTTTTCTTTTTATCCAACACAACTTATGAAAAGATGGCGTATAAATTTGATTTCTTAACATGATTTCACCAAGCTGGCATTAAGTGAAAAGGATACCACTGATTTTTCTTAACAGCCTGGTTTCTCGAAGTGACAAAATCCTGCAATTTCCAGCCGCCTCAGATGCTCAGCAGATACTCAACTGCATTTGGAGGCAGGCCTAAGCCTGAAAACTTGGAAAATCATGATTTTTATGAAACACATAAAAAATTCAGTTTTTCATTCCTGATCTGTGACACACTTCATGTCAGACTTCATTTATCATAGGCTGTGGGCTTCACTGGTGTAGATTTTGCCCTTATCTTTATTGCTCTGCAAGAGAATTTTTATTTATTTACATCAGGCTACAGTATTACAAGGCTTATTGCGCCTCAAGTAATTCAGCCACTGGAAAAGAGAATACAAAATCTGTTTCTCACATTGCGTGACAAATCCTTTGTGTTTGTCATGCCTGACATAGATATTTAATTGTAGCCAGCAGGGTGTGAGTAGGCCCAAATGGCTCCAAGTAGGAGGGCAGAAATGGCAGTGACAAAACCTATGGGACCAGTACTGAGCCACAAAGCTGCCTCTGGGCTTCCCCCACCACTCAGCCCCTTGTCCTCTTTACAGTAATCTCCTGGAACTGGTGTGACCTTGATCATCTGCTCCTCACTCCTACCCCAAGAGAGAGGGAGAGCCAGCTGTGGCTGCTTTCAGCATATTGTGAATACTCAAACACTGTATTTTGTTTATGATGGTATTAAACTGTGAAACAAATAGAAATCAAAATATGGGCATAAAGAAAGTTTTGATTCTTTGTGAAAATTTAAGAGGCATACTTTAGTACACAGAGCTTAAGCAAACCTTTAAAGCCCAAAAGATCTGGGACATGCCATCATGGACCTGCCATGTTCATTCCCACCAACCACAGGTAGAAAAAGTTCATGTTGGTGCCCACACAAACCCATATTCTTAGATCAGCTCCAGCCTCAGCTGCACTCCCATCGACTCATTTTCAGGAAGGAAAGGACCTCAAAGGCGACCAGAGTGCATAATAAAAGTCATATAATATAAGGGTATATGCAAAATTATGACAAACTTGAGTGGGTATTGTTCTCTAGTGTGTCACGTGGACAGTTCATCCACCTCAAGACATTTCTGTTTGGCATAGTGTAATCTTTAGGGGGTGTCAAGTACCAATCACAACAGCAAATAATAACTGAAACACTCATTACAATTATTTTGACTAAGTTTTGTGTAACAGAGTAATAGTATCTTTGAACATATAATTAGCAAAATATTTTTTTAATTTCTCTTTTGCCTGCACTTCTCTGCTGAGTTTTTGAAAAATGACAGCATCATATGTTAATAGCTTTGAAAAAGTTCTTGATAATCATGTTCTGTCTTTGCTTTATGTAAATTGTTAAGTAGTTACAGACAAATAACCCATTTCAACAGCAGTCATGTATATAAAATTATAATTGCTAAGAATAATCACAGCAGAAGTGCAACTGCTTTTTTGAGTGAGACCAAAGCTTGGAAACGTGCAAGATAACAATTTTTTATTAAATTTAAGAGGCCCATGTTTTTAGTTGTTAACTGTAATTTTGTCCATTCATTAATGTACAAACAGCTATTTTCTCCGTGCCTGGAACCTTTCTTATTACTATCACAACTATTTTTACGTGAATATATTATCAAAACAGAAGATATGAGGCCAAGTTCAGAATGCAGCTGAAATAACTTCTTCCAGTTTTGAAGTCACTCTTTTGTTTATGTATTAGGAGAGTAACATTACTTTTTTCATTACTGTTGTGCATTGCCCGTTTCAGTCCTCCATTATTTTTAGGCTGTGGAGTATTATCTTGCTGTCTTCTCCCTTTCATTAGCTGCCAGTCATCCTATTGAACATAAAGCCCAAACAGCCTTAAATGACCAAATTAGCACAACTAGTCACTGGGTACCTCAACTGGAAGATTCAATTGCATTTAGCTGAAATATCTTAATTTTTCTGGTTTCAGGTTTTTTAGTAACAAAAGAACTGAATCTGAAGAAAACCGTATTTAATGGTCATAAATGTCTTTATAAGACAGCACCTTCCATATTTATGAAGACTTCCTGTGCTCAACTTTGCACCCGCTGTTGAAAGACTTTTGGTAACTTTGCAAAACTCAGTGGTGTGCCATGATTAATTTGTTGCAAGAAAGGTCACTATGGCTCAGGAAAAAGGATGAAATTATTGTGTATGTACACTTGCCTCTTAATGTAATTTCTTTCCAATGGCTCTTAAATCTGGTGACCAAACAAGGATCAAATATGACAGAAGAGTTGGCTTCTCAAAATTTTGAACTTCCCAGCAATTTTATGAGGCAACTTGTTAGAGGAGAGAAAAATCTTTACTTCACCAAACTTTGTCTAGTAGATGACCCCTAAGATTCACAGAAGGATTCCAAAAATCAATGTAGGCATCATTTAGATACTAAGTGCTTGCCATAGGACTTCAATTTCACTCTGCAAGGTAAGTACCTAAGAATAATGGGTGGAAGGGAAGGATAAGCCTTGCAACGCCCAAGCCTTTTATTAGATGAACGTGAGACAACATGGTAAAAATCCCCCAACCTCAATTAAGTTGTAAATCTGATGTGGTAGCTTAGGGGTCTATGCTGCCTTTTCCTAAGAATGAGCAAAGGTATCATGCAGCAACTTTATTTAAAGGATCTTCTACTAAAAAGCAAGTAAGTGTGTTCTAAACCTTTCCCAAAGTTAGTTTTACTGGTGAGACCACAATTTAGGCTTGGTGAGGTGGACTGTCATGCTGTTGTAAAGGTCCAATCCAGAATGCAGCTTAATGAAGAAGTCCTAATGAGCATTGACCAGATGGTGTTTTAACTTAGTGTGGCAAACCATGAAACATTAGATCTCACAGAGAACAGAGGATGGATGTAAATGCACACAGAAATAGAAATATATACTGCTTTAGGACCAATGTCTTAAATCAGTCAACGACTGCCCTCATATTTTAGGCTTTTAACTCAATTTTTTCAACACCTCCCAATTCAGCCTGGCCATGTATCATCTGAGAAAAAAAACATCATGGTCAATTATTTAAGACCCTCAGCTTCTGTTTCAGCATTGAAGAACGGCATTTGAGAAGGACAGGAAGCTTTTAACACTGCTGAGAACACAGTGTACTAAACACTAGATGTAGAGTAGAGGACTTGTTTTTCTATTTTTTCCCCTGAATTTGTTCATAATGGGTTTGTATAGCACACAATATACTAATCCACTTACGTGTTTTCAGGCAATGTGAGTGAAACCTGGATGCCCCTGACCCCAGATGGCAGTCAGCAGCAGCCTCTCGAGCACTTCCTCGGAACTGATGCTGCAAGGCCAATGCTGGGTTTTGACAACTGAATGTAACTCGCAAAAGTTCCTGAGTTGCCTGGTTCAAAGCCCACAGAAACAAATAATGATGCTCATAGAGCTTTAAGCAAAAATGCACTTTGCTTTTCCAAGAGGCCTCCCAGGAGAGAAATGCAAAATGTTTTTGCACTTGGAGTTTAAAGATACGTTTTCCTTAGAAAGAAAGCAGTGAAGAGATTCTTGTTTCATATCACACATCCACAGCGTCAACAAATCCTATATGATCTACAATCTTTCGACAGCTTTAACTACTGGGTAAGAAGAAATCCCACCGTACTGCAAACAACACCAATACATACATACAGTAGCTGAGGGTCTCTAACGAAATGTTAGTCTTAACACCAACAAAAAATATCAGACTGAAGAAAACGAAAAGACATAAATCTGTATACTGAGTCACAATAGTGTCCAGTTAACTCTATCAAGTTCTTTGACATGCTACTGTTTATTTACCCTGCTCCTACCTTTGGCAAGCCTTTTTAAAATTTTCCTACATTGCTCCATTATGCTTCTGCTCCATTCCACAAGCCCTTCCACAAGCCCTGCTTCTCTCCACTGATGAAGTTGATCTGCCTGAGTCAGTAGAGTATTTCTTCTTTCACCATCTTCTTCTTCCTCCTCCCCATTGTACTTCTGTTTTACAGTTTATTTACGATCAAGCCTACTTTTGTATTTGGTGACACAGCATTTTAAACTGAGAAAAGTGCATGTATGTCTATAAATGCAGATAGTCAGGATTGGCCAAACAGCTGCTATACTTATATTTTTATACCAGAGATGGACTTGGAAAATCAATATGTACTTGGAAAAAGGGGATCAACAAGGAATCTAAACCTATGGGAAGACTCCCATTGATTTTAAAGAGTTTTGAAACATACTCCTTCGTATGTTGTTCAGTCAGGTTTTAAAGCATATTCGGGGGAAATTGCCATTTTGTGATTACAGAAACTCAAAAATTTCAGCACAGAAAGTAAGTTACAGGGCATAAATCATTCTAAAAACTTCAGAAACTTTACTCAGCAGGAGAAAGGCTAGGAAAGATAGAAAAGCACAAATATGTGCTTGCAAATTCATGTTTCTTGGGAAACTGTTGATAAAAAATAAATTGAAGCATATAAATTATGGCAAAGTAAGGTAGGAATTGAATTAATTTGAATTAAATTGAATTAATGCAACGATGCTGCTAAAAATCACCACAAGTAAATTTTTACAAGAAGCCAACACCCCCAAGCACTACCATAGTCATAACACAATATGGAGAGGCATGAGAAATCAACAAATCAACTGAATATCATCCAGATCTTTGAGAATTTGATAGCCAAGAGACATGACAGATGGCTGAATAGCAAACATGCAGACATTCTGGTTCTTTTGTGAAGCAAAGTTTTTTCCCAAATTTTCCCAAAGTGTAGTTGTTTAATTTGCTGAATTAATTTACCTCCTACATTTAGAAAATTCACAGCAAAGAGGGAAGGAAAGCTTGCCAATTTCAGAGCATTTAGATATTTTAAAACAAGAGCCAGAATCTCAAAGAGTTTTTATTCCAGCTCTGCAGATAGAGAAACTGAGGAACAGATGGACTGAGAGGGTTTCTTGTGCCCTGAGAAACTCCCTTTGAAATCAGTCAGTAGTGAAACACAGATTTGGTGAAGGCAAGATTGCTCAGTAGAGATGACTACTGGAGTTAGGAACAGGATCTAACAGCTCCCTCACACTCGTGCTTCAGACTCCAGGTCAAAACAAGTCTCTTTTCTCAAAATAAGAATCTGATAGCTTTTCAGAACCCATTCTCTGCTTATCATTGTGTGAGTTTTGTGTCCCAGAAGAACACACTCTAAATCTCGTTTCTTAAAACTAACAATTTTCTGACTTGCCTTTGCCATAGAAATATGAGATGGAGCCAAGTTTTGAAAAAGGAGGGCTAGTGAACTGTGTATGTTGTGAATATTGGATTCTCAGCAGCAGCTGTTTCACTCTGTAAAGCGACTGGTACTGAGCCCCCTATTTGCTAACGCAGACATAGCTCTAGAGCCAGATGTGGAAGAATTTCTTGTCTCATATTAAAAGAATTCCGGTGATCCTGAAAAATCTATCAAAAATCATTATTATTTAATAAATCAACTTTGCTATTTAGGTACTTTAAAATATTTTGACTCATTTTTTACTTACATTTGAAATCACCTAAATAAAATATTTCATCTTAGGTTTGGTTAAGGATGTTTCTGTGGGAGGGTTTGCTTTTGGTTTTTTACTGGATGTTAGAAATGGAGAGTAAGACTCAAAAAATTTATTTTTAACCATAAAAAGATAGATTGTTTTCAGAAATGAGTGCTTGAGCTGGTGATTTATCCAACAGTTCTCAGACAGTGGTTGTAGGGTAGAATAAATTCACTAAAAGTCTGCTCCATTGTCTACTGAAGGATCTTAGAAGTACGATTTAGATCAGAAAAATATTATTTAAATAAATACAACCACAAAAGGTGAACCAAGGACTATATTTCATAATAATAAGCCATTGAATTCCCAAATTTATTTTATTTTTAAAAATATTATAATAAAATTTGACAATAATTTCATGGCTCAAAAATTAAGAATAGTCAATGAGAAAAATCTTTTTCCATAAACAGTTTTGAACTAAACTAACTGATGTTTTGCAACAAACTTTCCATGCTTTAGTATATAGATATCCTGGAATTAACTGTAAATTAATCAAGCAATTTATAGTCATGCCAGATCTAGCATTCACAAAAATTTAAATTATAGGAGAAATTAATAGCTTTACTACAGCAGACAATTTTTACCCTTCTAGATTCTAGCTTAGCACTATAGTCAAAGTATATGGCATAATATTTTCGTGTGATCACAACAGATAATTTTTTCCCACCATGAAAACTTATTTTCCTGAGTTAATATTTGTTATTTTTTTAAAATGTCCATACTGAAGGAATTTAGAAGTGAATGTCACAAACAGTGCAACATTTTGTTAGCTTGGAGTGCTGAGGAAGTATCACTGAGCCCCTCTGTTCTCACTCTTCATGATGGGAAATGCGACAGAGAACAATCATAAGTCCTGTTTCCTCTAGTCCCTCCTTTCACCTTGAAGTGGTGAGTGCAAGCCCAGAGAAAACCTTTCTACCCAGGTCAGCTGGGGACTCTCTGCCCAGGGCAGGCAGGAAAAGCTGAGTGCCAAGTTACAAACGGATGACAAAACAATCATAAAATAGTGAAGATTTCTGGGGATTAAGTAAAACTTCTGGGGATCAGGAAGGAAACAAAACTGATAATATTTAGGACAAGCTCATGCTCAAACGTTGAAGTTTATCAGTGATTTGAAAATATAAAAAGAGATGAACTCATAAGTGAATGACAATTCTAACAGAGCTGTTACAGTGAGAACTTGTTCTCTTTGCATCGATACCAATGTAAATATAAATAGACTGGAAGCTATTTAATGGACTGTAAATAGACAGTTTATGCAGAGGATATTTTGGAGTTATGAGGCCTATGTAAGGACCTGGAGTTGCCATCTTTACCTGACAGTAAAGACGGTAAAATAAAGATGGAGTTCTGAGTGCATGTTAATCTTCTTGGTTTAATATAAAGCGATAAGCAGAAGGAAAAAAAAATGTGTCTACAGGAACTAACAGTGAAGGTAACTTTGAAAAAAGAAATTCGTAGAAGACCAACAGACTGTAGAAACAGATGCATGTTAATCTTCCTACAAGGTCATTGCATCCACAAAAGAGGTCAAAGACTATGGAAAATGCATTTGTACATTTCATAATATCATATTATATCGAAAATAAAGTTTATAATTCACATTCCTGTCAATGATAATATTATTCATACTAGGGAAAAGGATAAAAGCTGACAAACTGCAGTTTGTAAATATCACAATATGTGACAGGGATAACAAAGCATTTCCAAAGTCATCTAAGAGCTTATATGAATATGCATTATACATAGTAATTTCTGCAGAAACTGTTGCTGACTTTCCACAGTCAGCTCTCAGAGAGAACTGGACTACATATTACTACTCAGGAAATTTAATTTTAATCAGATAAATTAGCTACAAATTTAAATACATTAATTAAACTGAATTAGATTTCTAAGTGGTCGGTTTCATTCAAAATTAAAGTGACATCAATATGGTATGACATAATTAATTTTCAAAGTGAATTAAGCAAAGCTATATTAAGGCTGTCTTAGTACTAAGAAAAAGAAACCCTGTAGATGTTCACTGCAATCTAAACAGTTATTTTCAGAACTCCCTTTCTTAATGTTATGTAGTTTGTTTACTGGGCTTCCTCAAATTAGCCCAGAAAAAATTTTAATAATATATGAAAAATCCCGAGTCAGATCCAGTATTTTTTATGCAAGACAAACTCCCATAAACTTAATAAATCACAATGAAAATAATAAGAGATATTTGACTTATGACATTCTTTTTCAACAGGATAACAAAATTAGCAACAACTCCTCAAATTAACAAATAAAAGAAAGATTATTAACTAACAAAAAATTTATTGATTAAGAAGCAGAAGTTTGAGCTTTATGAAGACAACAGTTCTGGCAAATACATGTTTATCTATTATTGGTTAAAATTAGGTTGGATGCCCATTTTTTCTTTTGTGAGATGTTCTGCCCTGTTCCTTCATCTGAACTTGCCCATGAAATTGAGTTTGAAGAACAATACATCTTTTATTTCAGTATCAGTTATGCATTTTTTTCTTTCCAATTCCTTTGAAAAAACAGATTAACTCCTTTCTCTAGAGAGCTTTACCTTACTTTTCTTTACTTCTTTCTTTCAATACAAGTATTTTAATAGGCTTATCAATACTCAAAGCAATCCAACTGACTTTTTTAAGGGATATATTGATTTTTATTTCTACTATATCAGTGTAGTTAAAAATGCCTATTTACAGCACTTTATGTGAGATCAGAATCAGACTGACTTGTAAGTAAAAAATTTTTAAATAAAAAACAAATTCACTATTTGTTCAAGTCTCTCAAGTATGAGCTTATTTCTAATCACACTGCCACATGAGAACAAAAAAAAAAAAATATTAGAACAGAAAAGGTAAATACCATAGAATCAGAACCATCTAACTCCAAGCCCCCCACCACGGGCAGGGATACCTCCTACTAGACCAGTTTGCTCAAAGAGCCATCCAACCTCACTTAAAACACCTCCAGGGATAGGATATTCACAACTTCTCTGTGCAACCTTCTCCAGTGTCCAACCACCTTCACAGTGAAGAACTTCTTCCTAATATCTAATCTAAACCTGCCCTCTTTAAAGCCGTTCCCCCTTCTCCTATCACTACATGCCCTGGTCAAAAGTTCGTCTCCAGATCTCTTGCAAGCCCCCTGCTAAGGTCTCTCCTGAGTCTTCTCTTCTCCAGGCCGAATAAGCCTAATTCTCTCAGCCTGTCTTCATAGGGGGCAATTGTAAAAGTGGAAAATCCAATACATCCTGTCAGCAAAATTTAGAACATTCATGTATATTTGATTTTGGTAAACAAATTTCTAATATGAAAGTCAAATTTCCCAGGTTGCATTGTACTCTGTCATGAAGAGTGAAGAAGTACTTCAGAAATCCAGTCACAGTAACACTGATATCATGGCTAGTATTAAGGGGATCATTAAGGCCTTTTAATCATGCCCCTCTCTTAACATATCTTCAGCAGCATGCATTAGCCCTAGAAGTTAATCTATGGTATTTTAACCACCTGACAGCTGGAAGCTGTCAGAATTATCTGGTACTCGGATCTATGTAATCCTTCAGAGCAGAAAGCCTCCTTGCCTTGTCATGACCTTCTCTTGAGAGATCTTCATTACAGAACACACAAAAACATATTACTAAACCACATAGCTGGGAAAGGTATGCTCATGTTTTTCCCCTCGCATTTTTTCCCCGAGATCGTATTTTTACTTCAGCCTCGATAAATGCACGTTTTCTCACCCATTACTTCTTGGTGATAATAAAAGGAACCACATAATTTAAAATTAAACATTTTATTTCATCAAAGTGCCAGCTGTTCTTACATATATAATAGCTGAAAATTGCCTAGGCAACCTGCGAAACTACACAAGACATGAGAAGTCCTCCAGCGATTCTGGCTCTGACAGCGTGCACATAATCACTTTGTTCTTTAGGCATGAGGGGCAGGGAGCCTTGTATCTGTGTGGTACACTGCCTGCTCTAGAGAGGGCAGCTCTGCCCTGCCCTTCAGCCTGTGTACACAACCAAGCCAAGGCGAGTGTTAGCCTGATGAGCTGTCTCTTTATATTGCTCACGCGGGCAAAGAAGGGAAATGTGTTACTCCCACAGATGGGTGAGTGGCTCTGCCTCTGTTGCTTCTTGAGGAAATCTGAGCCAGTGAGCCCAAACAGACTGAAGTTAGCCTTTGTGAATATGTCCCAGTCTCCACCCAAACAACTTACGATAAACCCATCATGCGTGTCTCCTACTTCAATGGCTTGTTAAATATAGAAGAATTATTTTAAAGCTTTCTTTTTAAAGCTTTCCTTTTAAAGCCAGATTTATTCCTTGCCAAAAATCCACTGTCAGGCAGCCGGTGAAAAGAAAACCAACTGGTGCGTTTGTATAACCTTAAATTACAGGTTTCTCTCTGAAAAGTGATGGCACTGTCATGTGATATTTTTCATATTAATGAGCTTAGTTCCAAAGTACTGCTCCTCTGACTTTTAGCCCTATAGGGAGCCAACAAGAAGTTAGCTTGATTTCTTTTCATCTTACCTTAAAAAAAAGTTTAAATTCTGCTCTAAAAGTGTATCCACCCAATAATCATGAGGGTGACTATAGCAAAGAGCCAGCCAAGCCAGTTGGGTCGAGTTACAGACCACAGCTGTGGGGTCAGGTGGGGGAAGATCTGAACTGTGGCTAATTTACTGCACCATGGTACTAAGTTTAACCATGAAACATCTTGGTCTTCAGTGTGGAATTGACCTACAAAGTCTCTTACCTTTTTGATTGCACAATCATATAAATTTTTCAGTAGAAATGTAGCAGAATTATTATTTAGAATTTTTTTCAGAAGGAAAAGTAGCTTCCAAATAATTTATTTTCAAACTTATATTAACAGAAGCAATAGATAAGCATGTAAATCATAGCAACTAGACAAACAATACCCAAATATTTACTGTAGTTGTAGTTTACTGTTGAAAATAAACTCCAGGTATAAGTGGTTATGTTTGCATTTTCACATTAGCATTCATTACCCACAGTCAAGATAAACCCCACATAAATCAAAATTAGCAAGCAACAGTACTAAATTACATCAATCTAAGATGAACTACCCTGTAGAACAGAGATTAAAATTCAGTTAATCTTGAGAGATCATAAATTCAATTAGAGTCTATATTTTATTTCCAAAAAAATTTCAGCAAGATTGTCAAATCCTGGACAAAATGTTTAGACCATGAATTACACTGGCAGTGTTCTCACAAGTCCATGGGTGGCTTTTTTCAGCCCAGGACTCTGAAATAAATTTATGTTAATCATATTGCTCTCCCATATTTCACTCTCTTTGCCTACTTAGAGGCCTCATTTTGGCTTTAGTGAGGTTTTACATCTGTCATTGTGAAGAGCAGGAAATTTATAACTAAAAAGCTTGAAAAGGTGAAGAGAAAAATTCCTTTCCCTTTTGACTCCATCAGATCAGCATCACAAGAACATCAATGGCATAGATGGATGAAACAGTGCGTAAGATAAGAATAAAGATTAGACAGGAAAAGCTGTAGCCAGAAGTAGCAAGCTTTAGCAAAAAAAATCCTACACCAAAGTGTAAATAAATGTTTGAGCAAGAAATACTTGTCAGGAGATACAAATTATCATAGATGATAAAAATGAAAAACTTTCTGGCACAGAAGCCGAGTAAAGAAATAAATCAATGTCATTACAGTCATAATATATATAATTCAGCATATAATATCATTTGAAAAGCATGTCTGAGAAAAAAATTTTTCTAGTGTTCTAGATAAGTTATTGGTAAATGTAAAATTGGGGTGGCTAAACTGAAAAAATAAACAGTCATTTTATCACTAAATATTGGTTTCTGGAGGTCACTTTTGATGTGCCTCTAACTTTGGTGCATCTCAAAAATCCATAAAATCCAGCACAAATGTAGGCAAGTGGATTAAGTGTGGTTTTGAATTAGGTTTATTGACATGTCACGTACTACTTTAACATCAGTTTCATGACTGGAGACTCATGATGGCTTAGGCTGGTACAGAAATAAATTGGAGATCCTCACTTTCAGTATCTCTGTTCTGGCACTGAACCTTAGGCTTGTGTTTAAGGTGTTTCTTAGAAGCTGTTTTTTACCTGCTGTTCTCTTTTCTTTGCTTAGCTCCTGAGAGTTTGCCAATCATTTTTTGATAATCTTATGGTTTACCAATCAGGTAAGTTTTTTTTAAGACCAAATAATCAATAAGAAGATGGTAAAATAGAGTAGCTTCTGTATGAGATACTTGGAAATTGCTCATTATAAGTCTCAGTATTCTCAATACAGTCTCAATATTCTGGTTCAAAAGAGTGTATTTCCCATTTTTAAAAAGCATTTATCCCTATATTCGCAGTGAAAGTTCAGTAGAGTCTACAGAGCCTAGAGAGAATTATTTTTTAAATGAAAATAAGATGTTCAGTGGCAAATATAGGTGTTTCTGTGGTGTTCAGTTGCATACAATATGTGAAAATCATGTGATTTTCCTCAGCTTATCTACATCCTTATCCTTACATTTGCACCTGCCCATCTTGACAGTTAGGTAAGGGGTACAACAGGTTTTTAAATCCTGTAGTCTTAAGGACGTTTTCTCAAAAAAACTGACCAATTTCTAATGGCTACCTCAAAATTCTCATATACCATATAAAGGGTAAGCCACATGTGAGAGATGATATAAAACTAAACAATGAAGGTTCATAGCATGCCAGCAGAAGACTTCAGGGTTGCCCAACATAAGTCTACAGCCACCTCAGTGCTTGGAAAGGTCAAAATTTACAGAAATGGCCCATCTGAACTGTTGCATGCACATGGCAGGAATGCTTCCAAGGGAACCAAAAGTTTCAACAAAATGATGCTGTTCTCAAGCTCTGTAAATAAAAAAACTAAAAAAAAAAAAAAAGGACTATGATAAAATAAATAACTCATCAGCACTTGGAGGAATAAACACCAGAAGGAGCTCTCAGGAAGATGTGTGTTTTACTGCATTTTAAACAAATATCAAGGTAGATAATTTACATGATAAATACACTGTCATTTAATTTCAGTCATTTCTTAAAAGTAACAAAACTATATTTGTTTATCTCAAGCAACTACCAAAATAAATTGCCATGCTATTTTCAAGCACCATTTCAGCCTCAAGCATGAATTACAGAAGAGAATTTCAGCTGTATTTCACTGAATATTCTGAGTTGGAAGGGACCTACGAAGATCATCAAGTCCAGCTCCTAAGTGAATGGCCTATAGAGGGATCAAAACCAAAATTTTGGTGTTGTTAGCACCATGCTCTAACCAGCTGAGCTGATCTCAGTGTCTTGATCCACAACTTGTCCTTCATAAGTTGTCCATCCATAAGTTTTCTGAGCAGAATTAAGGTTATGTAAATATACCACTAATCATTTTTTCTCCCATCATATGCCAGACATATCCCCACACTCACTTCTAGCACTAGTTGGATTACCTAAATAAAACCCAGATTGTAAATCATCAGATCTATTTTCTAGGACCTCGCTTACTCCCAACCCCATCACTGCAGTACCTCAGTCATGCATGATTAACATGTGTAGAAATGAGCTTTTTCACACATTTTCTCTGTGTGTCTCTCATATTAGGTCTTGGTCCATATTTCAACCAGTTACCATATAACCCGGGTGAAAGGCTTCCGTTCTGACCTGCTCATCACAGTCAGACCTAAAGCAAGACAGTATCTTCAGCCAGCAAGAGGTGCTACCATTACAGCTGTAAAATTGCTTAAATCCTATAAACCACTTTTATAAAGGCATCTGAAAATGCAGATGCATCTTCAGTGTTATTTTTAAGACATACTGGCATCCAGCTCTTTCAGGGAGCCAGCATTAATCTTGCTTGAATTTACCCACTTTGCAAATTTTGCCCACCTGATTTCTTTGATTTTCTAACAAGTACCTGTGACAATGTCTGGGAGCAAGCTCCAGTTTTCCAAATGCTAGTTCAGGATACCTGCACGACCATCTTTCTACTCTTGGAGCTGTTAATAGAAGAGTTAGACTGTAAGCTTTGTAAGGGAGAAAACATTATCAGCTTTTTCTTTTTTCTTGTAAGTGCCACAAACATACTAATAGCTTCTGTTAAAAGGAAATTTGAAATTCACAGCCAGTTTCCATCAATGCAAGCTTCCCATGGATACTATTTATCTTAATTACTGAAAGGAGATTAACGATATGAGTGGAACAGAGAGCATTTGCACATTTACTTATGCCGAACACCCTGTGCTTTGGCATATGATACATTGAAATGTGAATTCTTGCATGATCAAACCTCAGATCAGTCAAAGCCTTGCCTACATGAACTCTTATAAACGAAACAGAGAGTAAGGAAATAAAGAACTGTGAAGAGAGGATACCTCTTCAGCTGAAAGCAGCTGCTCAGGCTGTCTGAAAAACAAGAATTCAATTTGTAGCAACAAAACCGAGACCACTTCAAAATATTCAGAGAGGGAGAGAAATATCCTCAAATACAGACCTGACAAGCTTCCCACGCTTGGAGAGACACTCATGCAGCTGGTTCACTTCTTGAGTTCCTCTTTCAGCAGAGCTGTATCCCACTTGCTTCTGCAGTGCTATGTGACAGCCTCACTCCTGCTTCATGCCAGATGTGGCCTTGGGTATCAGAGTCTAACATAGTAGGTCTGACACTGCCTGGCCAGGGCCCACTTTCAGAGAAGCCCAGCTCTAAAAGACTGTGCTTCACAGTCTTTTGTGGTACCGTAGCTTGCCTGAAACCCTCAGTGCAGGTCATCTCTACTGTGCCTTTCTTGGGCCTCACATCTATCCAGAAGTGAGGTCTATGCCACCAGAAGGTGACTGCCAAGAGATTTTGTTTCAACCAGGGATAAAGCCACCATCTGGGACATGGAAATTCCATATTACAGTCCCTGAACACCCCTTTTCATCTGTACTAAACATCTTCTCCTCATCTTTCTCACCCTCAGTAAGCACAGGGCACCTGAACTGCAGCCCTTCTGGAGGCTGTTGTGTTTGTTTTCACTAAAAATTACACCTTTCCCTAAGAAATCTCCCCAAGAAAAGTTTTATCAGAGCAAAGACATTTCCAAACATTTCAGTTTTGACAAAAAAATACTTCCCAGTGATGAGTACAGCTCTCATGGTTGCATCCTAGGGCATCAATGTATGCTAATTACTAGGATGTGGTGAGCTTTGTTCGCTGTTTAGAAAAATAAAAGCATAGGCAGGAACTCTTTCTGTCAGCTGTCATAATTAGCAATAAGCTAGTGATCACTGAAGAAAGTTTCTGGCAAACTGTCAACCAGAAAATCGAAAATCTGAAAGAGAACATTTATCAGACTTGAATAACAAGTGTAGCATTTAAGCATGCCTGATGCAAGTCTTGCTTTCACTGCATACAGCTCATCCATGTGGAGAGGAAACAAACAGAAATGAGAATCTGCAGAGAGAGAAGGAAGGGAAGAGATTAGCTGACAAGGGGAAAAGTGCTGTGGGAATTTGCAGAAAGGTTTAAATAAAGCATCCAGTTAAACTTGTTTATTAAGTTTGAAAATTCTGGATATAGCTCCCTGTAGAAACCCTTTCTTATCTGACCTTTTTTGCATATCTACCAGGAAATTCACATTACATTTGCTACATAAGTCTATTTGTCTCCACTGAGGACAATGAAGAATGCTGAACTGGAAAAGATTCAAGCAAACCCCACGAAACTTTGTAGAATGCACCATGTCAAAATTGGAGTGTTGATCTAGCAAGATCAGTGCCTTTCTACCACAGAGGCAGTGACAAATCACCCTTCAGAGGGAAAAACCCTACACTTCCGAATACAGATTTACTGGAACAGCTACATATCAAACTCACATTTAACCTCCTAATTTCTCACTGACGTTTAACATCAAATATGTTTTGAAGCATGATATTGGATAACACTTTTCTAGCATATGTAAGTACAGCAAGGACATGTTACTGAGGAAAACAGATATGAAGAGCCTTCACACTGAGAGTATGCAACATGTTAGGAATATATGCAAGGTTTACAAATAAAAATCCAGATGAAAACAATCTAAGACCATTTAGAGAAAAAGTCCCTCTTTATTCCCATATAAATCCTTCTTCAATGTCATAGAAACATAGAATCCTAGAATGGTTAGGGTTGGGAGGAACCTTAAAGATCATTAATTCCAATTCCCTTACCAGGGGTGGGGACACGTTCTACTAAGCCAGGGTGTTTATCCGACCTGGCCTTGAACACTTTGAGGGATGGGGTATCCACAACTTCTCCAGGCAACCTGTTGCAGTGCCTCACCACCCTCACAGTGAATTTCTTCCTAATATGTAATCTAAACCTACCCTCTTTCAGCTTAAAGCCATTGCCTCTTGCCTTGTCACTACATGCCCTTGTCCCTCTCCAGCTGTCTTATAGGCTCCCTTTATGTACTGAAAGGCTGCCCCAAGGTCTCCCCATAGCCTTCTCTCTTGAGCCTGAACAGCCGCAGCTCTCTCAGCCTGTCCTCATCAGAGAAATGCTCCAGCCCTCTGATCACCTTCATGGTGCTCTTCTGGACTCTGTCCAACAGGTCTATATCCTTCTTGTTTTGAGGACCCCAGAGCTGGGAGCAGGTGGGGTCTCACAAAAGCAGAGCAGAAGGGGAAAATCACCTCCCTGGGACACGCTTCTTTCGATGCAGCTGTGGATACAGTTGGCTGCCTGGGCTGTGAGCACACATGTCCAAAGTATGGAGGGAACCATCTGGCAAACTCATGCCAGATTAACACCAAGAAGCAGAAATTTCCTGAGTAGTGCATTTAGTTTGCAGTGTGGGTGTTACTTGTGGAAGGCATCAACAGGGAAAAGACTGGTTGTCTTACCCTGCTAATATAAGTGCTCTTCTCTGACTTTCCAAATAATACTGCTGTTCCTCAGAGGCTAGATTGAATGGCTTTTCAGATTTAACTTTAGAGATACAGGCAATATAGAGGTTTCCAAAGGCACATCAAGGACAGACTGTCCTTCTCAGAGGCTGCGAAGGCCACAAGCAAGACACAGTTTTCCATCAGAAAATACGAAAAAAGTTTGTTTTCCTGTCCTCTTTTTTCCCCTCCATCCATCACAAGTTTTTTCTGAAAGGAATTCCATATTCAGATCAGCTCTAATAATAAACAAGGTAACTTACCGCAGCTACCAACTCCTTCCCTGCTAAGTAGCAAATTTCCATTTCTTTCCTCCATTTATTAAAGCAATGACTCATTTTATATCTCAGAGGGTTATTGTAAGGCTGAAACACCCAGAATATGTGAAATGTTCATATCAAACCAAGACACAAGACAGCTCACAAATTCATAAAAAGCTGCTAATCCATAAATATTTTTCTCACTGAGTTTGACCTCTGTTTGTCTTTGTGGGGGAAAGGAAACTCGTTCTACAATGCTCATCTCATGAAGACCTCTTTCCCCAAGAAAACACTTTAAAAATATTACTTCCTAGGCCATGCCTGAGTTTTTTCCAAGCCTGTAAGTTCATAAAACATAGGTGGCAGAGCTAAAATAAAACATACTTTTTGTTTTATTCTGGAAAAAAAATTCTAGCAAATAGTGAATATGTATAGACAGATGAGATATATAAAGTCTGTGGCCTGCCCTAATCTCTCCTATGGTATCTTCTGTCATGACATATGCTCCCAAACATGAAGTGTCATAGCTGGCAAACTACATAGTGTCCTGTAGTGGTTTGACCCTGGCTGGACACCATATGCCCACCAAAGCCTCTCTATCAGTCCTCTCCTCAGCTGGGCAGGGCAGACAAAACATAAAAAAAGGCTTGTGTGTCAATATAAGGACAGGGAGAAATCACTCAGCAATTATCGTCAGAGGCAAAACAGACTTGACTCAGGGAAATTAGTTGAATATATTACCAATCTAATCAGAACAGGGCAGTGAGAAACAAACCCAAATCTTAGAACGCCGTTTCCCACCCTTCCCTTCTCCTAGGGCTCAACTTCAGTCCCAATTTTCTCCACCTCCTCCCCTGCAATGGCATGAGGGGACAGGGAATGGGAGCTGTGGTCAGTTCATCACATGTTGTACATGCTGTGCCTTCCTCCTCTAGAGAAGGATTCCTCATACTCTTTGCGTGCTCCAGCACTTGGTCCTTCCCACAGGAGGCAGTCTACTCACTGTATGCATTTTGCAGACTAGTTTGGAATCCATTCAAATGAAAAGGGCTATAAAAAGATATAGTTTTATTATTTTTATTTATTTTTAAGTTCTGTGCTCTTTGATTAGACAAAGTGCTTGATGCTTGCCCGATATTTAAGTCATATAGATGAGACATAGCACTTTGTAAACCTTTCTACCTTTTCCTATACCAATTAAGAAATGAATAAAAATGTAACACATTACATATATGTTACCAGTTAATGTTACTCAGATAGGTAGGATTCAAAATTTATGTGCTCCTGGCCAGAACTGGTATGAAGAGTCAATCACGTGAGTTCGTAAAAAGAGCTCTATATTACTCACCTGATGTTAATGGGATTTGAGCTGCAGCTGTTATGTTCATGGGGTTATCATTAGGTCTATGTGACTTAACTGCATTTTATTTTCTGCTTAAAATTCATTTACCAGAGTGAAATCAGAAATGTGGTTTCTGTCACGCACAGAGCAATTACTTTCAGTACAAAGCCTGTGGAGAGAAAGATCTGCTGATCTTTAAAGAAGAGGCAGAATAAAAAATGATTTTCTACACCAGCAGCATACTTTCTATGTCTTGCCCAGCTGCCACTAACACTAAAGAAAGCTGTAGGTATATACTTGTTCCTGAAGTTTTGGACATGTCCAAATTTTTGCTCTTTTTATGCTAAGCCTGTGCCAAACTCTCATTGTTTAAGAATGGTATTCGTCAATTTAGTACTCCCACTAAAACCATGCGACCTTCTCTTCACCCTCCAATTGGAGGCACAAAAGGCTAAGATCACAGGTCAAGTAAGAACAATTTACTGGAAACAGCAATGAGAAAAGAAAAGGAACAGGAGCAACAACAATATTAACAAGAAAAAGTATAAGAAAAGAAATTACACAGGAAAACTCCCTGATAATAGGCAAGACTGGACAACTTCCTTCTCCGAGTTTCCTCAACTGGAGGGAAATTCTCCCTGGAAGAGACACCCTTTCCCCTGTCCCACAATGATATGAGGTGGGATAGAACAATGTCCAGGTCCTGGACATTCCCCCTCCTGGCTACTGCAAAAATTAACCCTGTGCAGGCTGGAACCAGGACACGAACCCAACTCTGTAAAGTTTAAATTCGTATCCCTTGCTCAGCTGAAAACACCCTGAAAATGCACGTGGAAACTCTTCTGTGTTGCAGGTTTGTCGAATGTGGAAGTTGCAATTTTAAATGGAAAAGCTTTCGTTTTCCACTGTATAAAAACAAATAATGCCCTTGGCCATAACTGAAGTGTTCTCTTGGGATGAGAAAGGCTTCTGTTCTCTCCCTGATCTCAGAGATAGGACATGGTTTTTTTTTCATTTAATGAACGCAGTGTCTCAAATGTCTCATTTCATAACATTCTACATGATCCTGTTATTATTACTGCTCCTCAGTTTTATGGTGGCCACACTGAGGAATCAATTTGTATGTACCTCTGGGTTATGACACAGTCCGCAACAAAGCATTTTTAGAATGCACAGACACAATTAAGAATCACCTACAAGGTGCAATGGTGTGGCTAAATTTCACTTTGCCCTGTTAGACAAGAAAAGAGAAATTCCATACCAAGAAGCATCTGTCAGGGAGCACTGTAGGTGTGTACTTACATATGGGGCAGAATTGTAACACCTGACAACTCCCATAAGGCCAAAGCACTGTATTTTAATTGGTTTATACAGCTGGAGTAATTCTTGAGTTTTAGGCACATATAAGAAAAAAAAAATAAGAAAAAAGTTATATGGTTTTATGGATTTACAGATAAAAGCTTTATGACTGCATAATTTCTAAGTCTTATTTTTTCAGCAAAGAAGAGCTCAAGCAAGAGTTGCAAGAAGAGGAGGGCATGATACACTAGGTAAGCTTAATTTCTATGCAGGAGCTGTCCCGCTCCAGACATTTCTTTCACTGTGACACAAACCAGAGATAAGAAATATCACCAGACTGAGGAAAAAAGTGCTCTGAGAGCACAAAATATCATCTCACCTATTACAAATGGCAGCATATTAGTGCTAATTTTCAATTGAATAAAGGCATTTTTGAATTAGGGCATTTTTGGCCATAAAAATTTCTTCTTCTAGAAGAAAGGGAAGACAGAGGGAGGTATGTATCACTAAAATGCATCCTGACATTTCCTGGGCTAATTAACAGTGGTTTTTCCAAATACATTAAAACTTCACAGTACAAGGTTATTTTCACAGATCAATCAAATAATTGTCCAACAGATGCAGGCTTTCAAAGCTGTGTTTCACATTTTTAGAAATAGGAGATAAATACAGTCAACAGATTTTCTGCCCATACTAAGCATTAACTAAAGAGCAAGATTTAGTTGCAGGTCTATCATCAGACTGCCTTCATGACTTCTTCCTGGTGTTGCTTTTTGAAAACCTTCCTGTACAGGAAAGTATTTTTAAAATGGTAATGGCTGTTCTGGAGACAGACAGCTAAGTATTTGTTTTGATGAGAGACAGTCTGGAAGGAAATGCATGAGCAGTAATAAATACTCTTCTTAAAGATGACCTCTACTAAGAAAGTCTGCAGTATTTCAGAGAAGTTTCCAAACTCCCTTTTTAGCTAGCACCTTTTTCCCACCATAACAAATTCTTTGTATGTCAGTACCCATCTTGTCTACTTTATCTCCATACACTGAAGTGTTGTAAATTGTTCATTTTCAAACCTTTTAGAACGTATTTCAGATAACATGAAGAGAGATAAGTTGTTTTATGTATATATAATTGAGGGTTATAAATTAAAAGCAATAAGAGATCTTATGAACCTGTACATGGGTACACATGTGCTCACGCTTCCTATTTCTCAGATCTCCTAGCTTTTATACACTTTTCCTAAGCAGCTGCTGTCACTGTCAATACAATCTACTCATGCCGTGTGCCCACTATCAAGTCCTCACACCATTAAATCAGTAATAGACACTAGCACCTCCAAAAAGTTTACTACAGAGTTTGCTGTAACTTTGCAGTGGAGTACAAAGCAGCAGATATTTTGATATTCCTTCTAGTGGGGAAGCAGCAACCTAAATCCCTAGAACCATCAGTCTGCTCCAGGACTAGTTTACTTATGAAGGAGATGGGCATTTCCCTTCTAAAGATCCCCAAGCTCATCTAAGATGTTTTCATAGGTATAATCAAATTTGGGAACTGAATAGAAGAGCTTGTATTTGCTCCTAAGTTAAAATCAGAATTGAAGGGAAAGCAGAATGAACAGGCTGGTTACTTCTGTGATTATCTTCCTTAAGGCATTGTCCTGGCTGCAGCTGAGATAGAATTCATTTTTTTCCTAGCAGCTGGTACAGTGCTGTGTTTTGGATTTAGTATGGGAATAATGTTGATAACACACTGGTGTTTTAGTTGTTGCTCAGTATTGATTAGCACAAGTCAAGGTCTGTTCAGTTTCCCAGGTTCTGCCAGCAGGTAGGTGCACAAGAAGACAGGAGTGAGCACAGCCAGGATAGCTGACCTGAACTGGCCAAAGAGATATTCCATACCATAGAATGTTATGCTCGGTATATAAACTGGGGGGAGTTTGCCAGGAGGAGCCAGTCACTACATGGGATGGGATGGGCATCAGTCAGCAGGTGGTAAGTTATTGTATTGGGCATCATTTGTCCGTCTTAGGTTTTATTTTTTTTTCTCTCTCTCTCCTCTTTTATTTCTATTAGTATTAGCATTACTATTATTATATTTTACTTTTTTCCCATTATTAAACTGCTCTTATCTGCACCCACAAGTTTCTTGGAGGGGCAGGAGTGGGCAGTGAGAGAGTGACTGCACAGTACTTTGTTGCCAGCTGGTGTTAAACTCCAGTGGTGTAACCCAAAGCTGAGCAGTTCTTGCATACAGAGCATTACAGATTTTACCCAAGGCAGCAGGTGAAACAGCTCCTGTGCTCAGCCCCTTCCCTCCAGCAAGCACCTCTCAGTGCTTGCACACCATCTCTTTTCATTAGCCAAACAGCTGGATGATTTTTGGACATCAAGACATTTTTCCCTGAGTGATGAAAATCTGCAGTCTGAGATAACTACCACCTTGCACATCAGTGCTTTATGCAGCAAACACTCCCAAGCTGTCCATCAGGCAGCTCACTCGGGTATCTGAAGAGGCAGGTAAAGCACATTGGTTTCAGGACAGCTACAAAACAACATTGTCACCACAGTCAATCATTTATGAAGAAAGATACAATTTTACCTCTGAATTATCCAAACTGCTTCATCTTGGCTCAGAATTTTGCACTTCAGAAGAGGAGAATATTTTTTTCCTTGCTAGCAAAGCAAGGAGACTCAGAACCGAGATGTTATTGTGAACGGAAGATTCTGAAACTAGTGCTAAATCTTTCTAGTGCTTTCTAATTATCAGTTGACTCTCAGTCCTGGTCTACCCCAAGGTCAAAGCCATGAAATTGCCATTTAGGAGGCATCAGGTGTAACATTTCCATAATTTCTGATTAGGGCCAAAAATATAGTAAATCATACAGACAAAAAAAGCTAAGTACATGTTTTTTGAGAAAGCTTCAGCCTTAGCTTTTTTCTTGCAACCACAATAAAAAGACTTCACCTCTTGAGATATTTTCATCAAGTATAGTATCTAGTAATGCTGAGCAATATACCCTGCTGTCTACATGTGGTAAGAATGCCACAGGAGGGAAGAAACAGTTTATTTTTGCAGTTACATTAGTAATTTGTAGCTAATATTTATATTGATTTTGAAGATATGGACAAAACTTGCACCTTTTGAAAATGCTTTGTCAGTTATCCCCATTCACACGTGCAAAGAACTGTCATAGATACAGAACGGGGAAATGTTGCATCTCTGAAAGCAGTTTCTTTGCCCTTTAGGACATCCTCTTGAATGTCACAGTTGAAAAGTTGAGAGTGATACTCAATCCTGAAATTACTAGTTGAGCCTTATTGCTTTCTTCTGGCAAAATATGAAATTCAAATAAAAACATCTGTTTGAAAAAATTCTTTATCCTTAGACCTCCTATTAAATTATTAGAGTGTAAGGTGATAAATAATTGTGGTATTTGTGTGACATCATTTTTCCCCCATGACACTTAAGAGTCAGATATTTTCCTTGAAACACCTTAACTATCTTATACTAATCCTAGTTCTATGACCATATGCGATTCAGTTCACTCTTCTGTGTAGTGTAGAAGATATTTAACACTAAGGAAAGTGAAGAACATTTGACACACACAGACTTCGCTGGGGGTTTTCAACAACTTTATAAAAATAAAAAGAAAAAAAGAAAACCAAAACCACTGCTATTCCTTGTGGTGCAAGTCTAATACAGAAATGTGTAGAGTGAGTGAAATCCCCAGGAGCAGAGGTTTAAATAGTGTTCCTGGTTGTTTTTTAACACCTAATTGTTCTCTTGCAATCTGTAGGGGTTACCCAGTGGCAGCTGTAGAGAATCTAAAAGTTAAGGAGAGAGAGGTGAATCTGAAATAGCCCTTCACTCTCTAGTTAATTTTTAACCTGCACACTGAAGAAGTTTGAGGTTTCAGGGGAGAACTTGATTTCCAAATTTCAGTAACTCTGTGGTAATGCTCTTCTGCTTTACTCCCCAAAGCAGAGACAAAAGCACTGAACCAGAACACTTGGTATATTTTCCATATGAAAGATTTCTAAATTAAAACAAGCAGGGAACACACACATTAATTATCCACACTAGTTGATTCGAATTTAACCCCACAAGCAGATCAAATGACCACATACCATACTTTTCCAGGGAGCCCCTGGTGGCCTAGTGGTTAGATCGCAGGACCTTCACCGCTGAGGCCTGGGTTCGATTCCCAGCCAGGG
>JAWMRA010000078.1:111296307-111381985 GCA_035584735.1 Pseudotriccus pelzelni
AAATCCAATGCGCAGGCTGGAAGGTGTAAAGACCTTCCCCGGATCTTCGTTCGCGAAGACTGGCCATTATTATTATACTTTTCCAATATTGAATTTTTGGAACCTCCAAAACAGAAAGGAGGGGAGATTGGCTACAGCATGTACAGCTGGTTCTCAGGCTGCCTGCGTGTTTTTGCCTTGTGTTGCCTTCCTCCAGGATCCCTGAGGCAGCACAGCCTGTTCCTGCTGCCCCATCCCCTACCCAGAACTAAACTGGGCCAGGCAGCTCCATCCCTGCCTTCATCTCTCATTGCCTCTCAGAGACAGATGCCTACACAAGAAAATTGTCTGGAATTACATAGAAAGTGAAATTCTTTGCAAGGTTTAAATACAGGTTTCCAAAGTCACCATGCATGTTCCTCTGACCCGTAATTGGGTTTACCTGTTAGTCATTCCAGTCTGAAACTGCTGAATAAACAATGAGAATTTAATCATCTGGAAGCAGATTCTGTGAGCAAATACACGGCATTATTTTTAATGTACTTTCTCAGGTGTTAAAAATATCTTGGCCAATTTTCTTCTGTTGTTCAGTGAAATGTAGTGAGCTGCCCAATTTGACATGAAAACTTCCAAGACACCTTTCTGCTGCAGCTAGACTAATTTGGCTGTTAATGTTCCATGATTAAGTTAGACATTAGGAAAAAAATTCTTCACAGAAAGAGCGACTGGACATTGGAATGGGCTGCCCAGGAAAGTGGTGCAGTCACCGTCTCTGGAGGTGTTTAAGAAAAGACTGGATGTGGCACTTAGTGCCATAGTCTAGTTGAAAAGGTGGTGTTGGGTATTGGATTAGGCTCCGTGGTCTCAGAGGCCTTTTCTAACCCAGTTGATTCTGTGAGTCTGTGATGATAGAAATAAACCTTTAGGGCACATTCTTATACAACTTTTCAAGCCTAGTTGCTAGGATCTCATACTTTCCTCCCACTATAATAGGGATAATGATCTCCTTAACTAAAAACACAATCACAAAAAAAAGTTATTAAAAACCTCCTTTCTGCAAATTAAGAACATTGATTTTTCATTACAATGCAGAGCACTGCACATAATGTGCAGAATAATAACTCTATTGAAACATAGATATGCATATGCAAATGGTAAATCGTGAAGAAGAGCACAGGTTATTTTGAATGAAAATAATTCATTAGAGTCTAGTTCCTTCCCATTTTACTTGCTCTTAACTTGATAAATACCCTGGCTTTTCAAGGTATTTTTACCTTAAAACTTCTATTTTTTTTTGTCCATTTAAATGTCAGAACTTAATTTTAAAAGGTCTATGCGTGTTTAAAAAAAAAATTAAGAAAGAGGAACAGAACAGGAGGTTAGATTCACTCTAAACAGTTGTGTGAGCATCATTCATTTCCCCAGGTAAATGAAGCAGCCTGAGGTCAACTATTCATTCATCACATAGAAACAATCAGAAAGTGCTAGGTTTGTCCAGAAAGGGTTATCTTGAATATTTCAATAACAAAGATGACTACATTAGAGGGGCTAGTTCTAAAGTACCACATTTTGCAGTCTGAATCTCACAGCTTTGCTCCAAGAAGCAGCACCACTGGAAGTCTCTGAACACTACTGACTGTTCAGCGTTGGTTTGGTACTGCAAGACGAATGTAGGAGCACTGCATTTATCAATCCAGTATCAAAAATATTTGGCATACATGACTGTATTAACAATAAAATATATGACAGTTCTGCAAAAGGCTGAATTTCTACAGCACTTCCACAGGAACTGGACTGCCGGCTGCAAGAAAAAAAAAACCTTGTGATTTATACTGGTGTGCATAAAGTATTTTCTGTCTGATAGAACCAAATGAGATTGTGTTTCTGAGAAAATTTGCAATGAAGGCACTCACCTTGTTCATTATTGTGTATAAAGAACAAAGTTAACAAGATGATGTCTGGTGGTCAGATCTGCGTCCATTGAAGATAATGAGAGCATTCCTCCAAACTTCAGCAACAGTAGAAACAGGAGTAATAATATATAATATCAGGAAGACAAAAGGCTACAGACTGAAAGTTAGGCTTAATTTTACCGTAAGCTTACCTTCAGCAAGCTAGTAACTTATCTAACTGTGCTTTGACATCTCCATCATCACAGGAAAACAGAGAAAAAATCTGAATTCACAGGACAATATCAAAGAAAAGGTATCAGCATCAATAAAATGGGAAATTTTCAGTCAAATGCCATTAAAGCATTTAGTCATATTTACTTTTCTTCGTATCAATCCAGTTAGTTCATGTACTACTTCACCAGTTTCTAATTCATCAAATGTTTATTTCAGTCTGCTCACAAATTATCCAGGAAAACAAGTTACAGCACTATTTTTAAGTATATCCATTTGTCCCCTTTATTGAAATTGGAATGAGAGTGTTTCTTCCATGTAACAAACGTAGCACAGCTTTTCATCCATTTTATAACAAGTGAAACATTTGAAGTTTCTGGCCTCTTGTTCGAAATACACTCTGAAAGTGCATGTTATATTATTCAGACTCAATAAAGAAACAATCACCTTGGAAAATCATACATAGAAAATATTACACACAGGTGATTAAACACGTGCTAACAATTCTCCTTAAATCCCAATATTTTTAAATGCCGAAATTCTTTACCGTACATAGACACAATAAAATCACTTTGGTGTGTAGGCAGATCATGCTTAAATTGGATTTCCACAGCACAGACAAAGGTTACAGACATATTAGCTGAGAACGATATTGATTATAGCTCTGGTATTGTTCAGCAGAAACCTAAACACTCTTGACTGTAAAAGAGTATGCTAAAACAAGTTGCCAAACTACATACTTTAGAATCAATCACTGTTGGGACAGAAGTTCCTGGCATAACTCAGATTTATGACTAAATGTTGCTCAGTATAAAGTTAGGCATGGTAAAGAGAAGAGCCAAAACTTTTCTAATCCAGAATCAGCTGGTACAACACCTTCTCTTCTCTCCACAAAAGTGTGTTTTAGTACTGGCTCAAGTACAGTAAACCTGGTGCCAAAACCTGACCATCAGTCCATCAGCTGGGCCCTTTTCACTTGACCTTATTTTCATGAGTTTCTTATTTGTCAATAATAAACTTTCCTTAGTTCAAGCTAGTAGGATCTCTGAAATATTCCAGAAATGTCTGTCTGGATGAGCTGAATTCAAACTGCAGTGGTAATCTGCGTCAGTCCTAGGTCATTGGACTCCTCTCTCTCTTGAGGACAGTAAGACGACATTTCCACGACTAGTCATACAGGTTTGTTTGTCCCACATGCTTCCCTCATATAAGCTGGGTCCTGCACAGTGTTTCTAACTCTGCTGGTGCTCTGCCTGTCTATCTTCATCTTAAGGGGGAAGCAGAAGTCCTTGAAACATCTCTTGAAGTTTTCATCCAAAAACGCGTAAAGGATTGGATTGAGACTGCTGTTGGTGTAACCCAAAGCAATACAGAAGTAATAGCTGGATATAGCAGCAGTACTATGGGACACATCCCCTAGTGCTTCGACCAGTACAAAAATGTGAATAGGAGTCCAGCAGATAATAAAAACTGCCACAACCACAAGAACCAGCCTGGTGATGCGACGCAGGTTTCGATCTTTTTCTCGAGACCCCGAGAGGAGTCGTACACTTTTAAGACGCAGAATCATCAGAGTATAGCAAACAATTATAATGAGAACTGGAATAACAAATGCAAAGACAAAGACACAGATTTTCATGAATATGTCCCACCACACGTAATCTTTGTCTGGAAATTGCAAGGAGCATTCTGTGCTGGCAGTATCTGGGAATAAAGAAAGCAAGAGAAAATTACATTATTATTAGACATTCTAAACAGTGTAATTGTCATAGCATTAGCTAGGAAGTTACTATCATGTAATGTGATATTAATAAATGGAGTTATCATTAAATCACTCTAAGGAAAGCTTTCAGTTACCACTGAAAATGGTTTTATGCAGCTGTCTCTAGAAATTACTGAGAGAGTTTGCAGCTTTTTAAAATTCATAACATTGTATAAAATTTGTTTCCCATGGGAGGATCTAGAAAAGCAGATCACAAAAACAAAAAATTGTAGAGATGTTTTCATTTGAATCTCACTGATTAAAGCCAGAATGAGTACCATGTTCAGTGGAGCAGAAATCTCGCCATTATTATCAAACTACATATGTTTTTTCTGTGGGTGGACACAGATTTTTGGTATTGTGAATGGTGGGAGGTGAAGGAGGTTTCCATTGTAGGAAGATTTTGCCAATATACGATAATTTTGTAATAATCTTTTCCCATGTGCCTTCTTCAGTGCAAATAGAGCACACATGTTTGCATTCAGAAGAACTTATTTCCTGGCAACAGCTTTTTTTCTGCTAAATAGAAGCAAATAAAATACGTGTGCTCATGAAGTGAAAAGGAAGCTACGCTTTTTGCAGATCATGTCATCGAAAATGCAACCCGTGCAGAGACTGCAGGATCTGAGCCGCTGAGACCAGCCCACTCCCACTCTGATTGTCCATGCCAGGATTTAGAGCCACAGGCTGGCACGTGATTTTATGTTACAGAAATATTTCATCTGTGCCAAGGAGGCATCTAAGCAACGTAATACTTGAGGTTTCATTTGCTGATCTCATTGGAGTCTTCCAGCATATAAAACATAAGGAAAACCAAGCAATAAGGTAAATGAAAAGGCAAGAGAAGGGGTAAATTTACAACTACTATCAGCAGTTAAACTCTACTGAGGACTAGTCAAGGTAACACAGGTATTTTTCCCTCTGAATTGTAACTTAGATTTTATCCTCTAAAGCACTGCATTGTTCTTTAGATTTTTTTTTATCATTTTCCCTATTGAATTTGTCATTCCTCTATAAATTATTATGTATTGGCTTTTATTGAATTGAATCTAAGGGTAGAATGATTCAATATACTCTTGCACATCGCTTTTTTCATATCTGTCTCAAGCAGATAACAGGACTCTGACTAGCAGGACTAGTCAGAAAAGAAACCATCAAGTCATATTCCCCTGCTATAGAAATGTTTCACAAATCAAAACAATATTGCAGAGAATTTGTTTTGAGAAACAACTCAGAGAAGAAATTATCATTGTAGTCCATACAGACATTTCCAGGATTACATATCAGAAAGGTGTTGCTGGGTGATACTAAGTACTAAAATATTTAAATAGAAATAGTTTACAGCTAAAAGACAAATATTTTGAGGTTTTATTTTAAATAATATAACTAATGGATGATTCTTAAAGATGAAAACTGAAAAGACTTGTTTTTCAAGCCTGATACAGGATGCTAAGATGACAGCAAAAGTATGACTTAACAGGGTCTTGACACTGAGTTAATTTGTTTAAACCCTTTGTGATCTAGGTTTTCATAAGTGTAGTTGCTTTTACTTAATTTTATTTTAGAAATGTCAATAATCATCTTGAAAGAAGTTTTCACATTGATTATTAGTGTTATTTTTAGTAGATCACGACTTAGCTGCAGCAATAATATCAGGATGCAGCTATACTATCTAGCAAAGCTGCATCCAGATGTGTAGATCTGGTCTGGAAAAAAGTGAAGTGTGATCATGGATGACTGCTCTGGACACCACGTCCAGCTAGTCGCTGAAACCCACTCGCAGGGGAAATGGCCTCTACAGATCTATTGGCATAATTTCATATATTTATCAAAATTATAAGGTCGTGGGTTCCATACAATTCACAGCATTACATATATCAAGTGGAATACACATTCTTGTCATAATGCACAATATCAAGATAATTTTCTGGAACACTGGAGTAGAATAAAATCCAATTTATATTTTATTTTTACTGCTTAGAAAGGTGAAAAACTACATACAGTGCCACAAAATACTTAAGATTTCATATGGACCTTTTCAGCTCTGAAAGCCCAGTATTCCAAATACATTGATATATTTAAGGAAAAATACTAAAATGCATTTTAGATGGTATTTTAGTATATAAAATATACTAATTATATAAAATATACTAATATAAAATATAGTAATAAAATATATAACATTTTAGTATATAAAATAAAATATATATTTTAATGTGTTCAGTAAGCTACCATTTAAGATTAATCTTAATCTCGACATAGGAAATATATATATTGGATATATCACTGATTGTGCCTTTTTCAGCCATCCATACTCCTCTGTACTGAAACAGAACTTCATACCCTTACTGGCAATACTAAAAATACCTCTAATTTCATACTTTTTTTGTGTGTGGTTTTTTTTGGTGTTTGTAGCTGAACAGTTTGTCAGAAAGAAGGGCTCCATTAAGGACAGAGAAGGAAAATTTACACAGATGCAAAATGTATTCTGCGGGAAAAATGCATCTGAAAGGACACACCTGGGAGTAATTCTGTATTGTGATAACAAAACAGACTGAGTACGGTGAGGGAACTTTAAATCTAATCACTTTTCATTTGATGTTCAGTTGTTGCTTAAATCTGAATCCAGATGAGGCCCTGAAGCATATAAACAGCAACTGTTTTGGCCAACATAACGTAAAGATTCAGTCCCGAGCTTCAGCTGTCAGAAAAAGGGAGGATCCCTTCAGCATTTATCAGAGCAATTCATGAACACACCAGACAGGGTAAATGACACTAAATGCTCAAGAGAGACCTTAGGTCAGACAAGCAGGGATAAACAGTAGTGGCTGACAAGCATTTGCCAATATTTCCAACCTCATTTAGCCCAGCTGAGCTCTGTATTACCAGTCTCTGTTTCACAAGTTAAAAAAAGGGCTGCTGGCCACGTGGCATAAAAAAGGCATTTAATCACTGGGGACCTCAGAGCATCCCCTTGGTCTAAATGTGATGCTGATAGTGAATGACAGGAATATTCTATTTGTTAGGCGTGCTCCAACAACACAAGTGTCTGAGTCAATGTCCCATGGCCTTCAAGATCTCATGTGTGGCAAGACAATCATTCTTCCCAAATATGCCTGGAAGTTAATGTTTCCTGAGCTAGACACTGTTTTATACAGCCTGTCAAAACTTTACTAGGGAGAAGAATTACAGTACTGAAGACCAGGACATTTGATCCCTCAAAGGACTGAATGAAGAGTTTCCAGAGGGCTCTTGTCACTTACATACCAGAAGACCAACAACAAGAACAAAATCTATATGTCTTCAGCCAAATCTATCAGCCCTTGAGCAGCTGTTACTGAAATGCTTTTTTGCATTGATCTGCATCAAACAGCTTAACATTATTGTCTCTGCCAGATAAAACAGTGTCCTTGCACAAACTTTACCATTTGACTTGGGAGGAGTGAAACCTTTCTAAATAGCAAAGGTTGTTAATTCAGGAAATTATTAATAATTTTTCAAAAGATTATTTACATCTCAAAGAAGCCAAATAAATATGCATGCCTTCTATTTTATCAAGCCATCCATCAGCAGGATGACCCCAACCCAAGGACAGCATTTGAAGTCTCCAGCCTTTTGCAAACACTGAGGTACTATTGCACTGTGGTCATGCCTGTGGGTATGAAGTATATATGCCTGAAAATACTCCTAGCCTTTCCTTCTCAAGGAGGACTTCAAAATCAAATTAACCCCATAGCAAGGCAGTTTTTCTAATGAGTCATCAGCTACAGGGGCTAAATCCACAGTCTTTCAGGGATTATAAATTTCAAGCAAAGCCTACATATGGTCTGCATGCATATCTCATTGACTCCATGTTCTTATAGATGCTTCCCTATCATGGCCTGGATTTCCAGTTCCTCTACTGATTCTTATTCTCAGCTTTTCCACATCGTCATATTTACCCCCTTCCTTCCTTAAATAAGAATTTGAGATATTGTCATATATAATTTAGCTTGATTGTCTCTCTCCAGCTACTGACTTTTCCTTTCTTCACCATGCCTTCAAATTCTGTGAGATGGCTGGTGATAATAAACTCTCAAAAATTCCTGTTTCTGCTCTTAGAGATTCATCAGAATTGCTGTCACACCTACAAAAAGCACCTTAGCCCACATTTCAGGTTTCAACTTAACTGATTTTAGATTTGTCCCCTGTGAATAAATTCCTGCTTATTTTCCCCTGCTGTCCACTAATAGTTATTGATGGTGTCATTCTATCACACACAATGTTCCAAAGGCTATTTTGTTCCTTAGTTGGCCAGGGCATCTGAGCTTCAATTAATGATATGTCATACTGTAAAGTTCCACAATATGTTTCAAAGTGTCAGAAAATGATATTCACTTTTTGAGGAAGGAATCAGCCAAGTTTAATCAGTATTTAAACCTATATTTTATGTCAATTGAGAAATCTAAAGACTGAGTTTTGAATGCTCACACTCACCTTCTCTGACTTTGGTACCCCCAAGAACTATTGCAGATATACCAACAGATGAGGACAAGAGCCAGATACAGATGTTGATTATCTTAGCTTTGAGGGGTGTACGGAAGTCCAGAGCCTTCACAGGGTGACACACGGCAATGTATCGATCAACACTCATCATGGTCAGTGTGAATATGCTGGTAAACATGTTATAATAGTCAATAGAAATTACTATTTTACACAGTACATCACCAAAGGGCCAGGAGTTCATCAGGTACTCGGTGCTTTGGAAGGGCATAGTTGTGGTAACTAGAGCATCTGCCATAGCCAGGTTGAAGATGTAGATGTTGGTTGCTGTCTTCATCTTTGTGTACCTGCCAAAAAAAGTAAGGCTTTATTATTTTAAAATACGATTATGCTCATTCAGATATGTATCAGTCAGGCCTTGCCATAGTTGGGTTTTTTTAATGTCTTTTCTCATCTATGACGGAAATGCACACAAATGCAAGACCTTTGGAATAATAGTGAACAAATTTTTCTCCATCGCTCAGCACCCGCATTAGCAGAGCGGGTGCTAATTCAGAGCTATTCACCACAGGCAAAACCAGGTATATGAATATATTTAATCTAATTAGCCCAATCTTGGTTTCATTTCTATTTTTTCAAATCCTTCTACAAGAAAATATCATTGTTATACTTGCAAGTGATCAAAATGTTCTGTGTTTCCTTTCCTTATAGCTGACTATCAGTGATTGCGAGCAGTTATCCCATTCTCCAAAAAGAATCCGTGTTAATTGTGATGTCTGCTGGGCCAGATTATTTCTTATATCATAGTTTCTCTTTCTTGAATTCACTACAATGCCAGCTGATAGAAGTTTTAGTCATTTCCCTTCCTTGTTCCTTTCTTGCCAATTTTTCTTCTCTCTTATCATCAGCTTTTCCCAGTCCACTTTTTTGTGACTGCTAATGTAAAAGATGACTATTGTTTAAGTATGATACCACAGCGGGGAAGAAATTGTCATAGCAATATTTTTTTTCTGCATCCTTTAATTTCATCAAAATGAAGCACTTGTTTTGTCCAGATGGTAGAGAACCTCAGCCTACACAGAGGAATAGGATCTATTTTTTGAGGTGGCACACTGCTTTGTTCTGCCTCTGTGACAGTTCTGGGGGACAGCCTGTGGGACTGCTTCCAGCTCTGAGGTGGACACAAAGGATGAAGGAGAGCCTTAACAGAAATACACCTAACACTTCTTTCTGAAATGCTTCCCCCCAACTAGTTCGTTTGCTCATTGCTGCTAATTTATCATTTGATTTAATGACAGATTTTTCCTCAAAACTACTTCAGCCCGATATTTTGAGTGCGTGCCCAAACTAGAATATGCACATGTAACACACACAGAAAAACATGTTGCTATATTTTGCTATATGTCATTTATAATTTACAGTGGAAATATAAGATATGATACATAGGGAAATGTATCTATTTGCCTTTAAAACTTTGATGTATAAAATAGAAAAAAATAAAAAAAGTTGAGCAGTGCTGTCAAAATGTGCCCAATATTTAAATTAAGTATTCATTTAAAACATGGGAAAAAATGTTATTTTATGACCAAAGTAAAATGTTAAAAATAGCATTTTTTTTCCTAAAATACTCTAATTAGGACTTATTGCCAAAATAATGCCAAATGCTGGCTTGAAGCATAGAAAAGAAAACTGCAAGGGAAAAGAGAGTAAATCCTTCTCACCCACATGCCAACTTATCAGTCAGAGCTGGGCTTCTGCCCTCTCGCCAGATCAATCAACAGACCCTCCAGCAAGGGAGGCAGTCTGTCCTGTAGGTTGAATTATAGCCCTTTAGGCACAGTTCAAATACAAGCGTAAGAGTATATGGCTAGAAGAAACAAATATAAGACATACGAACAGACTAGGAACTTTCTTCCTGGTTAAAAAAAAAAAAAAAAAAAAAAAAGAATAAATGTCAGCTCCAAGTGTATCTCAGATATAAGACTAAACAAAAGTCCAGTAAACACTCAAATTGCAAATCTCTGCTAAAATGGACTAATTTCCATTAAATGTGTGAAATGCAGTAGTAGAAGGATGATTTTGTTTCTATGGACATCACTGTTTGATGTTTGGAATTTCTTGTTCATACTGCCAAAAAAAAAGCTATGGGAGGTTGGAATGGTTGCATAAAAAGCACCAAAAAATAAGTGAAGAGAAAGCAGAGCAGATTCTTTCTGTGAGTAACTTAAAGAGCTCAGCACATTTGGTTTATCAAAAAGAACACCAAGAGGTGATCTGATTACAGTGTCTGACGAGCTCACAGGGAGAAGATAGCAGGTACTGAAGAGTTTTTCATACTACAAGGAAAAACATAACAAAGACAAATAGGTAAAACTCTAAAACAGATAAACTCAGCTTAGCTGTCAGGAAAAATCTGTCATTCTTTCTAAGTTGATTACTACTGGGAAAAAAATACATAAGAAAGGGATAACTTTTCCACCTTTTGCTGCCTTCAAATCAAAGTGTGCTGCTTTGCAAAGGGTCTGCTTCAGTCAAATACAAGTTATTAGACTCAGCACATGGATATTTAAATAAAATGCAATGACCTTTGATAAGCAGAGATGACAAAACTAATAGTTCTTCTGAATTATTAATTCTGTAGATCTTTAGAACTTCCCCAAGAAAGGTTTTTCCCTCTTCCCAGGAAACTAGGGAAATACCTAAGAAGATTTTATTAGCCTTGAAAAAATCAAATATCTGAAAGTCTTTATATCTGGCATTTCCCATTCCTTACAACCTTAATTCTTTGTAGTGTGTGACACTACACCCATGCATAAAATATTTTCCCAGTGTCCCTTTTCCTAGCCTTCCAATGGAATAGGAAAGAACTACTGCAACACAGAACTAGTTTTTTAGACATCTTCAGCTTCAAATTTTTGAAGCTGCAGCATAAACCATGCTGTCTTTATCTGCACTGCTTACGTTTTATGTGTAAATTGAGCAAATTTTTGGGACTATGAAACACATGCAAAAAAAGATTATTTTACTCAGTACTATTGAGCCAACAGGAAGGACGTCTTACCATTCACAGGTAGAAAGAAATACAAAGTCATCCCAGCATCATCATTTAGACAACTTCCAATGTAACCAAATCAAAGCTGTTTATGGGAATATAAATTTAATGGGGAAATTAAAAAACCCACAGCATGCCATTTCTCCCATACAGCTTAGTGAAAGATTTGACTCATTTCAGGGGTGTATATGCACATAAAAATCCTTGCTTTGATAACCTTACCTAGGTGAATCTAGTCCTTCCCCACAGGTCACCAGCCTGGCAGTTTCATGACTAGGTGACCTTGCCCTAATCCACCCCAGTTCACATCCCCCAAATGCCTCCTTGCCCCACTCATTCTGCCCCAGAACAGGCACCTGAACCATTCTCTGACAGACTTTCAACAAGAAAACAGAAAAGCAATAAACAGTGCTCCAACAAATATTACATTTAGGCAGTCAGTTCTCCCAGGCACTGCAGAAGGGTCATGAAGGCTGCAGTGGTTGACCTCAGCAATTCTAAGCACAAGCATGTTTTACTGATGCAACCCCAAAACTCATTGATCTCACATAGCTGATGTAAAGAGCTCGACTGCTTTCACCTGAAAACATTGGCCTTGGTATAAATGAGATATTGGCCTTTAAAGTTGTAAGCTAGTATAGATTAAATCATACATTCATTTAGAAGTTCATAAAATTCAGAAATGCCTTTGAGAATCTGGACTCAATCATCCAAATGCCCTTCAGTGTTTTTAATTAAACACCTAAAAATCATTAAATGCCTTCATGCTTCTGAAGATATGTGCTTGCAGGCTTAATTGAAAGTCCAGTTAAAGTAAAGGAGTGACTGCTGTTGCTGTCAGATACTTTGACCACGAGGTGCTTTTCTACAGCTTATCCTATTCCACCAAAATATAGAAGGAAATATTTCAAATTATTTAGGGTTTTCCCACCATACCCTCCATTCACCCAAATGTGCACTTGAACAAAGTCAAAGCAGTGATTGTATAAGGAAATCTTGTCTGCCTTTGCCAAATTTAAATTATTGATCAATACCTGCTTTCATTTGAGTTAAAAATACTGCTGTCTGCTTTAATTAGTTTAGCAGGACAGATAGGGGAAACCTGGACAAAACTACAGCACAGATGGCAATAAATGACATTTTCTTAGTGTCTTTGAGATGTAAGTTGTATTGCTGTATAAACTGTTCACGTGAAATCACATGTCTAGGAAGTGGTTCATTAAATAATGAGGTTTCATAACAGAATGATAACTTTTTTAGTACTACATAGGAAAGTAAAGTCCCTCTTTTAAGTTAGGCACTAGAATCTCATTTCAAGAGGCAGCAAAACCTCTGATCACTTAAGCTGGTCGATCTAAAGACTGTTTGTTAAGCTGTAAGCAGGCATCATGCCTCTGTAGACTTTTAACAACTGGAAGATATATCAAAACTGCAGAAAAATAGTCAAGATCAAACGTAACACTTTCATTTGAATGGGGGTTTTTGGTGGCTATGTGATGGCAGCTTTTAAGAAGTGAGTTTAAAATTATGACTACTTAAACATCAGAAGTAAAATTCTCAAAAATAAAATTCTGAAATCTGCTACAATTTAGGCTAAGTTCACTTTACAAAAATAGAAATTTCTTTGAGACTACCTTTAGACTGACCCCTAGAAAATTTCCCCAATTTCTCAGTTGCGTCATCATTACTGTTCTTTTCATTCTGGAGTAGAATTTAATTTGCACATGATTTTTAAGACAGCAAATAAGTAGAATTCACACCTCCAGAGCAAGCTATCAATGACATTGTGGTAACAGAAGAGAGAAGCGTGCTACTGAGGAGTTGGTATGCTTTCAGAAAAAAATCTGCTGGTAAAGACCCTTAAAGTTATGGTCTCGAGCAGAGGGTGGGGGGGAATTCTAAAGTACACTGTGACATTAGAAAAGCTGATAAAAGCTGGGAAGGAGGCTCTGGTCAACCCTTTTTACTGTAACTGTAATAGAATGAAATGTTCCCTGCAATATGAAAAGAGAGATGGGGAAGTGAGCAAAGCTAACAAATCTACCACAACATTCTCCAGTAACAGAGTGAAAATACAGAAGCATATAATACAATGAGGTACAGCAAACATGTATTTTTGGCAGATACCTGGGTCAGTGAAGGAAAATGAAAGCTAAAGCACATCTAAAAACAAATTGCAAAAACTTCTATCAGCAGGGTGCAGGCTGTGTTCTACTAGGTTGCTCTGAATGAATTATATGGAGATCAAGCAGCTGAAAAGTCTAGCCAGAAAAGCTCTAAATCTCAGGACTATAATTAGGGTACACTCAATATAATACTGCATCAGGACAGGAAGAAAAAAAAAAACAACTGAGGAAGATCTATTCCAAATTGATACCATGTTGAATGGATGGCTCAGCTAAATCTTGGATCTTCATAATTCAATATAAAAGGCTTATGCCAATATGAAATGAAGACTGAGGTCATTTAAAGAATATAAAAATTTATATCTTGCAGTTTCATGTTCATATTGAGTTATATGTCATATGTTGAATAATAGCCAGAATTTATCAGTAGACAAGACATTGGAAAACACTTTAAATAAAGGCAAATATTGTTACACATATTTAAAGTTTGCCTGTCTTTAATATCAAAGTTGTTAGAAGCTGAAAAAAATTGTTCTCTACAAAATTGTATCCTAAAGTGGAATTCTCTTTATTAGTAAACATATGAAAACACCTATTTTAAGCAGCTTAAAGAAAAAAAGCGTGGTCTTGTCTTTTATTCTCCCCTCAGGGAGCATAATCTACCTGAATGTCGAAAGGTATCATAAAACCCCTACAATATACCACTGCCATTATTCCTCTGAACTAGCTATAAACTGAGGATGAACAAGACCTTGCAGATTTAGATTAGATGGGGAATCTTTTGTCTTGAGCTGAAGAACAAGCTTCTGAATTAGAGAAGTTCAAGTCTACATATATCTGGGTCAAAGTGAAGAAAAAGTCACATTACTTAAAAAAAGTTAACTATTTTTCCTCCTTCTATGATAAAAGCTTTTAACAGTTTTATGTGAGCTAAGAGCCTATTTTTGAAGACATATGAAAATGTTAAAAACTATGAAATTTTCACTTACATGATCTTGGTAGGATAGCTCAGAGGTCAAGATGCTGTGATTTATACTGTGGCTTAAAATTAATAATGAGAATGCAGAATTTCACAAAATTAGTACTTAATCTAAAACTGTTGTGTCTAATATTATTATTAAAGAGCCCAGACAATTAGCTTAGACTGTGTGACTGATTTTTTGATCATATTTGGTAAGTAGAGAGGAATACTAACCTTTTTAAGCACCTGACTCTCTTGAAAAACTTTATGCTGCTGCAGATGTTTTCCATTGATCAATCATGCTAAGGGGGTTCCCAGCATGTTACACAGAGCATCATAATCCTTCTTACTTGCCACAGGTATATTGCTCTAGTGAGTATTGAATCAATGTCTCTGACAGCATCCACCTTTCTCATTGTTCTTACATCTTGAAAAATTGGGGGTTTTTACTTTTTTTTTTTTTTTAATGAAGGACATGATCTCTGTCGGCAAAGTGCTTCACATGGGTTTATGGGAGAGGAAAGTGAGTAGGACAGAGATTGCCTGCAAAGAAGATAAAACCTCATGCTCAAGGCAACAGGGATAGCAGCTCCAGGAAAAGATTTCTCAGGGTCTTCCTTTCCTTGTTATTCTTTGAAGAGATCCTGATCTCCATAGGTAGTTATATATGCAGAAGTTGGTTGGAAGCAGCTAAATATTAAGAATGTTTGCTTCCCCTAGATGTTTCTGCAGGACAGACATAAGGAAAGAACTCAGAAACCTCTCACTCAGGGGTCTTGGGGTATGGGAATCACTCTTGTCCCCAAAATAAGGCACCTGGTCTCCATTTTCCCACAGGGATGAATAACAACTGACACTGCTGGGAATGTTTTACAGGACAACTATGCACTTGGATATGTGGAGACCCAAATACTCAACACTCCTATAATAAAGTTGAATGGCAGACAAGGGACTTTGCTTTATGACAAGTACAGGATCATGTGGTAAGACAACAAGTGCACGTATTAGTAGTGAGCCAGCCGAAGGCAAAGTCATCAGTCCCTCTTAGGAGGCAGCTGGGAGACTTTCTCTGGATTCTACTCACTTATCTGTTTTCCTTACCTGCCCTAGGGAAGCACACAGCACAGACCAACTGAACACACACATTCCCAAAGGAAATGATTCAAGTGAAATTCAAAAAACCTTAGGACACAGTCAGTTGAACAGAACAGCTGGTAGCTTCCATGGTGGAAATCTTCTTCTTCTTCCATGCACTTTCACAAACCGGTCATTCTGAAAGGCATGTCTAACAGGAAGTCCTGATGAAGTCCATCATCCAGCAGCAAGGTAAAATAACTTTTCTGAGTGTGAATACTAAATGAACATTGTATAGATTGTCTGACTTAGTCCTATGTAGCAGCTTCCCATCTGTTACTAGTCAAGCAGGTTTTTACCAGTTACCCTGCAGTAACCACAGTGGCTAGACTACCAGCAACGCAGTGGAAAGTGGATTTAGCTGTGTGGTCAGTCAGGAATTATAAAACCCTCTGTTTTCCATGTTCAGCATAGCTACTTTTGGGAAAACTAAATATTCACGCAGTGCACTGCTGAATGGCTCTGACTTTTGTAGCAGAGATGAGCAACTGTGTGTTACAGATGTGGATTGACGTAAAAAAGGGAGAAACCAAAAAAGGTTCTGCTCACTTTCTTACCATGTACTTGCAGAAATTCATACACTGAAGAAAATTGTGTTCCCATACTCTCTGTGGAGAACACAGAGATTTCATTGCAAAGAATGTCTCAAAACTGAGAATAGAAAACTGCCTAGAATTAATTTTCACTTCCATGGGGATTAGAAGATGAATATAATGAGAGCTGAACTCTCTGGCTTCAGGAGAAACAAATATTTCAAAGATAAGACATAAGCTAGCATACCAACTTCCCAGTAGAACCACAGAAATGCTGTGCAATTTTAAACATTCTTTATTTATATCCTTTTTGTATTTTGTAGAATGTCAACACAATCAGACATTCCTCTTCCAGTATCCTTGTTCTGTCTGTACACATCCCTTCCTCACAGCTAATCCAGTTTGTGCACTCATGTTTGTCTATAGAAAAAAATGATATTACTACTTCCTTTTCCTCATGCCTCTCTAACTTCAAAAAGAAAATAACAATAAATATAGCACAAAGTCTTCTTTGAGGAGAAAAGCACAGATTCCACACTTTGCAAGAATTATCTGGTATTTGTAGATGGGAGGATCAAAATGGAGAGATGAAGTAAACTTCTTGGAAGCAGAGTTTATCTAAGTTTTTCTGCATGCTTTTTCTTTAGAAAGAAATATGTAACTGCAATCAAAACTCTTCTTAGGAATCCATCTGTTTCAGAGAATTTAACTTTAGGGACAAACTAATCACAGTTTGAACAGACAGTGAGAGTAGGCAGGACAGGAAGATTATGCTCCCTTTTTCTTAATGGATGCCAGGCAATCTAAATCACACAGTTAAGAATTTCCTGCCATAAGACATTTTCAGCAAATTTAGGATCCTCTCTCAGAAAAAAAATAAATGAAGGGTGCTCATTTTGTCCTCTTCACCAGAAAGGCTTAGCCAGTCTGCCATCCCAAAAGGCATCTCCCCACTATGCACCCTCCCCATGCTCCATTCAAGATCATGAGCTTCCCACCACTCTCCTGTCTGAAAATAAGCAAGCTGTCTCCAGCTTTCTGCCTTGCCAGCAGCCAAACCAGAAAGTTCTTGTAAGTTTTCACACCCTGCCAGTTCAAAAAGGCTCTCTGTAATTCATGTTGCTTCCAGACACTGATTCCAGTTACGCCTTTCTCTGAAATAAGTGATTACCTGCTGTTAGCCCAGCGGAAATGTCTGGATGGATACCAAATTACTTTTCAGAAGCCAAACAGATTATTCACTATAAGCTATAGCCTCTCTTTAATACTGCCTGTAGTAAATATTCCTTTAAAGCCTTTCCTCTGCTCTCCCTGCTTATTTTCAGTATCAGCTATTCTTATCACAGCATCAGCGTGAGATGAGTTTCTTGCCCGCTTATAAATTCCAGGTCTCACTTAGTCACTGCCTATCAGGGTTTTAAAAGTATTAGAAAAATTTACATTTTGTTTAAATGGTCTGTGCTTGTCAGACTATCAATATTCTTTCATAAAATTGTCCTCTTCCATCTTTCCTGTTGCCTTGGCCTTTGTGCCATCTGTAAAAGCTTCTGGTAATGATTAGTCTTCAGAGCTGTGATGGAAATTACGTCAAGTTTGGACAAACACTGCAGAATTTATCAAAATTAACTCCATTCGGTGAGGCAAGGCTAGATGCTCTTTGAAGTCCTGTGATGAATTGCTATCGATCCCATTTGATGCCTCTCTACTGGTAAGGAGTCAGATGTTTGATTAGAGAAAAAACAGGTTAAAAGTCATAAACTTCACGAAGTATAGTACAGCTCAGCCTTTGTCTTTAGCAGCCAAACCCTTGATTTCATAAAAGAATGAAATCATCCAAACTGTCAGCAATGGGAAACAAGTAATTCAGTTATGCTGACTCTTCTGGACCTTCATTTTTTATTTCAGAACAATATTTTTTCCAAATATAATTTAATAAAATTAGAACAATAATTTAAAGAAAATTAACAACTAATCTCTTGGTGTTATCAAAATCTATTATTAATCTAAATCAATGTACTGAATCTATTTCATTTTTCTGTACTTTTTTTTTTAAATATTTTCATTCTTGTTTGGAATGAATGGTGGAGAAATTTTAAACACTATTTGGCAAGGAGTCAAGCTTATGTGACATTTCTTGACACACTCTTCCTGTTGTGTAAGATGCCATTCAGTTCTATGAACATGAGAACAAAAATGTGTAAGTGGTTGAATTTTTTCTTCAACATTAGACTAAGCAGAGGATTATAAGCTTTCCCTTTTCCCTTAGGAATCAATCTACGTATCTGTGAAACAATCTCATCTTAAAACTTTTTTTGAATGTATAAAATTATTCAGTTCACTGGAAGCTTGAAATATAGATTTAGAAGAAATACAGGATTGACTATTTAGGATCCTGTTGATATCAGCTGGTCTCCGTAGATAACTTCAGGAACAATGGAGGTAAGACACATACATAGAAAAAGTGCATCTGGAGTGGATAAAAGACAGCACCTCTCAGAGTTTTTACCAGAGTATGTTTATGGTTCTGATATCGGCAAATCCACAGTTAAAGTTTTAACTTCAGTTGGCAGATTTTTCTTCCCCTCCAACTGTCACAAGAAACTACCATTTTGTTTAAAGCTAGCACTGAATTTTAGAAAAATAAAGTCATGAGGGAGGAGAAATGCAGGAAAAACACTTTTTGCTTCCGAGGACAAGTAGTTTTATTTATCATCTTCAACCAACTATTTCACCACCAGAAATATCCTTGAAGACCTCAGAGGCAAAGCTAATCTCGAAAGAAAATGTTTGGGACTGAGATAGACTTCTAGTCATGCCAAGAGCCACATAGCTAAATGACTTTACTTAGGTGAGGTCAGATAACTTCACCTGGTACCTGGAAACCCATTCCATGGTTCCATTTCTCCTGCATAGGAGAGGACTATTCTTCCCACATAGTATCTGCATTTCCCACCAGTGCAAGAAGCAATGGGATTTCCTCTTGGTCTCTTGCTATCCCTCCAGGAATAGCAGCAGTAACAGGAGACTGTTACATTCTACATGCCATGGCTCGGCATGAACAAGGCACTGCGCATCCACTCAGCGGTCTGCTGGCTGACAGCAGATCCCTGGGGATGATACACATGCCACATAGCTGGTCCAAACACAGGGAGAGTTCCTGCAAACCACCCACCCGCACCACAGTGAGAGCCGACCGCCATGGGCATGAACAGACTGCCAGTCCATTGCTTACTCGAGACAGAGCTTTTTCTGCACAGTAAAGATAACCACTCTACATGTGTCTAAGGAGTTCAAGGTGTTTACAGGAGTCCTGATCTTGCTTCATTAGTGTTTTTAATGATTGAAATTTGGCTTTTAAATCTAACTATTGCTGTATGTCTAAAGTCAGTGACTACCAGATCTCCATTGTACTTGTGAGGAAAGTGACCTTGCAAAACAGGAAACAGTGTTGAAGCCTGGTAGCAAGATCAAGAGAAGAATCCAGGTCTCCTGATAAATAGTTTAATAGGCCATGCTGTCACCACACTAAAATAACATTCCCACTCAGACTTCCAACACAAACCTCTCCTCACAGGAGCTGCATCAAACTCTGCTACTTTTCAGAGTTCAGGAGTTTGTACATGTGGTTGAAATGTCATTCTCATTATTTTTCCCTCTGAGAAAACTCTGAGAGGGTTTTTCCTCTCACCAGAAACACACCCCACCACACCTATAAAAAATATTGGACACCCAGCATTCTATGCACAAGCTGCCGAGATGCTGACTTACTGGTCTCCATGAGCTTCTCTAGCAGCACTTGTGCAAAAGTAGTAAAACCAGTCCTGTAGTCATAGTAAAGGAAGAAATTGGCCAAGGCCTGCCTATACCACAGGCTACGGCTGAATTTGAGTCAGTTGCTGAGGCATCTTAAGACTCTGGAATCTCCTAAGTCTACCACAGCATTGACACTGCAACAGTTTCACTGAAATCTCAGAACATAAGAGGTCTTTTTTTTGTAACCCAAAAAGTGACTCAGTGTCAAATCTGAAGGGATCAGGCAGTTAGACTAGATGATCATTGTAGTAGTTACAGCTGAGTTATTTTATAATATTAGACTATGTTTAAAAGAGCAAAGGGAGAAGGAGCAGTGCCTGCCATGGCTGCCAGTCCAGGGTTTAGGAGAGCAGATCTGGAATTCAGAGTTGAGAAATTTCAAAAAGGGGCCTCACACAAACCCTGTACTCAGCTGGAGGGTAAAGAAGAGCCACAATCTGTCCCCATTCTCCTTTGGAGTTGTGGCACCTGGAGGAGAGGTAATGAGGGATGTATGGGGGACACGATTTGCCTATCCCTTACCATCTTCTCTCAAGAGCTTCCCATAGACCCTGATTTTCCTCACAAAAGGACATCACTGCTGGATACATTGTTATGGGTCATTAAAATCCATTCTAAGAGAAAATCATGCAGAGAATGGATGTGAGGGGAAAAGGGAGGAAGATGAGAGGTAAGAACAAAAATATACCTCTTGCACAAACGTTTGAAATATTTCAAAATCATAAGGAATGTTTGAAAACTATAAGCTTGTAAACTTGCATTTTAGCTAATGATTCTAGAAGTGGTTAAAACATTGGCCACAGGGAAAGCAACAGGTGTTTTGTCATTCTTGTTTATTTTTTTATTATGTAATGGACCAAGAGGAAATTGAAGGACAGACTAATGTAGGAAATAGTAGGAAAGCAAGTCACAGCTATCTAGAACCTCACAAAAATAGTCTTAGGAGGGTAACAAAAGGAGGGAAAAAAGCAAATACGTATGGACCAGTGTAATCCATACATGCTAACTTTAAAGGCAAAGTTTGGATTTATTTCCACTGCCCAGGCCAGTTAATCAACTATCATCGTTAGTGGCTGATGGCTCAGAAAATCTCTGCCTTTGCATCTGCGTGACTGTCAAATATGGAGCCTCTCTTCTTGCAGAAATACAGAAAGAAATTAAATCTCTACTCTGAAGGAAGGTCAAAAAGGCATGCAGGATTATAAAAAGTACAGCATCACAAAGCTGGGGTCAACTAGTTTTTTCAAACTGACCACAGGCATCTTTCTTTATTGCACTATGAAAGGAAATTTTATTTTCATTATTCATGATTATAACCAGTTATAACTCTTCTTTTGTAAAGTACCTTATCAACAACACTGTTCCTAATAACTTCCCCTTATATCCTCTGGCAGTTATTTTGTCATCCTGCAAATGTTTTACCCTTCTTGTGCATGCTTTACTAACAACATCCCTTCCAATACCTCCTTTTTTTTCTGTGTACAAGCTGATTTCATCTGAGCAATGGATACTGAAAAGTTTGGGGGGGGGTTCAGAATTTTTAGCAGGACTCAAACAGACTGTAAAAAGTCAAAAAAAGTTGCATGATTTCAGTCCCCTCGGTTGCTCATTATCATCCTGCTGATTTGCACTATCCAAACATGCCTACAAATTGCAAACGAAAGGGACAAAAAGAGGAAGAAAGCATAGTGAAAACTAAAATATACACCAATACACAATTGTAAGTGTTGGTGCATTTCACCAAGTGGTTTAATGTGAAAAACTCACTAACACAGACACAATGTTTTCTCCTCTTCTCTGAAAAACAATGGGAAAGGTGTTTTATCACCTTCTCTGCTTTCTTCAATCCACCATCCACAACTGGAGTTAAACACTGCTAAACAGAGAAAAAACATTCCTTGTTTTTCCTACTATCTTTACAATTTCTTTCCCCCCACCCCCCCTCCTGTTAAACGGACCAGTGGAAGCCAAGGGGGAATGTATGAGTGTCCACATGACTGGACACATAAGCTGTCCCTTGGCGTCTCCTCACAGTGGAAAAAAGCTGCCCTTCCACTCAAGCTTTTTTTCCCTCGGATGCCAGCAGCTTGTCATCCCTAGAGGGCAGCCGATGAACACGGCTCAGGGGCACAAAACGCCTTCCCTCAGGCTGCACGACTTACCACTTTTAACCAGCTTGTCTCTTCTGTCTATAACTGCATGTCCAGGCAAACCAGTTTGACTGAAAAGGTTTGGGTCATTTCCATTGCTTTTTTCCAGCTCTTCATGGATGTTAATCCAGAGAGCTCCCATAAACCACCCCTCCTCCACCCTGCCAGATTTAGGGACAGTCTTCTGCCTCTTCTTACTCAAAGCCCCTTCTTACCTTATGATGACAAACATGACCAGGGAGTTTCCCACCAAGCCGACAACGAAGACCACTGAGTAGACAGCAGTGATGACGATGGGAATGGCGGGGGAGATGCTGGTGTGGTTGTGCTGGCCATCCCCAAGGGCCCCAGTGGCATTGCTGTCGTAGTCTGCCCAGCCGAGGAGCCAGCTGCTGCTGGTGCTGGGGGGTCGACAGGGCCCCGGGGAGCAGATGGAGTCCAGCTCTTCACGGAAAATCTGTACAGGGGCATCCATAGGGGAACAGTCCCCACAGGCTAGAGGGAGACAAGGAGGAGAGCGCAGACAGCAGGAGGCAACTATGCTGGAAAAGAGGGAAGAGAAAGGAAGAAACAGAACTGCTATCACAGCCACCAAACATTAAGACCTCTGACACTTGTATGTGTTAAGGGGAGCTCTGCTGTGATGGGAATTGTAATTTGCTGAGCAGAGATTTAAGCAAATCGCATTCATATTAAATAATTGCAAGTTTTACATTTGCTATGTAATGCTGCTCCTCCAAGTGCACAAGGAAAGTTTTCCTCCACTTTCAGAGATTGCACAGAGAAGCAAACCAGATGGGAATAGTTCAGATCCACCCCCACACTTTAACCCTGTCTTTCCCATCCTCCATATTTATGTTGAAGTGTATCCTAACAAGGGCTCCTGAATGCCTAAGCTCTGCTATAAAGGGGAAGGAGACAGAAATCCACCATCCCTCTGCACACCTCTTTTAACATCCTGCCCTGACTTATTTTTTCCTGATCCCGCACCTGCTTTCAAAGAAGAGACATATTAATGACAAAAAATACCTCTTTCAGTCCAGGAAAAGGAGCGGAGTCCTCAAAGAGATGTTCTTTGCAGAAAAAAAAAAGAAAAAACCAGCTGTGCTTGTCTCCTGAAAGTACCACTGCCCTTCTAGGACTTTTGAACCTGAGGCACCTGTGCCCTCGGAGAGGTGTGCTGGCAGCAGAGCCGGTTGCCAGGCATGAGCCGAAACGTGTAGCAGCAGCAATTGTTGCTGTTCCAGCTCCCACCACTTCGCCTTTTCTCTCTCAGGCTCCCTCTGCGTCCCTCCCGCTCTGCCGGGGCTCCAGTAGCACTCTGCACTGATGCACACGTTCTCCTCTGTCTCTGTCCCTGCAGCTCAGAAGCTCACATGACTTCTTTCTAAACACTGAGAGGCAGATAAATTAAAATAAAAGCAAGAAATATGTTCTGCAATGAATAAATGCTTATTTTTAATACACTTTTCCAAGGTGCCTTTCCTCATTCTCTCTGCTTTCCCAGGCCTCAAGCAATGATCCTTTCTGTCTTACTGAACCCCACAGGATTTCAGACTAGTAGATGCTGACTAAAACAGGAATATTCAGTTTAGATGCCTTGACTGATCCATCTGCTATTTCATGCCGCAGCTCCACAATTCTGAATCCAAAACATTTTCACTGGATCTCTGTGCCCCTGTTCCTTTGCACCTGCAACTTGAAAGAAAGTCAGAAGCTGGCTACCATAGAAAAGGGGGGCACCCCTGTTACTGTCCTAAGTTTATTTAAGCTGTCCCACACCATGTGAGAAGCCAAGAATTCCCTGTAGCATTGCCAGAGATCCATTCTCTTTCAGCTCTAGCTGCAGCCAGAAATGGAGAGAAGGTCTGTGCAGAAATCACATACCTCAGAGTTCATCCCTAATATACTCCTTCAAGCAGGGGTTGGTAAGGCACCAATATGTGTTCAAGATATCCTTGAATTTGCTCCTTGAAATCCCCACCAGGAATCTCTCTAAATGGCAAACTGGGGGAAGAAAGGCAAGATACAGAGTTGTTCCTACTCCTTTGGAAAAGGCTGAGAACAGCCAGACTGGCTGCATCTCAAAGTGTGTAGCAGGAAAACCAGTCTCTGAAGAGAACAACAGACTGACGTGCTTCTATGCATATTTCGTGAAGCCCAGACAGTTAGGAAAGGGGCTTTGGGTTCTTCATTCTTTCCCAATGGTGAAACTTTACTTCCTGCTCCTTTGTTGAGTGTCTATGATCAGGCTGAGTTTTCTATTCTAAAACAATTTTTTTCTAAACCTATAATCAGGATGAGAAATTATGTCAGCTCGGAGTCGAAAGTCATGTAGAAGATTTAAAAGGTACAAAATCCCCTCTGTTAGAGGAAGAGGCTTGTTCAAATGTGATGATGCTTTTGACTGTGGTCACTGTTTTCTCCAGAACATCAGCAAGTGCTCGCTATCATCTGTATAGAGCTGTCTAAAAACTTCACACTTGATGAAGATGGATAAAAATACAAAATAAGCATGTGACAAAAACATCTCTGAGCCAGGGACACAGACCTGAGACAGTAATAATTTTTTTGAACACAAAGCAAGATCCTAACATAAAACGTACTCCAATCCTGGTTTTATCCTCTGCAATCCATTGGTTCCCGCCCATGTGTCAGGGACTGAAATGGTTAATGATTTACACCTTCTAGGATTGCCAGGGGACTACTGCAAGCTGGGAAGAGGCAGCTGAACCCATCCCCACCACCAGTGCTACTGAAGATGTCAAATCCTGAAAAGGGGGGGAAGAGTCATGTTTGCCATGCCCTTCACATGGACTCTGCGCTGCACTGTCCGAGATGTTGGAGGTTCATGGCACAGCCCATCAAAGCCCATATCCTGCCAATCCTGAAAAGCAGAAAAAACCTCTTTACCATGCCCCTCACAGGAACTCCGAGCAGACCCAGGAGACACTGGAGGCCCATGGCATGGCCTATGACACTACCAATGGATATAATGACTCATAACTTCTTTGAGTGTGTGTGGTTTTCCCTCACCCACCCCCAATGGAGCAAGGCCGCCACTTCAACTAATAGACATGGAAGCTTCAACTATCAAGTTTCATCGCTGGACCCCGTGTGTGGTGACTATATACATTTTTCCATTCTCTTTTCTTTTCCTTACTCTCTCTTACCCTTCTCCTGTCTTTTGCTTTGTCTCCCTTATGCATTTTCCCTAAAAGTTGCCTTTATACCATATTGCTATAGATGATAGATACAGATGGTAACACCCAAAACGGCAGCATACCTGTTCACTTTTGTAACAAAATTGTTCTAAAATAAACCCCACATATATATGTTTTCAAACACCAATTATTCAGTGTCATTTCACTCTAATCCATCTTAAGGGATTTATTAATCTGGGTTACCCACACATACACCCTTTCTAGGGCAGATCACAACACCATGTGCTGAACAGAACTACTACTGCTATATCTTTTCATGCATAACTTTACTTAACAATTTTCAACTTCTTGTTAACATCTTCCCCAGACTTCTCTATATTCTAGAATTAAAATATACAGAAGAGCTTTAAGATAGCAATATTTTAGCACTCATTAATAATTTAGCTCTTATGAGCAATCATTTTGTCATTTGCAATTGCTGCAGGTGGATCAGAAACTTTTATATGGGTAAGAAAAGCCTCTTATCGCTCTGCATAAATCAGCAGCATAGATGATATAAAATAACAAGATAAATAGCACCAGTGGCTGGAGAGTAAGCTGCTCATTCTCTAGCTAAATTCTGTACAGAAACTGTCCGTTGATCTTAAAGTTTGCACAAAAAAAGATATGCTCACAACTGTGGTCACTGATCCTTAAGAGAGTTTGCATTGCAACTACATGAGACTGGAATGAGGTGGAGTCTCACCACAGCACCACAAATTATTGGTGAGCCAGAGGCATCATGAAAGCTGCCTAATGCAATTGTGTGTGTGTTCCATGTTGGAGGCTCCACTTCGACTCTTGGTTACTGTAGGTCTTTGCAATGCAGTAGAAAACAAGTACTTGGCCTAGGGAAATGTGTTGTCTTCAGAAAGCGAAATCAAAATTGTATACATCGGTAGAAAATAATCTTTTCCTTTCTTGTGATTGCTTTCTCGATGAAAACCTGAATATCTGGATTATCAGCAGGATACTGGAAACACCTGCAATGATATCAAAAGAAAAACTAGGGGCGGAGGGAGAACCACTTTCCATCACCATCCTCCTCTCCTTCATCACTCAGCTGCTCAGTGCCTCTGTGCCCTTCCCAACAATCCCCTGAAAAAGGGCAGGAGTCTCCTGAAGTCACAAGGGGAGAGGAAGGCAGTGTTTGCAGGTGACCTAACCCAGATTACCCACACACTGATGCCAGAAGTCCCTGTTCCTTCTGAGGGCGGACATCAAACAGGTTGTCTTATTATTTCAAAGGAAAGCAAGGAAATATTAGAGAACAAAGACATCACAAAAACATAGTCTCACTACTCAGCTGCAATTTCCCCCCAATACTGCTCTTACAACATGTGGCTTTGCATGCCCCCCAGTTTTTTGCTATGATAGTTTAGACCCGGTGTTCACCTCACTGGGCTTTGGGAAACACAACAGAAATCACTTGACTTTTTAAATTTAGAAAACAGAACTATATACCAAATTCTATGTTTGGCGAAAATTGTTTAAGTTGTGAATTCCAGTCCTCAAAAGTAAAAAAAAACCTTCATTCAGCTGTCTGATACCTAGGAGCTACAACACATGCATTTACTCAAGGTTTTATTTTCTCCAGGCTGTCTACCTCAAGGCAACCATAAACTTGGACTTTTGGATCTGTAAAGTGTTTTCTTTTGCAATCCTAGTGAAATTCTTTGAATTAATAAGAAATATGGGAGAAGGGAGATATGTGATATTTAACAATAGCAGATAGAAAGGTCTTCAGCATTCTTCAGTCTGTTTTTTTTTTTTTTTTGTTTTACCAAAAGCTAACGGGCTGCCTGCATCAGCACAGTATTTTAAAACTTGAACAGTGTGCTGGGACATTAATTCAGCCCTGACTCAGGGATAAGAATGAACCACATTTAATCACTGGTATGACTCTGTGCAGCACCCGCTCACCGCGCTGCAGCAGAGACCCGGCTCCATCACTTTAGGACATGCAGGTTTTGAGTGAAAGCTGTTAAGGTGCTGACGTTGTTTCCCAGAAGACCATGACACTTTATGGTTTTAAGTCAAATATGCAGGATAGGGCAGACCTTGAAGCTCAGCCATGAACTATAACACTGAATACTTCAATATAGGATCATTTGCAGAGGTCACCTTCTATTCTAGAGGCTGGGAGGAAGACCAGATGAGTTAGGAGGAGCACGCTATCAAGATGCGTTTTCAGCTCATAATTGCTTTTGCTACCTGATTGACCAAAGGCCACAATAACAGTGAACCTGAGTAAAGGTAGGAGATAATGGAAACACTTTGTGGTGGCTCCAGTTGCCAGGGAAACAAAGTTCTCCTGTCTCTCTGCCTCTAGAAATGTTAGCTCTCTGTGTGAACACAGCTTTTGGGAAATGGTATGTTTTACCCTCTTCAAAGACCAGCAAGGGAGAGGGAGGGGGAAAAGAGAGATGGGAAAGTATATGTAATACTAGCTAAACACCTTTTGTACACATATTTTGTTCACAGTAGACTAAATATTCAGCATAAGACTTATGTTTGGTCGGGTTTTTTACTTGTAGATGGTAGAAATTACATTTTAAAAAAATATGGCACATATAATAAAAATTACTGTTACAGATCTCCATTTTCACCTTCAGAAACCAACCTAATAAAATGCTGAGCACTTGGGACAGTCTCTGTGGCCTGTCTCAAGACATGTCCACCTTCCACAGAAAAGTCCTTGGGAGGGTATGGAGACACTAGTCACCCTCAAGCTGTCCACTGCAGGAAGGGACTGGGGCAAGTGTTGAAAAGTTTCTGACTTTAGGACTTTAAAAACGAGGGGTGTTATACAGAGAAGAGCCAACTGGCAGTGAGGAAGTCAGTGACTGGGATTAAGGAGTTCAGAAGATCCCAACAGGAAGCCATCTGCTTCACTCTGCTGTCACCCTGCCTCCCCCCTGCAGCGCTTCCCTGGCAGTAGACCATGGCACACATGCCAGCACCTTGGAGCAGAGGCAGAATTGTCAAAGCACATCTCCACTTTGCCATCTTCCCTGCATTTCATTCATCTCATCAAGGTCCTCAGCTGTAAGTTTTATAACTTCTAACTTTCCTCAAGCAGGCTAGAGCTGTGTCTCCCGAGGTGATACAAGGATGCCTAGAGCAGATGAATGAGAGCTAAAGAAGAACTTTTAATATTTCTCTTTAAAAGAGAAAAATTTAGTATTCAGATATCTGTATAACAGATATCTGTATAACAGATATAGATACAGATATCTGGTCTACAGAGCAGTTCATCTGATACAGTGTTTTTTTTAACTAAAAAACCCAACTAAACAAATCACACAAACAAACATAAAGAACCAACAACAAAACAAAACAATTAAGTCTCTCTAACTATTATTTACAATTATTTACTTTTCCTCTGGGCATTTTCTGTTAATCATCTTTCACAGCAAGTTGACTTCCCAGCATGTGGAAGCACGGTTCTGCTGGTAAGTGGTTGTACTCTTCCAGGAAGGGAACTGGAGTCTGCTAACACAACCCAAGCTTCCACCCAGCTTTGATTCTGAGACAGGAGATTATACTGATGTCATTGATAAGTTTTATGGGAATAAAAGCTGCTGTAAGATTAACCTTGTCATTTCATTTTAGGATGATCCCAGTGGATTGTGTGGGTTAAGTATTGACTCTTCCCCACAGAGCTCAAGCTCCTGCAGAGACTTGTCTTTACCTTTTTGACACAAAAAGAAAGATGATTCATTTCCAGGAGGGGTAAGAACTGTGTTGATTATATGCCAATGATACCTAAATCTTAATCTTCTTTGCTTCAGACTTAGAATGCTTGTTGACTTATTCTAGTGCCTGGCAGAAATAAGAGAAAAATGATGTAGTTGAAGCTAGAGAAAAGAAAATTTTACACCCACAGCCCCTAAACCTTGCCCCTCCCATCTTCTCTGCCTCCTCTTTTTGGCACTTTCATTCATACATTATGAATGGCTTAAAGACAACAGTGTTGTGAATAAAAGAGTGGTGACCTTAGCTCTCTGAATAAGGGATTGTGCCTGCACCAGCTGTCTAAACCAGTCTCCAGAACAGAGTGACTGCTGACTCCAGGATGAAGTGGGGAAAGCTAAAGCCCCCATAGCCATTGCCCCTTTCCTTTTCCCAGCTAATCGAGCCCTATCAGTCATTCAGTCAATGCCACAGAGAACCTAGAGCTGCGGGAGTGAACAGTCCATTAATAGTGATGCTAAGAGTGGAGAGAATCAAGAAAAACGAGGTGGGGAGGACACAGCTTTCCTCAGTGGAGGAGCAGGAGAGAATGAGAGAGGGATTTCTTAAACACACGTGTACCAGTAATGCTCAAAAAATAAACCATTAATTACTGGAGGTTATTTGGGTTTATTTAAGTCCCACGGAACAAAGGGTTAAGAACTGGCAAGCAAGTACTAGAGAACAAGAGTCAGGGTGAAGCACAAAATTTTTCAAACTGCACGAAGAGCGCATTTATCCAGGGCTTACACGGAAAGAACACGCGTGTCCCGTAGGCAGGGGGAGCCGAACTCCCACGGGAGCGGCAGCTGGTCCCGCCGGGCAGGAACAGCAGGGGGTGCCGGAGCCCCGGGAGCCACCGGGACCAGCACCGCCCGCCCATCCCAGCTGCGGGACCGGAGCCCCCGGGACCCCCCAGCTCTGCCCGGGAACAGGGAGCAGGCAGAGCGTGTGAGCCCCTCCACAGCCCACTCCCTCGCCCCTCTGCCTGCACTTTTTTGCAGCCGTGCTCCGTTTTCTCCCTGCTTACGTTTCATAGAATCACAAAATCGCAAAGGTTGAAAAAGACCTCTAAGATCATCAATTCCAACAGTCAACTCAGTTCTGCCAAGCCCACCATTAAACATGTCCCCAGGTGCCACACCTACACATCTTAGAAATACCTCCAGGGATGGTGACTCCACCACTTTCCTGGGCAGCCTGTTCCAGAGATTTTTCCTAATATCCCATCTAAACCTCCCTTTGTGCAATTTAAGGCCTTCTCCTCTGGTCCTGTCATTTGTTAACTGGGAGGAGACTGACACTCATCTTGCTAAAACCTCCCATCAGGTAGGTGCAGAGAGTGTTAAGGTGTTCCCTGAGCCTTGTTTTCTTCAGGCTAAACAACCCCAGTTCCCTCAACCGCTCCTTATCAGGCTTGTGCTCCAGACCCTTCATCAGCTTCATTGCCCTTCTCTGGACATGCTCTAGCACATCGATATCTTTCCTGGAGTGAGGGGCCCAAAATGGATCACAGGATTCAAGGTGTGGCCTCACCAGTGCCAAGTAGAGAGGAATAATCCCTGGCCCTGCTGACCACACTATTTTCAGTATAAGCCCAGATGCCATTGACCCTCTTGGCCACCTGGGCACACTGCTGGCTCATGCTTAGCCAGCTGTCATGCAGCACCAACTCCTTTTCCACTGAGCAGCTTCCCAGACACTCTTCCCCAAACCTGTAGTGCTGCATGGGGTTGTTGTGTCCAAAGTACAGAACCTGGCACACTGCCTTGTTGAACATCATGCAATTGGTCTTGGCCTATCAATCCAGTTTGTCCAGATCCTTCTGCAGAGCATTCCTGCTCTCCAGCAGATCAACATTCTTGTCCTTGGTGTCAGCTGTGAACTGACTGAGGGTGGACTCGAAATCCTTGTCCAGATCATCAATAAGATGATATTAAGACATTAAATAGGACTGTCCGCAGCATTGAACCCTGAGGAACACCACTTGTGACCAACCAACATCTGGATTTAACTCCATGTACCACCGCCCTGAGCCTGGCCATGCAGCCAGATTTCACCCTGCAAAGAGTACACTCATTCAGGTAGTGAGCAGCCAGAACTACTCAATGGTGTCAAGCAACAGCAAGGCACATATTTTAAGCCTTTTGTAGTCATTTGCTTCAGCATTTTAGATGATAAAGTCAAAAAAGACATTCAAGCTCATGTATAGAATGTCACAGAGAGGACAAATGGCCATTTCACACTGTCTTATTTGATGCTGTTACTAAACCATAGATTACTAAGTGTGAAAATGAATCCAAAAACCTGTGCAAGTGTTTTGCAGCATATGGAATTGTGCCTTTTGAGATGGGTTTAAATAAGTGATGCAAGAAGAAAATGAGTATGGGATCAATTTGTCAATTGTTTACAGCCAATTTCGGTATCAAACTGGAAAACTCATGCTTCACTTAGAAGGGGATTTAGTGAGCAACATAAAATACCGAAGTCCAATTTTATTTTCATCACTTACTGTGTGTAGCACCACTAAATTCAGTAATACTGCTAATGGAGGAAAAATACCAGGCTAAAAATTTCATTTCTAAAAGACCAGGAGGAGGGGAAAGAAAAGAAAATCAATAGAAGCGTAAGAGAAAATTGCAAGAGCAACCCAAGCTCAACAAAACCTACAGAAGGGGAAAGTATCTGTACAGCATAGTGGCATCAAGAAGAATATCAAATGAGAATTAAGAATTTGGCAGGGGAACAAAGAAACTCATCAGAGACTTAGGCATTAAACTGAAGTATATCCCATGACTGGGTTCTCTTGACCTTTTTTCTGATTTCACCTCTTTTACTGTTAGTATAACTGCCTATTATTATAAATTATCTGCATATTCATAAAGTAAATGGCACCAAGGCAGTTCCTTTTTATTTGAATGAATTAGAATCCCATACCGGCTAATTTTCCTAAGTACTTTTCAATTGTGGTAAAAGACTACTAATTGCTTTAGGTTGCTAATTGCTCTATGTACCAAAAGACTTTTTTCAGTAAATTCAAAGATCCTTTGAAATATCAAGAATGGAAAGTATTTTAATGCCCATTGTTTCAATAGCATGCTTTAAGTGAAGACACAGTATCAAAGTATTCTATGATTCTAAGATCTGCGAATAAGTCTTTGTGGAATAAAATAACTATTTATGTCAATGGCATTGTTACTACCAAAGGTGGAAAATGAATACATATGCAACATACAGGGAGATTGAGAAAGAGAGGGAGCTCCAGCAACCTTTCTTCTTGGAGCAGGTACATTGTAGATAAAAATAATACTCAGACAAAGATAGATGGCTGCTCTAGTCTAACACCCAAAACTTTTGCTAAACATATGGATAGCCCAGGCTCACCTCCTTACTCCAAACCAAATACAGTAGATGTCTTGATCTCCCACATACCGACCAGCTGAGCCTGTTCCACTAGTACGTCTTTGGTTTCATCCAGTGCATTCACATTTAAATTGTCAATAGCAATTTAATCTGTAAATTCCAGTAAAAATAAAAAATCTAAATATTTCAATGTAAATTATAAAATCAACTCACTGTATTTTAGGTGTGAATCTGAGCATCTCACTTCAGTCATTCAAATCTGAACTTTTGACTATAAATTTTAAGTCATACTACCTTGATTTTGGCCAAGTGTTTATAGGATGTTGTATAGTTTAAAGTCACATAATGATTGCAGAATTCTTGATCTACCTCTTAAATTAATTAAGAATTAAGAAAGTGTCAAAAACTATTCAGATAAGATTTATTGTGTCAGTTAGTCAGCAATAAATTCAGACACAATTATGGGTTCTCTAGCAAGACAAGTCTATTAATTATGATGTTAAAATTGTTATGTGTGAGGTTAAGAGTCATAAAGAAAAATTTATTCAAGATAAATTATGTCCTACTGTTCTGGAATAGTAAGGTGAATGTAACGGGATTAAAATATTTATTTCATAATTGCAAATTCTGAATTCTTCTCACGCTGCATGTCAGTGACCCACACAATCTTGTTTCAAAAGTAACACAATACATATAATTTCAGTGGAGAGTTTCAGAGGTCACCTTAGACATTTTCAGGGATGAATCTTCATTCCAAGAAAATGAGGCTCTGGGTTATATAGACAGGTCCACTGAGTAAAAAGGATCATGATGAGATCTTCTTCTTCTTGCTTTTCAGAACAATGAAGGACACCTCTTGCAATTAGCTCTTCCTCCATTATTAGAAATACTGAAAATACAAGACCAGCTTCTGAGAAGCGAACAGAATGAAAGAAGAGAGAAGAGCTGTTCTTCTACAGAAAAGTGACACTGCAAATTTTGTATGTAGTCTGGACAATGCAAGAATGAGCCACTTGAGGCCTTTACTCCTGTACCTTTATTGCCTCCAAGAAAATAAATGGAATGATCCCAAGGCTGCTGCGAAGAGTCACATTCCTGGGTTTTTTTAAGTGTCTTGGCAGAAAAAAGCAGATAAGCTGTTCTTATCTTCTTTGGAATGTCTATGGCAACAAAATGAGGGATTTCAGAGTTCATGGGCATCCCTGCTGTTCAGCCAACCCTCATGAACAAGATCAGTCCCATCATTCCTGAAAGTGCTTTATGCAGGCATGCCAGGTTTTAGGTGAAGGTTCTCTTTAACGGATGTTGCCATGGAAACTTTTTAGTAACTCAGCTCTGATAAGCCTTTGCTGTGCAGTTACCAGCTGGTGGTTTGGCTCAAAAAGCCTACAGTTCCTCAGCACTGTGATTAATCTGAAGACCCATGGTGTGTTTAAACTGACACTGGTATCACGCGCCTGTGTTTTGCCTTGACTTGTTAGCCCTACGTTCAAACTGCTGGTTTTCCTGGCCACTCATTCTCCCTGTAATTCCTACTCCGTAGCTGCTAGTTTACCCCATGACTTAGTACGTTATACTAATCAAATGTGTTTTAAGAAAAAAAGTCTAAATGAATACAATAAATATTTAACTATAAACTGTTGTAATTCAAGCACTTCTGCATGCCTAAGGTAATAAGATGGTCATGATCAGGTGAAATACTAACCGTATCTATATCATCTGAGCCTTCTAAACCATTTCTGCAGCAACTTGTTTCAACAAATTGAAGGTCATATTTATTTATTATTTTGCAGACTATGTTCATGAATATTGTTCTTTTAGAGATTTTGTCACTTGAAAGGATAAGCAAGACTTTACCGTTTCCAGATTAATAATTCCCCCTGGAGAGAAGGCACTTCTGGGAAAGAACCAAGTTCAACATTTTTGAACCTATGTACCATATATACATACAGCTACTGCTTTCTCTCTGTAGTTACTCCATGTTGATTTAGAGCAATGCACCAAATGTATTTTTGGGGTACACTCCACTAAAATAATTTTCATCATAATTATGTGTCCAGGCAGGCAGAAGATTTTTAAATTCCCCAGCCTTTCTTGTATTTCCCTGCGGGCCTTGTTTTGTGCATAGCTGGACATGATGAAGTAAATTCTGCCAGCAAATTGTCTGAAGCAGCCCTGTGTGGAAGAAGGAAAATGTAGACTGCAACTTTCTGCATTTTATGCATGCTGATTAATTCTAACATTACTTCTGACTTAATTCTAGAAGTTTTACAAACTTCTTAAGAACCACAATACTGCTGTGAGACAAATACAGAGGCTCACCACCTGTACGACAGAGAAAACACTTTAAGATCGTGCTGTGCATCCAGAAACATGGAAGTCAATAAAAGGGCCAGAAGCAGAAGTCCCTTCTTTTTTCCTCTACTTTTTCTCTCCTATACCCAGATCATACATTTGGCCTTTCTGCAAGCTTTCCTGTCATTCCTCTTTCTAAAGCTTTTTCACAGTGTTAACATCACTGGCTAATTATGCATCAAACCTCTCTGAGTCAAATAGTCCAAGTGCATCAAAAGCTATGCACTGTAATATTACAGGACTTGGTCAAATTAGCCCTGTTTTTAAGATCCTAAAGGATCTTGATAGATCCTCCAGGCCTTTTGAAACAGTGCATTATTTTCCATAGAATCACAGAATGTTAAGGGTTAGAAGGGACCTTAGAGATCATCTAGTCCCATTTCCCCTGCCATGGGCAGGGACACTTCCCACTGGATCAGGTTGCTCAAGGCCTGATCCAACATGGCCTTGAACAATGCCAGTATGAGGGCATCTGGTCGGGGCATCCACAGCCTCCCTGGGAAACCTGTTCCAGCATCTCACTACCTTCAGAGTAAAGAATTTCTTCCTAATATCCTGCCTAAATTTCCCCTCTTTCATTTTGTACCCATTACTCCTTGTCCTATCACTACAGTTCCTGATGAACAGCCCCTTTCTGACTTTCCTGTAGTCCCCTCCAGATACTGGAAGGTTGCTGTGAGGTCACCACACAACCTGCTCTTCTCCAGGCTGAACAGCCCCAACTTCCTCAGCCTGTCTTTGTAGGGGAGGTGCTCCAGTCCTCTTACCAACCTCATGGCCCTCCTCTGAACTTGCTCTAACAGTTCCGTGTCCTTTCTATGATTGCAGATCAATAAGAATAGAAAATAAAAGTACGCCTAACAACATGCTCTGTGGAAACATCTGTCCTTAGCATTTCACACCACCAGGAGAAATTCAGGAAATTTGTTACTGGCTCTTTACCATGCAGGAGAAAGAAAGGGATTGTGTGAGACATTCAGCTCTAGACAAACAGAAATTTTACTAGTATAAAATCCACATCCTATTGGTGCTGTAACTTTATGACAGAAAGAATTATTCATTATATGCACAGGAAAAATGAGCAACAGCAGTACCAGCAGCTAACTAATGCCTTGGTCACCAGCCTTAAAAAAGAAAGGTTTCCACAAATAAAAGTATACTCAATACTTATATAATTGATAATTAGCACTTTCATTGCTGCTTTCCTTTGAAAAATATAAGGAACAATTAATTACAACTTTAAAAAAAAAAAAAAAAACACCAATTTCCTTTCTGGTATTCATTATACTTTACAGAAGGTAAATGAATTGCACATGATTTTATCAAACCCTCGTTTTCGTAAGGCTTTGTACATCTTTGAGGTTTGAAAAAGATCTCTTAGGAAGTATGAGTTGATGGATCTTCAAATTGGCTTAGCATTAGGATCTTTTCAGTGCAATCAAGAAATAAGAAAAACAGAAAAAAAAGAAAGGATAGAATCATAATATCATTAAGGCTGGAAAATACCTCTAAGACCTTTGAAACCAACCATTAACCTGACACTATCAGATCCACAATTAAACCATATCCCTAAGAACCACATCTACACATATTTTTGAATACTTACAGAGATGGTGATTTTACCAGTTCCCTGGGCAGTTTGTTCTAATGACACATTTAATTATGACACAGATATATCTATCAGGTGCAACCACCATAAATATGAGATACATCTGCCAAATTACAATTTTCTCCTCTTGAGGAGGATTCAATTGTGGAGGGGTTAAAATTCTATTAGATATTAAAACAGAATTTAAAAATGTCTTTGAAATAATATATCCAGTTAAATAATTGGCTCCATAACTATCCTTCCACCATACAAGATGCACATATTTTTGCTCCTAAAACGCTATGCATGAACATCCCCCCAGGCTCGGTATGAAGGTATTAAATCTTTCCTGTGCTTGTTTTTAACAAAATTTTTTCTTTAGTCTTTCATCATTTTTCACTTAACAACAAAGGTGTATTTCCTCTTCAATCAATTTTGTTGCAACTAGATTCTGAACATATAACAACTGATCTCTTCATCATGAGATCCAAACATAATTTCCACTATACATCTATTTGCCTTTTGAGGTATGGACATGGACATGTTTAGAAGATACAATATGAGATAAGGTAGGATACTTTCCTGGTTCAAATTTAATTTTTTTTTTACTTTCTGAAGTGCCAAACTTGTCCCAATGTAATGAGTGTAATGACTCTTCCTCATTAAAATGTCGTTCTCCACCCATCGAATATTTCATTTAAGCAGCATTAATACAGTTATATATTAAAAAAAAAGAAGTTAGTAAGTGATATTAAACATCTTCTGGGAGTTGTATAGTTTCACCAACACCATCATTCCCCTTTTCATGTAAAGTCAAACTGTCAGCAGTCAAAAATCATCAAACTCAAAAAAGACAGGTAATGCCTGACTAGCAAGGAGAAAACTTCCAGAATGAATAATATTTGAAAAAGCACGCCTAACCTACCCTGTCCTAAATATGCTTCCCCTGAAAACTGAAAAAAACAGAATAAACATTGAGAAAATATTCTTCCTTTAAAAAATGTTCCAAATGGCTTTGATAGCTACAATTAGTTGCTGGTATTAAGCCACTTTGTCAAATCATCAAGTTCAGCAAAATAACCACAAGTTTGTGGCCCCACTTGCCTTGCCCCACATCAACAAAAAGAAAGGCATCTTAAGCAATCCCTGGAGAAAAATGAGTGACCTCCCTCTACAACCAACAAAGAAAGTCTCATCTTGCCTGTTCCCATAGCTCCCAGTGGAGCTATTCCCAGAGGGTTTAAAATCAGCCTTTTAAGTTACTGCTGAAGCAGGTAGAGTTGCTCAGATGATTTCTCTGTGAGACATTATTTTTCAGCAACATTTTTACACTGGATCTGCTTGTATATTTTTTTCCTTCATGCTAATTTTCAGCCTTAATCATTTAATGACTTTGAGAGAAATTGGTAAAGAAGAAAAGAAAGAGGTGTATGGGTGGAAAGGAAAGAGAGGAAGATTATAAGGCTGGGGAGACTGGACAAAGAAAGAGGCAGAGGTAAAAAAAAGTAGCTGGCTGTTTGCCTGCTGTCTTTACTTAGACTAAGACCTAATAACTGTAGAAACTACATGGGAAAACTGATTTTTTAGTATGAGCTCCATGGAGAGAGAGTCCAGTCTAGCAAAATAGCCTGTGATTATTTTTCAGCTTCTGAACAGAGACAGTAAACATTACCGTTCTGAGCACTTGGATACTTTTTTCTACCTCTTCCACTTTAACATTTCTTTCACAGCATATCCCATCAGCACACAAAGAACTGAATAACACAGATTATCTTCCCATGTTTTTCCAAAATCCAGCCACAGGACAGTAACTTTTATAAGCTTTGATTCATCTGCAGCAAACACAAGGCTCAAGGCTCTCCAAGTGAGACTACAGGGAGTTACTAGCACAGGCAATTACTACTACTACTACTACCATTTTACAGTCTATCTTTTCTTCTACGAGCCATGCTCAGTAGGACATCTCCCAAGCAAAAACATTCAATCATTATGTTAATGCTTTCCCAAATGTTTCCTTTTTACTTCAGGAGTCCATAGCACATACCATATTTTCCATCCCATTGCAAGGTGGATGAGAAAATTAACCTTCTTTACAATCACATTAAATAACTTTATTTTTAAGAAAATGCTTTGAAGTAAATCACCCCAATAAATTGACAGTAAACTTAAAAAAAAAAATAAAAAATAAAAAAGGATCCTCTGAAGTCCCGTGCTTCTCAGTGATTTCACTAGCTGATGTCTGCAGGTACCCAGAACTGCAATTGGAACTGTTTTTGTTACTTGTTGGAGTCATTTTGTTGCTCCATTTGTTACCCTCTTTCGTTACCTGCTGTTCTGTAGTCAGATATGGAGAACATTCTACAGCCATGATAGCACACTGCCTCAGGCAGCACCATCGGTTTAATGAGCATTTGTTGCTCGTGCATGTCTTCAGATCCACCACTTCTTTTTTTGGAATTAGCAAAACAAAGATGGCTCCAAACAGCAGAAAATATATCCTGGTTTGATGGCTTATTTCCCTTTTTTTTGCCTTTCCCTTCTAGCTTTTTCCCTTCAAAACCCTCTAGTCTTCAATCCAAGAATTAGGTTATTTGGAAAAATAAAAACACATTACTTCTCAAACCAGCTAGGTACTTCCAATAGGACTTGTCAATAAGACTAATAAAACTGAGGTAATAATAAAATAAAAGTAGAGGGAAAATCCTGACCTTTTTCTAGTTAACAGAAAAGTAGCCATTGATTGCTTCACCATCATGACTGTATCTGACATTTCCAGTGTTTGTGAGTTTTAGGAAACGTAGTAAAGGAAATTTTGGGTACGTGAAAGATGGACATTTTCTACACTGAATTCTTCCAAACTGTATATCCTGTCTTCTGTGAAAATCCTTAGACAGTTTTTCATGTAAGTTTTCAAAAGACAAATTTGGTGAATCACTTCTCTGCTGTTAAAGAAAAAAAATTACTTGGAAGGACAGTTATGCTGTCATTTGAGTGCTTCTAATTAAATCCGCATAAATACCACCATGCATAAGTGTCTAAGAAAAATAACATTCATTTAGTATGAAAGCATTTTTTCCAAGCTTGTTTTGATTATGAACATAATTGAATAAAGAATTTAATATTTGAAAAGGGAACCAAGGATGTATATCAAGTGGCATTTTTTAATACTGGAAAAAATATACAAAAACCCAACGTTGCTTTTGCAGTGAGACTAATGCAATCATCGCATCTAATCCAGAATGCAAAGCTATAAACCAACATAATAGTCTATCTGTTTATATATATTCTATCTAGCTTATATATGTTTTACAGAGATGACAGTCTAGAGAAAAATGCAGAAGAACACGTAGTTCCTGAAGTTAATCAACATGCCATTCCCAGAAAACCACTCAATCACTGACTTAGAGACAGTAAGAGATTGGCAAAAATGCACTGTTCCTGATGGATAAATGCTGCTTAAGCTGGCCTTTGGAAAACACAAATTTATTAAACACTTCATCATGTAGTGCATTTTGAAGTGTACTTGTTTTGGAAGGAAATAGGTGTACCTCACTTCTGCCAGTATCTACTTTCCTGATATAAATAATAAAATAGGGCACTGTGCCCCAGACAACTAATTTAAGCCAAGCCAGGTCAGTGATCATCATGGAGACCTTTAAGAACTTGTAAATGCTTTAAAACTAAATTCAGCTGTCCTAAAAGTACTAGAAAAATTCCTGCCCTATTTAAAACCTCCCTCTTTAGCTTCTCCCTCATATGGGGCTCCTAAGGTGGACTCTCTTTGCCATCCAACCAGTCAATTTCACTAAATGCAACTCATGTATTACGTTCTTTTGTTTATTCCTTTGACAAACTGGGTTAAAATTGGCCAACAGCTTAAAAAGCCACTAAAAGAGACAGAAAGAAAGATCCAAGTGACATTTAGTTTACTTCACTTGACCTTAAAAATAGTAATGTAATTTGATACCTTCTGAATTGTAAGGATTTTGTATGCAGCACAAAAAGACAGTGTCACTATCAGTCATGGCACACCTTCACAATTAACCAGTTTCCTAAGGTTAGAGATTAAAAGAAGATAGGATTCTGAAAACAGTGTTTTCTGACCCTCCAGTTGCAATGGAGTTGAGGTTTTTATATGCAGGAACCAGTCTCAGAGAGGCTGAAGATGCATAGAAATTTCTCCAGTTTCAGGATAAATGTGATGCGTAAAAATGAGTCGCTGTAGTGGAATGCGTTGGAGATCTGGATTGTAGCAGCAGCAGAATGAAAGAACTATCATCCAGGAATGACTGCCTAATCTATTTTCTTAAAGGTACAAAGTAATGACAGACGCTACAACATGAATTTTGATCCACCTGCCAGAAGAGGAGGATGACATTAGCTGCCAGAAAATATGAAGAATGTCTGATTAAGGAAAACGGAAAAGGAGAGTCCATGATGAAAAAAAAACACGAAAAAATAAAAAACACACACACAAAACACACAAAACAAACAAACAACAACAACAACAACAACAACAGAATTAATAAAGACTTTGAAGATGAGCTCAGTTACGGGAAAAAATGTCAACAAAAAATAACTATATGGGACAACAAGTCCATAAAGGATTTTTTTACAAGACCGGTTAAAGTAGGCCCAGAGGAGGGTAAAGAGAATTGTTAGAGGACTGGAACATCTGTCCTATGAAGAAAGTCTGAGAGGGTTGGGGTTGCTCAGTCTGGAGAAGAGAAGGCTCTGAGGAGACCTCACTGAGGGAGATCACATTGCAGCCTTTCCATGCTTAAAGGGGTCTTATAAGAAAGATGGAGAAAGGCTTTTCATTAGGGTCTGTAATGACAGTACAAGAGGCAACAGCTGTAAACTGAGGGTAGGTTTAAACTGGAAGGAATTTTTTACAGTGGGGGTGGTGAGGCACTGGAACAAGTTGCCCAGAGAAGCTGTGGATGCCCCACTGCTGAAGGTGTTCAAGGCCAGGTTGGACAGGACTTTGAGCAAACCTGCTCTAGCAAAATATGTCCCTGCCACCCTCAGCAAGAGGGTTGGACTAGATGATATATAGAGCCTTTTGGGCCTTCCAACCCAAGCCATTCTATGATTCTGCAATCCTATCATTTTTATTCCATGCAAGTCTAGCTTAATAATGAAATCAAATATAAATCAAATATAAATCAGATATATTATCCAAGGTTTACAAGATTAAAACTTGCTACTTGTAATCAATAGAGATCAATATAAACAACTTGTTTGGAAAAATCAGTTTCCAGAAGAAAGGAATAAACCCACAAGTATTGTTCATAAAAATGGAAGTATTTATCAGGAAGAGAGGAGTTTCTGTACTCAAGCCTCATTTGTGGTTACTTAAGAAAGATATCCTTTCCTCAGGTATTGCAGCTACATGGAAATGACTCAAGGGCATGGAAGGACAGGCAATGCCCATTTAATGAAGGAACAGAGATGCTTACTCCTAGTGAAAACATCAACACTGGGCAGAAAATAAACATTAAGTAAGGAAAGGACTAGGATTTTAGAAATAAATGCGTTATTTTCTTCAGGAAGAAGATTGGTTAACAGGAGCAGGAAGTGCAATAATGAGAATACTTTTGGTCTCTGCAACTGGGAAATAAGTGATGGTCTATGACACATAGCTGAATTATTTGAAATAGACAGAAAAGCAGAACAAGGAGCTTTTCCTCCATTTTAAAGACAGAAGATTACCTACCACACAGACATTTCTGAGGCCAAAAATTTTATTTAAGTAAAAATAACCTACTGGGGTATATATCTCCTTAAATGTGTATCAACTCATTTCTCCGTCAGGCTCTTATTTGGATTAATGTTTGAGCTACTGGTGAAAGAAGTTGAACTTGAAAAGCATATCATACCTTGATAGGTGTGTTATATTACCTGTTTTCTACTGCCTGGGTTACCACTTACAAAGCTAGTGGTTTGCATAAAAGCTACATGCAGAAACCAAAGAGGTGGGTTACAAATTTTTATTTTGGCTACATATTAAAATGACCCACACGGAGGAGCTCTGGAGAAATGAGTCATGGGTGGGTTCTTTGTCACTGAACCATCCCAAGGATATCTTCACCATTTGCACCACCTAACAGCTCACAGAGAGTCAAAATGTGTGAAATGCTGCTCCACTTATTGTTGGAGAAAAGAACGTGGTTTTCCACTAACAAGGTAACAAAGATCAGTTTTGAGGCAGAAAGTCAGAAGGCGTCTCCTGCTCTTCACCTGGACCTACTGCTTTGGAAGTGCAAGTTTTCTGCAATTCTGTCACACACATCCTTGGCCCAACAAAAAGGGCAAAAGGGTCCTCCATCTTCATTACCTTATTTCTCCCTTTCTCAATCAGCTGGTATGATACTGCCTTGGGGAAGAAAAGACATGACTGAGAGAAGGGTTAATTAATTTTTTCATAATCTTTTTGCCACCGGTGTTGGAGGGCTGGGCTCTTGCACTGGGACCCTGGGGAATGCAAAGCTGTTTCATCCTAAGTAAAGGAGTACAAGGAAGTGCTGAAGCTGGTGGCCATTCTGCTGTCATGGAAGCAGCTAAACATCATAAGCAAAGTATGACATGTCCTAGGCACCCACCTGGAATACAGTGACTGTTTCCATATGCACCCATTTTATTGGTACGTTGGTCACAGCCCTTTTAAAATGCCTATTTTGGCAAGGTGAAGATCTATGCTATTGTCAGACCACTGGCTTTACTTTGAATTGAAGCTAAAATTGAAAAAGGGGAGCAAACAATTAGAAACGTTAACTGACTATAGTCGTATTTTCACAGAACAGCATGATGGTGATTGCTTTTCAATTTAACAATTATTTTACATTTACCTCCTCTTTTAAATTCCAAATAAACAATGACATGGTTTTATTTTCTTTAAATATGTTGTTTTTTCTTTTCTACTTAATTAGTTTTGCATCTTTATATTTCTACAATTCATAGGATTGGCAGTGCTTGGACTAAGTTTGCAATCTACTTTTTATTTTATTTACATTTATCATACTGGTTTTTATACTAAATCTCTGAAAGGCTTGCAAAAGATACTTTATGAAAAATAGTAAATACTTTGTTTGGAAATCAGTTTCAAGAACAGGAGGAAACAGGCAGAAAGGATTTGAATCAGAGAGATAATTTTTGAAAAATAGATTACTGTTTTTTCTTTGTCCAGCACTGTAATTAGTAACACAATAGATTAGTTAAGAATTTTCATAGTTATGGAAATGAATATAGATTGGAGGTTTTTTACAAAAACATATTTCAAAAGCAGGCAGAAATCTTGGGGCATTCTTGAATCACAAGGGAAATGAAGTAATCCTCAAGAATGATGACTGACTTGCACTGAAATTTTTTTTGTAAAGGGTAATGCATGCAAAAGAAAACAGAGGAAACAAAACCTATAAAATATTCTGAAAAATAAATTATCAGGCATATCTCATTCCAAGGCAAAAAAAATTTGCTTGGTTCCAAGCATCTGGATTGAAGTACCCAAGTAGCTGGATTGGAGAGCCTAGAAATTTCTCAGAGTTCTACTAGATGTAGGCACAAGGGCCTGCCAGAAAACTGGAGACACCAGAGAGAACCCTTTGCTGTGATCAGCACTGGTCAGGGTCCTGCCCACTCAATCACATGTGTGGCAGGAACACAACTCAGGAGATTCAGAAGAGGGATTTCCATGAGATGCCCATGAGTCGGGCAGGAGGAAGGTTCAGTCTGGTATAACAGTCCAAAGACAGGTCCGCCGTGGGGAATAACGCTGCCCTAAAGTGAGCAAAATGGATCTGGTACTGGCCTTATGTGCAGATGTGACCTTGTGTGCCTTTGTGTTTGGCATCTGATACATCATGGCCTTAATTACTGGATCAGAAACAGGAAAATTAAGAATATCCATCTTTACCCACAAACTCCTTTTGCTGCACTTAGTGGTAAGAGACACATTAGAGCCAAGTAGATAAATGATGGGGAGCATTCCTTCTGTTCTTTATGCCTAACCCAGCTATCCACTATATTATTTCCACCTTGTGTGAATTTATCACTCGGCCTTTTTTTTTTTTTTAATCAAGGTCTCTCTAATATTTTAGGCCTTTTCTCTGACGTTTATGCAACAGAAACTTCCAAAATTAGTTCGTGCTAATGTATCTTCCATGTTGTAAATTTTCAATTAAAAGAGAAATGCAGTGAGAAGCACTTAATATTCATGACAGTCCACACTGCTGTCCTTACACAAACAGCAAGGAAACTTATTATCTCCTCTTACCATACTGTACTTCTGTACAGCATAGAGTCACAAAGTGACTGACACAACACTTCTCTGACATAAAGGAATTAAATAATTCCTAAATTTTAGCTCCAAATGATTTATAAATGCTGATGCCTATGTCCCAAAAGACAGGAGTGCCATAGGAGACTCAGGATAGGTAGCGACTCTGGTTACCTGTTTCCAGTACCCACAGCCAGGACAACCACTGCACTGGAAAGTGCTTGCCCAGTTGCATTCGCAGGAGCATTTTGAACATTGTCAGGCTCCTATTCCATATCCGTTGTTGCATCAGTGCTTGCTAAGCATTCTTAGCACAGCCCTTTATAATGACCTTTCTACACAGTGATAGGCTATATCTGCTGCAAATTGCTTATAAAACAAACAGACCAGGCAGCCCAGCTGCAGGGCTAGGGTTTTCCTCCATTGCACTGAGCATTTGTTGTCAACTCAAGTAATTCCTCCAACTTCCCTCTGTAGTCTGTGAGAGACAATCACCATGCCTGGTACAGGTAGCAACGAGGCTGGGCTAGCCTTGTGCTGAGGATGGCCCCTAGACCAGGAGGTCACAAGTTATTTTTCTTAAAACTGCAACAAATTTGAGTGTCTTAAATCATGTAGTTCACCCTGAGGGTGCCCTTCAGAGGTGAAGTCAGTCCAAGCTTTAAATCCATTTGAAGAAAAGCACAAGTCATGCTCATGGCTCTAAACAGAGTAAGTGACACTAACTCTTTTAAAAGAAAGTATTGTTGCTAAACCCAAATGTCCACTAAAGCATTCTCCAAAGAACGCTTGACTTAATCACACTTCTGTAGTTTAGAGGTCAGTAAAATGCTTCGTAAGTTTTAGGACTGCTATTAGGTCTTTATGAACAAATTAGTCTATAGCCATGTAAGCAGGCTTTATTGCTTCCTTCCTTTAAAATGTTAATAGGCAATTTTAAAAACCACATGGTTCAAATGGTTTCTGCTGTTAGATTAGACATGTACTTCATGCCTACAGACTCTCCTAATGCTATTCTTTAGAATTATGTTAAAGTGATTCTTGAATAGAAAAGGAAAAATTATTGAAAGATGAAATCTTCCCCCCCTGAGAAATCTGTCATCACTTCAATATATGTTAGACGCCAGTGTTACATACAAAAGGTTCAGAACATTTTCACTGCTCTAAGGAGATTATATTCCTACAGGGATATGAAAAATTTATTGGAGTTTCACAGAGAGCTATTTTTTTATCCTTTTGTGGCTGGATTATATTCTGTCTGGAGAGAATGAAGAAAGGTCTCCTAACCTTCTAAAGAGGACTAGGATTACTGGGTTAAATTCCACTCTCATGCTTATTCTACTTATTTAACAGCATGGACCTTTTCTTTCTTGTTTCTCTTTATTTTCCCTGAAAATTCATCCTTACATCCAAAATTTACTTTGAAATTTCTGTAACATTTTACTTTTCAGTTGTGTCAGCACATAGCTACACTTCAGTGTAAAAAATAGAGTTTTAAATTATAACTATTTTTGTCCCTAGGAGATAAAAATATCTCCACAGTTATTTACTTCCATTGTATTTGGAGTATTCCTCTACTTCATAGGGTAATGCAAGAGTGGCATTGCTGATTTGCATGGTTACTATTGTTGCAATACAATATCTATCAATTTAGAAATAAAAAGGCATTTTTCTAACCATCTGAGCCTAAGACACTCAGCACAACCTAGAAAACTAGGAGGATTTTATGTTCTTTTTTTTTTATTTTATTCCATTCTCGTCGACAGTAAACACTTTATAGACCAAATCTTACCCTTGCTTATATTTCAGTAATTCTGATGTCTTTATCACCTGCTTTTAGAAACAGCCGTAACACTATCATACCTTGTACAGTTCAGCAGACAGTGCATCTTTAGTGTAGTCAATATTTCCTTGATGTGATACTAACTGTGGCTTTGCTTGAATAAGGACAGTCATGCTTTCAAACACAATCAAAAGCTTGTTTCATCAATCAAAGTTTACCCTACAAGCCCCTGGGTTTTCTATCACAGTGAATTTCTAAGGGATAATTATAAACAGCTAATTTGTTTCCATACAACTGCCGTTATCTAGGGCAAGGGCAGGGCATTTTTTTAATATGCTTTAATAAAATGTTTTATCTAACTGACATTATCTTCCCTGTGAGAAATTCTCAGGTTGAAATTCTGGCCTCACTAAGTCCAATCTGATTGCATCTAGAATTGTCAGTCATACTCAGTCACTTCTGCCACTCTCTCAGTCTATTAAGAATGAAAAGGTGTGAGGAAGCCAGGCTGCAGTTTTTCAAGCACCTGCAAGAGCTCCAGCAGAATGTTCTTTGGAGATTTTCCCTTTGCTGTACCCCAGCTATGCTTTTTAATCTTGTAAACAAGATATCTGTAGCACCAACAAACCTCACACTGCTCTTCAGCATTAAGCTGGTTGTACACTAGGACTTGAAATAAAACTATTTGGCACCTGCACTAAAACACAAAATAGATGGATTTAGACACACAAGGGCTTTAAAATACTGAGCACTTTACTGTGTAATGCCAGCAGGAGCTTTCATTTCCTTTCTGTTAGCGTGCTTAAGCTTTCATGTTCTGGAGCATAGTTTCCATCCCTGTGGTCAGTGAGGCCCCTGCCCAGCCCAGGACCCTGCGCTGCCTTAGCCCTGTGATACTTCAGGGAAGAGGAGTGTGACTTTTCCTTCCATATGGCAGAGAGACCAAGTTACACAAACAACCACTGTTAAAAGCTTGCCAGGTATTAAACTCAGAAAATCCAGAGTAAGAACAAGACTTTTAAGAGGGTTTTTTTTCAATGCTTTTAAACCTTACCACCAATGATGATCGCTATCATCTTCTGGTTTACATTAAAACCCACAACTTCTTTGCACAAAACAGGTGAGACATTGGTCCAGTATTGGTCCAGGACAATATGGATTTATGTCAGTGCAATTATCTATATACAAATGTTTCCAAAGCTAGACAAGCTATTTTCTGATATTTTGTTTGTTCTTGAAATCTCAAAAATCAAGCCCAGATTGAAAACTAACTTGCCCTTTAAAATGTATAAAAAATTCCAGTTTGTATAGCATATAAACAAATTTCAGTTTCAACAAATGCTTGATTTCACATTTGTCACAGAGCCTCACCACAGCACTCATTCAATCCAAACACCAGAAAACAAAGTGGTAGAACATGAAGGACATCACGCATATTGTAATGTGAATATTTGTCATGAACACAAAAAAGATGTTTCACCTCAAAGCTCCTTAAGTCTGTTCTAAGTTTTAGGAAAGTTTTTTCAATAGCATTTTTAATCTTTATTCTGGTATCAAAATACTATTTTAAGTGTTATTGGTAAATAGACACTATTTTTAGAACTCATTTATTAAAGGGTAAACACATGTTAAAGTATTTTTGATCTGAGAGTCTCACGTAACTTCTGAAAATGCATAATATTGTCTATGTATATATATGTGTATATGTGTGTGTGTGTATGTATAAGTAAACAAGGGTATAAATATAAATATGCAGATGTACAATGATCATAGTTGATTTGAATTTTTCAAAGCTATTTTTAAAAAGTTATTTCATGCTGTCTTTATGTCCAGATTACTGAGGAGATAATATTTATCTTTAATTATCATGGTTGAAATTTATCTATTCAAATGCAACATTTTCCATGTGGGAAGCTCCCCATGCTGGGCACAAAAAATCTAGGAAAGGCACAGGGAAGAATGGTTGGTTTTGACTTGGTTTTATCTGTGCCACTCTCCCTCCTGTGCATAGGCATTACCATGGAGATTTTGAAGGAGATGAACTGTTTTGCTGCCTTCAGGATTTCTGCTTCATGCAGGGAACACATTCAGGAGAGATATGCAGTGAAAATAGCACAGCTTTATTCATAATGATTGATGTGAGCTGGTGCCAAGAGCACCTCAACACCATCACTGCAGCAGTGGGATCTTGCAGGAGTTCACGTTCCAGTTTAAGCTCAGCCCCAAATTTCTTTGTAATGTTGAACAAGTCTTACTGAACATCACATTTATTCAGGGGAAGGCAGTAATATTCCTCAACCTCACAATGACAGGTTAAGGTTGAATTAAGTAGCATCTAGCTACAAGCAAGCATTTGCTCTCAACCAGAAATTTTTAAAATATATTGAAGTCTTAATTCAGTGCTGGGTGAAAAGAAGTTTCATGGGCTGTGTGGCATCACAACTTGCTCTCCACTCTGAGTTTGGGATACTTATAAATGTACAAAACCTGTGCCTGTCATTGTAAATTTTTTGGTTTACCAACTATCACAACTGCCTAGCGCCACAGTTAGAAAGAAAGGTGAACAAATCATACATATGTTCATCATCTATTCAACATCCATTCACTTCTGACCTTGGTCAGATCAGAAATCCCTCCCTTCAGAACCTGGCTGAAATTAGGTTTATACTCTTAATTTTCATCTATTCTTCTCCCCAGCTGGCTCTTAAATGGTGTCTAGATCCCATGTGTCTCTGTGGTGGGTTGACTTCTGCTGACTGCCATGTGCTCAGCCAGCTGCTCTCTCACTCCCCATCCTCAATAACACAGAAGGAGAAAATTAAATGGAAAAGCTAATGGGTTGAAGTAAGGACAAGGAGATCACTTATGAAGGACTGCAGTTCCTGCCAGAAAACCTGCTCCTGTGGCAGCTCATCTCCACAGGCTGCTGTTACTGTGAGGAACCTATTCCAGCATGGGCTCTCCTAAGGCTGCAGGGGACACATCCACTTGTTGCAGTAAAGGATCCTCCAGAAACTGCAGTAAGGATATCTGCTCTGGTGTCCTCCACGGGCTACAAGGAGACAGCCTGCCTCACTGTGGTCTTCAAACCACGGGCTGCAGAAGAATGTCTTGAGAATCAGGGAGTCTCTTCCCTTTTACACTGACCTTGGTGCCTTCAGGGCTGTTTCTCTCACATGTTCTCACTTCTCTGTAAACGCTGCTGCACAGATTTTTTTACATCTACTTCAATATCTTTTGCAGAGGCAACAACAGCTGATGGGTGCAGTTTTAGGCAGTGATGGGTCCTTATTGGAGCCCACTGGAACTGGCTCTTTCTGACATGGGGACAGCTTCTAAACTCTTCTCAGAGTGGCCATCCTGCTACCTCCCCCCATACCAAAATCCTGCCACATACACACAGTTACATGGGCTTTCTTGCATTTTTTCCACTCTGTTTGAATACTGATTCATATTTTAGGCCCAAACTTTGGGACATCTCATACTCCAGTGCATACACGAGAAAATATGAGAAAACAAGCTGAAAATTCATAACAAGGAGCTGAAGAATTGTCTTTATAGTTTATGGGAAAGAGAGAAATATTTCATCAATCTTCTTGCAAAGTATTTGCCTCAATATCTCTGACATTTATTAAAGGCAATATTTATCATTTTCCTCCCTAACACTACATCGCTTTCTTTTAGTACCACTTGAATGACATGACACTTTTCAAAACCCTCTGTGAAGTCAGTAAATCAGTATAGTGCTTAGAACACATAAAATTCATTATTCAAGCACCAGTGCTATTGACAGTATATCAAAAAGGTCAAATGAGCAGATTAAAAACTTGCAGTATGAATTAAACATACCAGTTGATCTTTATGACACCGAATACATTTCACACAGGCAAAAGAGACTTGTACGTTTGCTGTTAACAGATTTGGGCACATCTTCTGCACTTTCAGCTCAAGGAAGTGCAAAATATGTCTAGAGAGAGGTAGATGACAAGCAATAACAGATAATAAGAATGTGAATTTTTTTCACATTGTCATTTTAAAGGGATATGTTGACTGAGAGTTGTAAGGAAGGAAGGGAGAGAGGAAGGAATGGAGGGAAAGGGAGAGAGGGACAAAAGGGAGGGAGAGAGAGAAAGAAAGAGAGAGAAAGAGGAAGAAAGAAAAAGAAAGAGAAAAGAAAGCAAAAGAGAGAGAAAAGAGAGAGAGAGAGAAAGAGAGAAGGAAAAAAAGAGAAAAAGAAAGAGAGAGAGAAAGAAATTTTATTTCTTCTAAAGAAGTGGTGGTCCAGCCACCTATTCAATCTAGGCTGAGCTGTGAGGTCAGCTCAGACTGCTCAGGGCTTAATCCAGTCAGGTCTTGAAAAGCTCCAAAGGTGGGAACAGCACAACTGTGCCTAGGCCACTGTCTGACTGTTCATTTGAAGAAAATGTTCTTCCTTGTATGTGGTCTGAACCTCCCTTGTTTCAGCTTGTGCCTGTTGTATCTTTTCCTTCCACCATGCACTGTTGTGAAGAGCTTGGCTCCCCCTTCTCAATGACCTCTCCAGAGATGCATGGGGTCTGCTGTTCGGTGCCCTCAAATCTGTCTCCTCCTGGCCAAAAAAGACCACATCCCCCAGCCTCTCCTCATAGGGCGAGTGCTCCCGTCCCTGACCATCTCAGCAGCTTCTTGGTGAGCTGGGTCCAGTTGATCAATTTATTTTTCTGTTTCTTTTTCTTTTTTTTTCAGTTGTGGCCTGAAATTGAAGGAAGAATTTTGATGTGACCTCAAGATGTTGAGTGAAAGGGACTCATCATTTACCTCATCCTGCAGGTGTGGTTGATACCACCCAGGATGCCATGGCCCTTCTTTGCAGCAGGGCATACTGGCCTCATGTGCCACTTATCGTCTGTCACAGCCCCAGAGCCTCTTCAGCAGAGCTGCTGTCCAACAAGACCATCCCCATCATGCCTTGCTGACAGCCATTCTTCCCCAGGGACTGGACTTTGGCAGTCAGTAAGTTGTTCTTCCTGAATTCTGTAAGTTTACTGTTGGCCAGTTCCTCCAGCCTGTCCAGAAGGCAGCTCTGCCATGAGCTGATTGCCTGGTCCCTTCAGTTTGGTGCCATCTGCTCATCTGATGAGCGCACAGTGTTGCACCCTCCAGGTAATTAATAAAGATTTAAAGGTCCCAGGACATACCTCTGTGGTGCTCTGCTTCTCACCAGTCTCCAGGTAAAGTATAAGCCATTAACCACCACACTCTGAGCCCAACCACTGAACCAGTCTCTGGGGTTTGGCAGTGCCAGAGAAACTGTGTCTGACAAACTTCTGTTGACTATGCTGGGCCTTTCCTGCTGGAAAGATTTTTTCTAACTGATCTTTCTTGCCTGATTAACTGCCCCTTGCAGATGTCACAGAAAGAGAAAGATCAAACTAAATAGACTCTGTTTTTTTTGTTTGAGACTATTTACGTTGTGCCAGGCCACATCAGTGTTCGTGGCTATGAAACAATAAAATACACATTCAGACAAGAAAACAGAGAAGAATGACCAATAATCCATGGGAGACCAGTATTGTGAATCAACAACCATAAAATGCTATTAGAAAAAGAAATACTGGTTTAAACCCTATGGAGTAGTTGGCCTATTCTGCTGCTGGTCTTTTGGTCTTTAAATTACCAGTTTTCCACAGCAAATTAAAGGAAAAAGGAAATAGCTATGGTCACATCTGCAGCTGTCTATGAAGTACAAGAGTGGAATCAACAACAGTGCTAAGAGAATGTTACATTTGACCAAAAGGAATTCATCACAAGACACATCAGATCACTAGTTAAAGAGGTCAGTGACAGTTTCAGTTAATTGCTGTCAAAACACATAGATACCTCCTGAATTCACAGCAAAGCAGTAGCTACTTTCTGCTCCTAACAAGTTTTGAAAGTACTATTTAGTGATAATATATGTGCATCTATGATAGGTCATACACATAGTTTATACATTCTGTAACTTCGTGCAAACCTCATAAACATAACTTGGGTAATGTAAGTTTCTATATGTCAGTGGTACTTAGCTATCACCAGTCCTCCAAGCTAACATCTACCATAGTTAGAAAGAATACTGCTGCTCATGTCCAGGCCTTTCCTGCAAAAAAAGCATTTAGTTCCATGACCTTAACAATTCCCAAGCTTCAGAAGAGAGTGCGACACACCAACATTCCTTTTTAAAGGTTCCTGTCAGCCTGGGGAGAAGAATCCTGACCAAACTGATACCTGGATACTGGACTTAAGCAGAGAAATGGGCATCTGCACCCATACATAGCTTCAATTCCTATTAAGGTAAGTATGCCAAATTTGGGGCTTTATAAATCAGTAGCTCTGGGTGTGTATGTCAAAATTTCATGTCAAACGGAAATGGAGTTGTCATTCAAAATTCCCAGTCCAGAGGCTTTTCTTCCATCAGCTATAAAAGCAAACTTGTATCACGGTGCTATAAATATGACAAGAGTGGCATCTCTCATCACTCAGCATCACTCTTGAGATGTAACTTGTACATCCAAACTTCCCAAATGACCTGCTCTGTTGCTATTATAGCGGAACTCCACAGTTTCTGATTTGTACTGGTTTATTTTAGTACCACTCAATATTTGCCTTTTTAGTATAGAACCTGGATTTAATCTGAACTCACCCTTTGCAAAATTAATCAAGCAGTAATCCATCCGCCCAACAAAGTTCTTCAGGCAGGGCAGTTCTTCACAATATCTCCCTTCTCTGATTTTAGAAGCCTGAACAATACAATTTTCACCATATGCAGCTTTTTTGAGATTAAGCATACATCTTTTTCTTTTAGTGATAGACAGCCTACCACTCTTATTTACACACACGTCTTATAGTGAAACCAACGGGTTTGGGTCTTGCAGCTGCTCTATAGCCTTCCTTGGTGCTTGGAGAAGTTTCCTCCCACAGGATCTACTCTCCAGCTTAAGACGTCCAAAGGGTCAAATTAATGAGCACAACATTTCTGGCCCTGTTCCTGTTCACTGGAAACGTTGCTTCCCTGGAGCCACGTTATGAATTAACTGCCCAGGCACTCCAGGTTGCTAAGACCCAGAAGAAAATCTCTGTAATGTTTAGAAAGACAGTCCCTCTGAAGTAGGCATTTCATATCTCTAATTGTACATCTGTGTTGCCATCACCAGCATCTGAGACTCAAGGAAAGCTAAAAACATGCTGTAGCCTAAGTTAATCATCAAACTCTATTACTGATAATGCAGTGCATAAGCAGTCAAACCCCAGATGGCATTTGCATTTTTACTTTCAGAAAAACTCATCCGATTTTAAATGAAATAAAGGTACCATGAAGTTTAAGAACAAGTCTAGATGAACATGTAATAATGAAGATGATTTGTATGTGCAAATTAATCCTTTCTTCCTTCATGTTTCCTAAAAATGTTCTTTTGAACTGTCAAGTATACTGCATTTTCATATCTGATAAAAGCATCCATATCCCTTGATAGTATTTTCCTGTATTTGCAGACAAACAGAAACCTGTGTAGTTTTCCTCTGTATTTATATGATTTGTCACAAGAAAATGTCACAGGATTACAAAGGGTTAAGAATACTACCATCTATAGCTGAGCTGCTGCCAACTGTCATCCTGAGGTTGTTTGACATTATATTTTTCAAGTTTTGTGCTTTGCGTGGAACTTTCCAACCTCCCTTCCACTCCCATATGCATTTTTTCAATTTGAAAGTGATTTTAGAGTGTTTTGTTTCCAGCTCTAATCTGTCTAGGTCAAACTCAGTTATTTTTTTTATTTGAATGCCTTTTACATACTGTCATTCCTGTAGACATGTTGTCAACATACACTTATTTTGCTAGCAGAATATTTCCAAAAGATCTGTATGTTCCAGCTCTGAATTGTTTTTATATATACATACATATGTATAAAAATAAATTCTACAAAAGGAAGCTTGGCTGGCTTTTTTCCTGCATCTTCTTTAAGTTAGCAGACTCCAAGGTCCAGGACTATCATTCTGTCATCTTCCATAAGTCTTGAATGTTAAGTTCTCCTATAACACCTCTAATGCATCAGTTCTGATAGCAAAGGGGTGTTAAATTCACCAAATGTGTTTGGAGCCCGTTGAACTGTCGTATAAACTACACGTATCACTTTAGCTGTGTCGCTTCAGCTTAGACCTTGTATAAGTGTGAATTTCATCTGCATTAATTTCCCCTGCGTCCTTCTGCCTTCTCTTCAGAAACTAGGTAAAGTCAATGTCATGTTTCCCCTTTCGCAGCTGGATTGATACTTCTAGTTGACCACAGAAAACATGTTTTCCCTGTGTCCTGCACAGGGGCTTGTAGCAGGGTCCAGCATCCTGCACAGAGGTTCACAGCACGTAAAGGGAACCACATGACAAAGACAGGCTCCCAAAACCAGAGCAAGCCCATCTGCTCTGGGCCAAACAGAGCTGCACACAACATCAGGCCAGAGCACCTTTGGGAGCTACAGCTCTCAACCGACACCCCCCTGAACAGCCTGATCACAGAGTTTTGGGTTACCTTTTTGGGCTGTGACTATTCAAATGGGTTTCAGGAGACGAGGAAAGATTAAGGTAATTCACTGGTGGATAAGTATCTCTGTTACTGTTAGTTATTAGTTCTGTCAGTGTGTAATTCAATGTTCTCATTCTGATAAGCATAGTGTGTCACAATCATTGTGAATATTTGATAAGGTGTTGTTTATTTGTGGCAAGGTGGTTGTTTATTTCTCACCCACATACACAGCTTCAAGAAGTTACTTAACCAAGGTAGACTTACAGATACATATAGATATATTAATAGATAGTTTAATTCAGTCCAGGTTTCTTAGGCCATAGAGGCAAATTCAATTAACAGCAAAGTTCTTTAAGTGCTAAGAAGAACACATAGAAGTGGTTCTTGCCAACAAAATGTTTCAAAATCTTTCACCCACCTGCTGCGTGAATCTTCTATTACTGGGGAAGCTCAGTGGTGGCTCTGACAGATGATGGGCCTCCCAGCCAGGAGTGAAAAAAGAATTCTATCTGAGGAGCTAAAAACTGTGTGCTGACTTAAATAGTCCTTGAGAAATCCTGATATCCCAAAACTGGAACAGAGATGCAGAGATAAATATCAAGTTTAAGCTTCCCTTATCACATAGCCACTTCATCTTAAGCACTTTTCTTTTTTAACCCAGCACTTAAGTGAATGAAGCAGAAGTGATAATGGTAGATGAGCTACCTTCCAAATGTTAAATATATTGGTCTATAAATTCCCAGGAGGCAGATGCTGGCAAAAAGTGGTTTTTATCTGCTTCTCAGGGTTTCCTTCTAAAAGTTTCACACCCACCCATACAGAGCAGAATTAATTCATGAGTCAGTCAACTGCTTTCACCTTTATCAATAGTGAACACCACACTCAATTTAAGACCTAGGTCTATCACTTCTGCTGAGCTATTTCTGTTTGCTTCTAGTCAGATAAGTGCAGAAAGGGAGAAAATAAGGTAATTCATTCATCTCACTCACAAAAGCATGCACAACAATTAACTAAATTTGTGTTAATATCACTGAGTTGTAACTTCCTAGGGTGACTCCTAGCCAGTGTAAATTGAAGTTGCTCATTTGAAGGCAAGTAAAGCTTTAGCATCGGTAGCTCCTTAGAAGTGATAGTGATTTATTCCATCGGAGGATCTAAGCTGGAATCTGGAAAAATCAATATTACTGTAAAAATGTTAGCTCAATAAATAAAATGCATTTGCTTTGGGACAAACATATTTCCAAGTGCTTTTTTACAGAAATATCTAGTCTGCATGAGTAAAGCATCAGTTCCTGAATACAAGGTGATCCAAAAAGCTTACTGCAGTCTTCTCCCCATAAGATGGATTTCATCCTAAGCCTCCACTTAGCAAGGAATTAAGTGTCCTACTGTCCTATGCCCAGCTCCAAGCCATTCTGCACTTCAGTGGTTTCTCTAAGGCACATGGGGTGACACTGAAGAAGCACCATGAAAGGCACAGGGATCACACTCAGCATTTACCACACACTGCAGGACCCAGCTCTTGTCCATGCTGGGCATTGGCTGCCCTGATCAAACACAAAAGCCTGGTATGCAACTAGCAGTCAGTGAGCTTGTCTCCTTTTATTGTTGATGAATATCCCCTTTGAAGGTGTTAGAAAGTACACAATGCCACCCAAATTTCCCTTCATACAGTCATTATTCATCTCAGGGTCTGTGTCTGCCACTTCTCTTTCTTTGGTATGTTGTGAAGGGTGTCTGAAGGAACGTTCCTAGCTTTGGTCTACTAGGACTTGGGCTTTTCCGTATGATCACTGTTCTGGCATCCAGTTGGATATTTCCTCAGCCATCTTTTCATGATTTTATCTAGTCACCATTGCTCTCCAGCAGACCTCATGTCCATCTACTGTTAGTTTGAAAAAATGACATTTAGAGTCAACAGCTCCCTTTTGAGTTGTATCAATTCCTTACAGCTCACCAGTTAGTCTTGTAGCTGTTTCATGGGCCTAGTGTTTCAAAGGAAGGTTGAATAGACTCTTCCACACAGGTCGGTTTCTCAAACAGCAATCATCTTCTGGAAGTTCAAGATCTGAATTTTCTTCCTTATTTCAGCACAATTCCTTCTCGTCTTGAACTAGACTATAAAAAGGCCACATAAAATGTCAAGTGGCACTGAGAGAGACGTTGTTAACTGTGAATTAATTCCCGGTCTGGCCAGCTGTACATGCACCTTTCTGATTTCAGGTTAATAACAAAAACCAATAAGACATTCTATTATCAAATGCAACAGGAAAAGAAATGTGGAAAGAGTCAGTGCCCAGTGTCTAGCCACTCTATTCTCCTGTCTCAGTAAGAACTGCAAACTGCTGGGAAAGAAATTAAAAGCAATAAAAGAAGGAATTGTATACCAGGACTTCACGAAGAGGGACAATCATTTTCCCAAAACAGACTTTTTTCTCTGATGGGATGAAATACAGTGAACCAATACTTTGATCCAGAAGAGGTTCATGGTTTTCAGAGGAACCTTTCTGGAAGAAGGCACACATTTCCCGTGATTAAAACTGATATTTTAGGGGATAGCAATAGCTTCGTTTAATACTGTTACCACTGTTACCACGTTTTGGGAGAGGGAGAGGCTTTCTGTCCTGACACACTACAGCACAGACTAGGTTGAACTAGAAAATGATGCTGTTTCCCTAGAAATATTGTATCTCTGAGCACATTAAACCCAGGAGGTTAGTGAGCAATAAACAAAAGCATGTTTGTTATTAGCTTGTGTCCTTGTTTTTATTGAGCCTCATGTTTATTTGCCAGAAAGAAGATTATTAGCTTTCCTCCTTTGCCTCCCGAATTTATTCAAATTGTACAAACTGGGGAGGTTATCCCTCGGATTCGTTTTCATGTATTTCTATAGAAATACATATGTATACACAAACACACAGAGTGGGAGATAACTTTCATATGTGGAATATGTTTACATAATATATTAATAATTAATAAATAGTTTATTAAATATTTAAGGGGTTTATATAAAAGCATATATGTACTACACAAGTTTTTTGTAGAAAGATGCATGGAATTAGCATTCGGAGCTGCTGCGTATTTCAAAGACTTTCACTGTAATCCATTATCCTGTGACTGAATTTCGTGTTTTCCCAATTCAACTCACTCCTTCATTTTCCTTCATTTCCAGTGCTAGGAATAGGGGAAGCTATAGCACCTCCCATCTAAAGTTTAGCTAGAGGTCTCCAGTACAGTAACACTGTACCAGTGCTAACTTCCTGGTATTATGACTATACAAGACCCCTCCAGAGGAAGGTGAAGATTTCCTGGCTAGAAATAGACTGAGTTTTTCAGAAACCACCATTTTATGGATTCCTCACTACAAACAGTTCATTTGGTGAGCTTAGTTCATCAAGAATTTTTCTTTTAAACTATTATCTGTTCTTCTCTTCCTTATCCACCTGCTTTTCTGCTGACCGCTCTCTTTCATCCTTGCAATCAAAGTTTTATGCAGGAATTTTTAAATTTGAGCCTATCTATAAATATATCGTCAAATTCATTCTCAGCATGTCACTCACATAGGGTTTTAATTTTATAAAATAAATATATTTGAAAAAAATAGCAGTGAGCTTTTTCAATTTATTTAGCTAATTTTTTTACCTGTGGGAAGCAGCAGAGTAGCACCTCTGGCAAATAAAAAGGAGCAGATGTTGCATTGAGGAAGAGAGATTATTTTCCTTTTTATATTCAGTATCTGCTTTAATCTCCTTTGACCTGTTGAATGATTAAGCACCAGTGAGACTGTTTGCACTTCGATCTTCCTGAAGCCTCTTCTCACTGAGAAGGATTCTTCAACTATCAGGAAGGATTTGATGATCTACCTATTCAATATTAAAATCTTGTGGATAATTCTGCCGCTTCTTTGTTTCAAAAATAGCATGTTCCCTTTCTATCAGCTGGTCACTACTGTGCATGGAGCAAGCAGCCCACTGCACTGATCATTAGAACATTTTCCCTTTGTACAATCTTTGCTTGTAAACTTCGATCAATAATAAAATTATAAATATACAGGATGAAGTCTAAAGACCAAAGTATGTGTCTGTTACCATTGCGCAGTAAGAGTTTTTCAACTTGAAAATGCTGGTATCTGAATAATAATGGAAGACAAGTGACAAGTGATCCTCGGTGACCCTTTCCAGTTGCATGCATCAGCTTTGTCTAGTTTGTGCTTCAAATGCAAATGCTGGGAATGTAGGTATTCGTGGATGCAGATTTTCAGTGACTGACATAGAGACGCACAGAAGATCTAGATAAATCTCTGGCCCAGAGAGCACATTAATGACGTATTAGGCATAATTAAGCAAACCATTTGCTCAATGTATTTTACTTCTTTTTCCAGTGTATGTAATATTTATTTCCAATAAATATATAAAAGGCAGAATATAAAACAACTGTTCTTCACAGCAACTTCTCGGACGAGCTGACAGTTTCTAGTCTAACAGTTTCGGAGAAGCATCCTCCATGTCACATATTTTATCACTTAAAAAGCAGGGACTCATTGGTATAATTTTAATTACTCTAGGCTACTGTAAAAGGAGAAGCTGAAAACAGACCATCCCCTCCAACACTATCACCTATTTCCACAGAGCTGCGCCATGTTTACTGTGAGGGTGCAAAGACACAGAGGTAATAGTCCAAATCTGTGAAAGCATGAATGTTCATGGAAGGCTGCTACAAAATCTACATAAAAACAGAAAGTTTACATTTTAATTTGAAGAAACTGGTAGTCTATTCTTCTTTCTGTCCCATAAGAAAACTTAGTATAATTTGTAAAAACAACAGCAACAAACCAAACCAAACAAAAAAACCGAAACAAAAACCCAAGAAACAAAACAAACGAAAACTCAAACCAAACAAAACCAAAACAACAACAAAATATAGGGTCCTTCTTCTTTCAGAGAGAGCCTGGGCAGGCAGCTGAGTAACGACAGACAGGTCAGAGGAACACCCAAAGCTACCACCATGGCCAGCCAGCCACCCCAACCCCACCTCAGGCTGCTGCCCCTTCCGAGACACCCGCCTGGCTCACTTGTTCCCTGGGCTCCAGGGGTTAACTGTGCACCAGCAAAACATTGCTCTCAGGGTCATAGTTGCACTCCTGTCTTATTTTAGATAACTTTTGGCAATCCGTTCTAATTTACTGATACACATCAGAAAATCCATGTTTTCAAACGCATTTCTGTAATCCCACACCTGCAAGTCTGACGAGGTCCCAGGCACAGCAGACGATACAATGTGTTACCACACTATCCAGACACGGGCTGGCAGCTTGTATTCCCAGCTATTCAGCACTGCCCTGAATAGTTTCATGCATCAGAACAGGACTCAAGGCAATCACACTTATCCAATGCAGTAACTGTTTGTATGATTCCTCACTTTAATTACCATCTTAGTGGCCTTGCACAATTCACTTCCCCTACACTTTGTTTGAAACAGGAGTTCTCACACAATTACTATGTGATAATGATTATTATTATTATAATAATAATACTTTCATCTGGTCATTGCAAGGACTGAGTATTCTCCTATGGCTTGAACAAATTGCACATTCTAGAAGTAGAGGCTTTCCCAACAGACTGTTCTGTATTTAAAAAATATATCAGTAGCATATGCTAGCATAGGGTTTTGATACAGAGAAGCCATAATTAGCAAGATGTTAGTGTTGTCAGTGTTTGAAATTAAATTAGATCTTGCTTTCAAACTCAGTCACACATGTATGCTCATACCTGGTTTCTTTTCATATTTTCATTTTTTTCAGGCCAACTATTAACCTTTCCCTTAAAACATCACAATATTATTTCCTTAAGTTTTAATGACTTGATAATTGCTTCCCTCTAAAATAAGAGACAGAGGTATGTTGAGTATCTTACAACACCAAAATAATATCTGAGTTTTAAGGATTCTATAATTACACTCCACTAAAACAACAGGTAGAGGAATCTTTCCGTTAGCTACCAAGAGAGGCTGGGCATGAAACTTTCATTTGACCCCTGAGTTTAAATTATGAAAAAGTGTGTTAAAATAAACAGATTATCTTGACTGTGCACCTGAACCCCAAGAGCATCATCGTTGTGAGGGGGTTTGCTCTCCTTTGAAAATGGAGAAAACTGCCTTGTGCATCCTCAGAGTGATCATCAGAGAAATTAGATCAGAGCAACTGGCTTACTATAAATTAGTTATATTAGTAATATTAACTATATTAGTATATATTATAAGTTATATGTCAGCTGTATTAATTAGCACATCTGCTAACTGCAAAATAACTTCCTGCAGTAAACAAGAGCCGTGAGAAAACATACTTGGTTGTCAATACACAGATTTTAAAAACGTATTTCAATTATCTTTTTTGGAAAACTGCAGACAGAGTTGAGAAATTTATCCTCAAATAAGGCCTCACAGAAATGGTTTTAAATATATGACTACAAAGACATATTGATGGTAAAAGAATTTTTGGAATAATACTTGATTCTCAAATCTGATATGAGCAAGATAAAGAATATGAAGACAAAGACTTCAGCCCCTATCAAAAATGAACCATTCCTGCTTAAGCATGCTCTTCAGTTGAACCTAGAGAATAGGGACGGAATTCACAAGCGAGTTTAGTGTCCAGCGTGCCTCTTGCCAGTAAAGTTATATTCTCCAGAGAAAATGTGGGTTTGTAAGTAGGGAAGGAAACACTGTTAAAAGTTGTTCTCTCCCCAGATTAATTATTTATACTGTTCCACCTCACCTATAAATTAAACAAATGCATAGATTACTATTAAATACTTTGGTTATTCATGGGATTTAAACAATTTCTAAGTACTTGGTATTCCTGCAGTGACACAGACTTTATGAGGAGTATGTCATACACAAAACAGGAGGGAAAGATTACTGCTAATCTCAGCAACAGGTGTCAGAACTATGACTATAAACCCCTTGAAATACCACTGAATAAAAATTGTCTGAAGAATTTTGCATTTTAACTGTTTCTAAAATCAGTTTTTGAGACTCTACACAGCAGTTTGCTCCCACTGTGTGTGCTGCAACCCTTAGAAATAACTTGCTTAGGATTTTAGATCGCACCAAGGTCTCCCAACACTTCAGTTATCTTTAACATACACAAGAAAAAATTAATCTGAACCATGTCAATCACGAAATCCCTCAGGTCACAACCACTTTCCGTAAAGACAGCAAGCAGGAAAGCATAGACCCATAGTAGCCAATGACCCAACTGCAGTGCAGATTCAGTAACTCAGATGATTGGTCATACTCTTTAAATGGCATATTTATAGGTAAGATATTCAGCCCTTACCAGTGTCTGCAGGATGAAGCATGAACCATGGTTCTGCTGTTTCCCAGTATTATTCTTAGGCACTCTGAATGTCTTTTTAAATTTAGTCATTTCCATTATAATTTTAGGTGTAAGTCTCTGTTTTCCAGCTTCATGTTCACTAATGTAAAGAAAATGAGAGATTTTATACATATCTATGTGCGTGTATGTGTATCTATAATTGAGGCTCACTCAGGTAATATGGAAAATAACATCTAAATAGAAAACTACAACTCCAAGATAGTTGTTTCAGCCCTCCCTTTGCTCAAGGAAGGAGGGATGGGGCATAGGGACACAACCAGATAAGCACTCGCAATTTCAGAGTTTATCTCCCTAATTAGATTCACCAGTCCTGTGTGGCTGCAGCACAAGGAGGAGAGCAGCACTGAAGGTGGTGCACAGCTGCAGGGAGTTTCACTGTCTATCAAACTCAAGTCCCATCAGCTGAAGCCGGTATTAATAAGCCAGATGTGAAATATGGCAACTGCCTGACTGATAAAAGATCCACCCCTCTCCCACACCTATTTATGGATTAGGTGGGCAGACTCACCTCCCACAAAGCAGACAAACCGGGGCAGAAACCTCTCTGTTGGATTAACAGTTTGAAACAAATATAATAAATAGGCAATAATTTTGAGCACCTTAGTGAGAATTCTGCTTCCTTTGATTTTTTTTCTAGGACAAAAAGCCCATTCCCCAAGGTAGAGCCTGGCTGTGGGAAGGAAGCAGAGAAGCAGAAGCAATTTGTTGCCACAGCAGATCATCATCTGCAGGCAAGTGGTGCCATATATCACAGGCTGGACAAGTCCTCACTTCTGCACGGAGTCCTGCAGCCTTCACCACTCTTACATAGAAGTGCAGCAGTCATCTACCAGCCTCTCCTTTTAACAGCCTCATAGGATAAGGTTTTATTGATTGACGAAGCATGCAAATTCAAAACTGAATTCAAACATCAATAAAAATGAGGAGCTAGAGTTTTAGCTGCATTATCCTGTGAAGAAATTGTGTTGCCATTGGTTACAGCTGAGGAGAGAAAGAACTAGGATGGTGCAGGCCAAAGGGGCTAGGGAAACAGTGCTGAAAGCAGTGCAAGCTGGCCATCAGCAGCCCCCTCATTGCTGAGCCACTCATTTCCAGTGTCACCCTTACTGCACCTCAGATTTGCTGTAAATGGCTCGCTGGATCAATAAGGCTCTCCACAGAAAGCAGGCTTGCCAATAGGAATAGAAAGCATGGTACAGAGCAGGATCCTGGTACAGTCAGTGAAACTCAGCTATTCAGTCTGTTCAGGGAAAATTAAAACAAGATACTGATGGCTTTAACACAATGTCATAGTGCAGAGAAATGCACTTTTGGTATGAGGGGATGCCTGAGAAGCAAGGACACAGGAGGCAGCACAGGTAAATTGGAGGGTTAAGAGAAGTGGCATGGAGTGGTACGAGATGGGACCAGTGCTGGCAGTGGAGGTCCCAAAGTGTAGCACAGCTCTTTAATGCTCATCTTTAAAAAAACTGTATATGTGGAGCCAGCCAGCACTGATGCTGGGCATGACAAAAAACTAAAGAAACAGTATCTAACATACAAAAAGTTGCCATTTATAGTGAACTCAAAAGTAACCTGAAGTTGTGAAAGAAGTATAAGTGTATTAGTAAACAGATACAAATGACCCCAAGTGGATCCTGAGAGAGGAAACCAACAACAGGAACACCATATTCCTCCTGGCAAAAATGACATGTTGTAATGCTCCTCCACACACCAAACCCCAGAGTGAAGCCACCAACCTTCAATCTCCAAAGGGTGAGCAAAACCCTTGGAAAAGGCATAAAAACTAAGATTGTGTGTGTGTTAGAATTTTAATGGCATTATAATTATTTCTTTCTCTGCAACAACTAAATTTGGAGTAACAATTAGACTTAAGATGGTAATTATACTAAAAAATATATACATTTTTTGTTTACTTTTATGCAGATGTCCTTTTCCTTTGCCCCTAATCAGAATTTTGTGCATGGCAAGACCAAAATGTACAGCCCCATGCCATGGAATTCACAGCCCTATGCCAGGCTCCCAACACTTCCCAAGCTGAGTTCCGCCTGCCTGAATGTGAGGCAGAGAGCTGGAAAACTGGAAACTGTTTTCCACTGGAAAACATATAGCAAGGTGTCTTCCAGATTTAGGTTACAGACTGAAGCAGGATCTAAAACATCCAACACTTGTTTGAGTGTCGCTTTGGTGCGTATGACTGCTCCCCTTTTACAAACATAAAATCTTATTTCCAGTTTTTATGTCCCTGAATATCTCCACTTCTCTTATTTTGTTAGAAATCAATATTCATGTCTATATTTACAGATTCCTCTCTATCCAAAAATATCCTATGTAGGAAAGTCACTATTTGGTTATTGATTACAAGCTTTGCAGTTCCAGTCCATGTACAGTTCCTTCTCTCAATTGCATCCCTTTTCAGTGATAGACAGTTCCAGGGTGATAAGAATTTCCTTTATTAATGTGCTATAACATAATTTTACTCTATACACTTGATTCTCATGCAATTTTAAGATGAAGGCCATATTATTTTTTCACTGAGCTAGTGGTAAAGTAAGTCCTGAATTCACATGATCATTACTAAAGTTCACAAGCACATGATTTTTTCAGGAAAAGAAAAAAAAAACAACAAAACTTTCAGGCAAGGAAAATCTTGTGTATAAAGGCAAACCAGAAAATTCATAAGATAATATGAATAAACTGGTAAACTTTTCAAGACATAAATGAATTCCAGTGCGTCACAGAATTTACATGGCTGAGAAAACAACGGGAAATCAATAAATCACCTTTAATTTCAGATTTCTTGGTCTAAAAATCAAGTTAAGTTGTGCTGAAAGATCAAATTCATCAAATGCAAGATGCTGTAGTGGTTTCATACACATTTTGCTTCAACAGAGCCCAAGCCACCAGAGAATATGTCTCTGTACCATATTTTAGCAGTGCAAGAGGGAAGGAACATTCAGTTAAATCCTTTGTTGTTTGTTTACATTCAACGAGATTTCCTTGGAATAAGCTCCATATCACAAAAAGGGCAGTGACTTATTCCATTATAATTCCATTCCACTTACCAATGAAGTTTATTTTGCCCTTGTACCATATTGACTTATAGTTCCCCTACTCAGGTCCTTCTTGGTGCAAACAGCTCTGCTCTCAACAAGCTTTACCTTGGAGGTTTCACAGCTACTGAAGTCAACAACATCATTCAACAACTCGGCATCAACAGGTGCCAAGGACAGAGTCTGGATTCCTTCCCAGCCTGCAGGAGCTCCTTCTTTTGTACACAAAAAGCACACAGCTGTGGCTGGATAGCTGTATGCAGTAGAAGGAAACTCATTTAAAGTAGCTTTTTAGGTTAATGTAACAAAATAGATCAACTTGGCAGTGTGCTACCAACAGATTGATTTTCTCTGCTACTCAAAATACATGTCCCAAAACACAAAACATTAGTAAATCAATTAATAATGTAATTGCCATGCAGGAACACACTTGGAAGTAATAAGAGTACAGACATACAGACTGATCTTTCACATTACTAATAATTCACGTAGTTGGTGTGAATTTAGAGGAAGAGAAAAACCCTCCCTTCATCGCAACTTCCAGTATGGTTCTGGAAGAAGATCAAAGGTTATTCCACCTTCTATCCCTGGAGGTGTTCAAGGCCAGGCTGGATGTAATTCTGAGCAACCTGGTCTAGTGAATGTCCATGGCAGCAGGGTTGGAATCAGGTGATCTTTAAGGTCCCTTCCAACCCAAACCATTTTATGATTCTATGATTCTGAAATAGGGAATTTTTTCAATTTTGTTTTACAAACAAATCAAGTCTGGTAAGTTTTTTCAAAATCTTTTTCAACATTTTGAATTAAAACAGTTATCCTAGCAGAACCTTAAACACTGGTTTTGGCCTCGATTAACTCACGTTCCTTATCTTTTTCTATTGGGAAGAAAAGGGCCATTTTGGTAGGAATGCATAATTGAGCCACTTTGCGTTCCTCAGCAGGGAAGTGTGTTCTCCACATTTGCTTTTTCTTTGGGTTGCTCTGCTTTTAAAGTGCTCAAGGTTTCCCAAGAATTTTGAGAGAAAGGTTTTTACCACAAAATGAGTGCTGGGAAAAGATTGGATTTTTCTCTGTTGTACTTCCATTGTCACAGTAGCAGAAAATGCACAGCTTTCTTGGAAAATCTGAAAGTCATCAAATTCAGGCAACTTCAATGATGAAGACGGTGTTCCAGAATGTCAAGCACCTGCTGTAGCTATGATATACCCAAACCAGGAGTCATTTTCTGTGCTTATAATGCTCAGCCTGAAGGAGAAGAGGGATGGAAAACAAATCCTGCACATGTACCAAATGTCCTCAGCTGAGGATACCACAGGGAGAAGACACCTGTTAGGAAGGCCTGAAAAATGTAAAGTACAAGAAAGTCCCTTTGTCATTCCATTTTGACACTTACTTGAGTGTCGGAGTTATTTGATAGAACAGAGAGACAAGCCAACCTTGGGGAGGCTGAGTGAAAATTAGAGATAATAAAAACAACAGTAACAACACCTCCACATAAAGTATTCCATTTTTCAGATCCAATAATTTCAAAAATACCAAAACTGACATGATCTACATAGCCTCCAGGCAGGCCTCCTGGGCACCACATTCGTGTGTTTTAGCAATATGATGGAGTTCTCTTCAGGATGCCTGCTTTACTTGGTGAGCAGGATGACAAAATTGCTTTGAGGGCAGGAAGCATGCTACAGAAGTTTGGCTGGCTGAAATTACACTGCTGATGTATTTTCACACAGACAGTATTTCTACCACAAGGTCTGCTGTGCAACGTTTCTGTGGGAAAGGTTTTATTTATTTTTAAAATAAACAAAGTTGGCAAAAATGCTCTATAAACACTATAATTTGACTTCCCGGTAAAGAGGTAAATTTCTTCTGAAACAACTTATTCAAGACCAAACAAACCCAATACCCAACTCTGCAACTGGTTGTAAGTTCCTGCAAATGTTTCTAGAAAAATGAATAGTAAAAAAGAACTCAGAAGACAGAGCAATATAATTTTTATTTCCAGAAGTTCAGCTCACTTGCTCTAAGTTAAAAAAAAAAGTAATTTTTGTCCTGCAATATCTCTGTACACCTGCATGCAATGATACCAATCAAAGTCCAGAACCATATCTAGGTCAGTATTGTTGTTACAAGTGATTGAAAAACTTTTACTGAATTCTGAAGGAGAATAAGATCTTAGCAAAACAGTAAAAAACCATCCAGTTTAAGATCTACTTCTGCAGTGATTTGTACTTTGCACTCAGAACCACTAATATTTTTGTTTATAAAAGTAGGACATTCAGACAGAGTGGTGCACTTAGCACATGTACAACCAATGCTTTATCTGCAGAAAAAAGGAAAGCACATTAGTAAAACCAACTAAAAACATTATTTGTATAAAATGTCCCTGTCACATTATAAGGGCAATGAACAAAAACTAGACATCATTTCTGCAAGTTGTCTCCTATTGCTCAGGAGCTTAAGTGGAACTTATGACTTGGCCATTAAAGTAATTCAACCCCATATCCCTTTGACTACAAGGCACAAGTAATATAGTGAATAAAGGAAAAGGAAAATCAGAAACACAAAAATGAAACTAAGGACATCCATTCATATTGTCTCCTCATATACTGATTCTTTACAGAATGCCAGTGTTTCATTTCTGGTATTTCAGTCTTTTCTATTCTTTAATAAATGAAATATTTCCCTTGCTATTTGTTCAAATTTGTGATTGCAGAGGTGTTTTTTAATTTTATATTCTCTTCAATTACAACAGCATGAAGTCAGACTTCTTTTGCACTCCTCTCAGAGCACTCAGTAATGAAGAACTACTTTGTATAATTAAAATGGAATTATTCTGTGTTCTGAGACTGTTACTCTTCATTACTGTCTGAAATGTGTCTTTAAAAATATGCTTATGTAAACAGCAAAGTTTTCTAAGGACACAGATATTTGGTATGTGAGGTTTTGCCTGTATGTCATAAGGGATGGGGTAGAGAGTCCAGAGTAAATTTTAGATATACTTGCAGCATATTCAAAATACAGAAAGGACCTTACAGATCATCTAGTTCCAGCCTTCCTGCCATGGGCAGGGAGCTTTCCATTAGACCAGCTTGCTCAAACTGCAGCCAACTTGGCCTTGAAAAATTCCAGGGATGGCATATCCACAGTTTCTCTGGGCAACTTATTCCAGTGTCTTACCACTCTCATAGTGAAGAATTACTTCTTCATATCTTACCTAAACCTATGCTCTTTCAGTGTGTAGACATTGTCCCTTATATTTCAATATGGCATTCTGTGTATTTCAAGCTTCCAAAAGTGTAACAGTGTTCAATTTTGGCTTTACGAAAACTTCATTCTTTACGTGGGTTTTCTGTCATCTTTGTTCAAACAAAGAAAAACAACAAACCAATATAAAAAAATTGCACATGATGATCTTAACCTACAGATCTTTACACCCATAGCATTCAAGATGAACTGAAAAGAAAAAAAAAGGAAGCAGAAATGTGACATCTTTTGCTCCAATCCAGCAAGATGTTTCAACATTTTTATTGCTCTCAGTTCAGCAATGAAGACAACCTCATAGTACAGAGAGTACTCCTCAGTATTAGGTGTGACTGCAATGCTTCATTTTTGAAAACCTCATTCCTGCTACACTCCCTCCCAGCCTTTCTTCCATGAGAATACAGCCAGAGACAGCATCCATCCCCGATGGGAAGAGCTTATCTCCTGTGATCACCCACCAGTGCATGCCAGTAACCAGCATCCTCCCAGAATCAGCCTGAAATTTTTTTACCTTTGGGGAGAAAGGAAAATATATTAGGCAGTGAAACATCTAAGGAGACATTTGAATGTGAAGCTATTTACTGATGATGTGAAGGAAATGAGCAGAGAGAAGTTCGCCAAAATGAGATGGTTTCATTCACAGCAAGGAGCCAAATGACCTGGAGAAGCTCTGTGAGATCTGGGAGTCTTATTTCTTAGCTTGAAACTGCACAAACAGCAAAAATGCACCTGTGGCAAGCCCTGACCTCTGCAAGGTGTGCAGGCTGCTGTCACATGTAGCTCTGCAGCTGTGGGGATGGATGAGGCTGCATGTCTGGGTGTATTCTCCGCCTGCGGTGCCGCAGCTGCCTTCTCAGGGTGTTGCATTATCCTCTGATACTGTAAATGCTGGGGTTGTCATGGAGCCAGCATTGTCTCTCTGAATATAATTGTCACAGTTTAACCCCAGCCAGCAACTAAATACCGTGCTGCTGCTTGTTCCTGGCCCTGGTGGGGTGGGGAGAAAAACTGGAAAGAGGTAAAAGCTGTGGGTTGAGATAAGAACAGTTTAGCAGTTGAAATAAAATAATGTAATAATAATATTAAGAGTAATGAAAAAGGAGACTACAAAAAGAGAAAGAGGGATAAAACGCAAGACAGATAAGTGAGCCACAATACACACACTGTTCTGTTCTTGTCCCAGGGTTATACATCTGTCATTGGGAGTTAAAACTAGGGTTTTTTCTCTGCATCACTGTATATATTGCAATCTTTTTAGTAAATTTTAACTCTAACTTGTAATCTCTCTTGAGTTGGATTCATTTCTCCTGCCAGTTTACTTTTAAATCAGCACATAATATATCTAAAGCCAGGAGAAACCCTCAACTCTATAATGTAGGGAGAGATGAAAGCTCAGGATATCTCAGGAAAATATTGTTAAAAGGAGATTTTGTTTAGAGCATGATTAAAGGAACAGGTGAGCAGGGGAACCAGCACATTGCTGTATGAGAACAGGTCCACAGAATCATCCAGGTAGGAAACCAAAAGTGATTGAGAGTCACTTACTTGTATGTTGAAGAGCTGAAACCACCACCCCAAATGAGTGCAGGATGGGTCTATGTACTGCCTCCCAGAGCAAACAGACATCTGCAGCCCAAGGGAACTGCCTGATCTGAAACAGGATCTAAACAACATCTCCTCCATCTGGATAGGAAGCTGAAAACAAAATATCCATGTTAAAAACAATATATCCACATCCAGCCCTCTCTTAAACCCCAAAAGCCCAAGGCATTGGCTGCCAGTACAGCAGATGCACCAACTCACTGGTTTATTTGTTATCCTGGAGTAAGTGCATTTCCTGTGAAATCTGACCATGATTTCCACGTTGAAGTTTAGAGGCCTTTAGAGTCAAGTTTAATCAAAACTCTTCTACTCTACTGAGACATGGGCACAAACTCTTTGAAAGACATTTCTGTCTGGGAAGAAAAAAAAAAAAGAACAAACTGGGAAGAAAAAAAGTTCAAAAGATTTTGACAAGTTCAGTTTCCTCTAGAAATCAAAACCTTACTAACCTTTTGTTAACTTTAAACAGCCAGTCATGCAAGGATCAATGGTGTACTGATGAAATTTTATGGTTGATTTGCTCAGTGTATTTGAACACTTATTTGGATGGCAGGAGAAAGGCTTTAAGACTTCGATATAGAAGTCTGGAGAGTCGTCTTTACAGTCTAGTAAGCCAGAGACATAACATAGAATTTAACACGAGCTTTCAAAGCCCCTTTGCAATTTTGCTATAAAAGATAATTTCCATTTTTTGTTCTAGATTCATTTTAGAGGAGCGAGTGAGGTTTTATGTTGTTGTTGTGAGGACAGAGGGTCTCAGAGGGACAAACCAGAACTTTATTCATCAGTTACCTCATTGTTCTGCATGGCTCAAAGAATTTAAAAACAAGCTTTCTTCTGCTTTCTTGCTCCTGTAAAGGAGCTGGTCTCTGTACTGAGAATGCGAACTACGCTCCTCTGTTAAGGTGATCGCAGTGCAATTCAAGGAATCTCACATTGCTACAAGATTGCAATGACTTTCTTTTTTAAGTCACGAAATTGAAGTCAGATACTCATCAAGAGATCTGAATGCGACTGGCTTTTCAGCCACTGTCTCGCATCTCCATTTTTCAGCAACAATAAAATAGCTACAAAAGAAATGGACTATAGTGAAGCTAATGACAGGAGAGCTTCAGGCAATACACAGCACCACAATATCCATTAGGGTAAGATACAGCAGCCACAAGGTAAGGCAGAAATGTTTCTCACAACGAAGAGATGGAATGTACAAAGTCTCACCTACTTGAAGTTCCACACAAGCATTTTTCACTTAAAAAAAAAAAAAAAAAACAATCCAGTGAGGTGAAAGGACAGGAGAGCTCCCACAGCAGGCCTAGGACAGATCAGTTCTTCAGTGTTTTCAATATTATGCCAGAGTCTTGGGGAAGTAAGGAGGCCGGAGAAGGGGTTAAGTTTGCAGGCACAGACTGAGATACCCAGTTCAGAAAAGGCTTTCCAGAGACAGTTGAAACACTCACAAAATTTAACACCCACACGGAAACAGCTCCTTTCTATTTCCATTTCCAGTACTCATCAGTGAGATGAGTTCAGACCTCCTAAAATGCTCGTTCAGCAATCTCTGAGGCAGTGAATGAGGGCTTGCCTACCTAGGAAAGCCATTGTTACAGGGGAAAAATGAAAACCCTCAGGTATGAAATGAAAGTGCATTAAGTAATCAGTACCAAGGCCCCCTGCCCATGCTACCACTCTGCTTTGACACACTGACGGCCACTTTGTTCAACTTCATTGAAGAAAGTCAAAAGCTTATTGAAGAAGAACTATTGCAGACCATTGCCACATAGTCACATGCAAGCAGACCATGTCATAGCAAGCAGACAGTGACTTACAGGAGGAAATTCTGCAGGGATGCACAGCCTAGCATATCTAGCAAAGTCTCTAACTGTCATCAAGAAGGACATTAAAAAATGTCCAAAACCACTTTTTCTCAGTTTTCCTGAAACTGAAGAACTACCTGATTTCTCTAAGACATAACCTTTCTCTCTGGTATGCAGAGAGATAACATGTTTGCAGACATGTACAAGGCCTCCTTGGGCCAGAGAGGGTAGGGAAGGAGAGAGGGAAGATACAAAAATCCTTGGAGGGGCGGTGGGGGACATTGTCTTTTCCCCTGAAGGTCCGATGCAAACTGCATCAATAAAAAAGTGGTCATTGCATCTGAAATAAACATTTTTTTTATCCTTCCACTGCCTTGGCAGTCTTGGGAAGAATACCTGCATATGTTTTACCTTACAAACTTTATATCATTATTTTCTTCCTGCTTACTCTAATTAAGCATACTTACATGAGAATATCAGGGTAGTTGGGGTTTTTTAGGTTACAGTTTGGTCTTTTGAACAGCTTTGTAGTCTTTTCAGATGACTTCTTAAAGTTGTATGTACTGGAGATACCCTCAAGTGGTAAGAATATCACTCTTCCAAAATTCTCTCCAGCTAAAAGGGTTGAGCAGAAAGCCATGCTTGAGCTACTAACTCCTAATGCAATTCAGACTGAAATAGATTGCAAGTATTTTGGCAGAAGACTACTGAGCCTCGATCTTAAGCCTAGAAAGCTTAACAGGGTATATGCCACAGGAAAACACCTTTAACCCTCCTGAAAAAGAAGAATTCTTCCAGCATGCTTTTAATGCTCACTGATAGGTCCATAAAGCTGTTAAGGGTGTTCCTCAGATAAAAGAATGATTTTAGAAACAAAAAGCATGGCAGAAGTAGATGGAAAATAAAACTGAACAAACCAAGGATGCAGGGAACAGTTACCCACTGAAATGAAAAAATTAGATTTCCTTCCCTGTAATAAAAAACTTTATAATTTGTTACTCCTTTGAAAAAAAGGATAAACTTGCTCCATGCTCATTTGTTTTCCAGTCTCAAATTTAAAGGTAACTGAAAAGTTTCTTTTCAATATCACAGTGCTCATTTCACTTATGTACTCAAATTAACTTTTGGTCAACTTTCTGAAGAAGGAACAAAGTGAGAAATGCAGGAGGATGGTAATTCATGGTGCTCCAAGAAAATGTTTGATTTCATAGTAATGAAAACTTAAAAGGTTTCAAGCTTTCAAGCAACCAAGCTATCTGTGCTAGAACTGTGATCAAGTAATTTTCATATGAGTATTGTTTATTTTTCAGAAACAAGACTACCCTGAGAGCTTCTTAGTTAAACAGTCATACTCTGGTGTTTGTCTCCCACCTCCCAGATCCCCCACCCTTGTGAGCTTTCCTTGGCCATGACATACTTCTTATGCACAACCCCTTGAGAAAGGTTTTAGCAGTGTAGAAAAACAGTTCACACACAATGTTGATTGTTTCACCAAGTTCTGGACATCTCAGAACATAACTGTATACGCTGAGAAAAATATTTTGACTTTGTGGAGTGTCTGCTTGGTGAAGAGTTCAGTATCACAGAAGTGGAACTCAAAAATTAGCATGTAGAGCAAAGCTCACAAAATGAAGTGAACTTCCTATGAAGTCAAATAAAAGGCATTACTCCCCCTATAATGCAAAAATTCTGAGGCAAAGGATGAGGGTGGAAGAGAACGAAAAAGCAATCAAGTTTTCCACACTGCTGCCTTCTATACCATCAAAGCCTGATTGGAAGGCTATCTACTTCTCAGGCTGGAAAAGCTACAGAATGCTTAAAAAAACCCAACCTCTAATGGCAGCGTGATATAGAGTGGAAACCACAAGGGAGTTGCTCTGGGACAGCATCCTAACTGTAAACAGGCTTGGAAGTGAGAGCAAGGAAAATGCCTGCCACTGGCATCACGAGTATTGCAGGCTAATGTGCAAGTTCTTTGTGAGGCCATGGAAAATGTCTCTGCAATTTTTCCTGCCCACACAGTAAATCCACCTGGCCCTCAGCAAGGCCCCAAAAGTTGCAATAACATTAATTTGCTGTCTTTGCTTTGAGTGAGACATTAAAACAGAGAGCATAATTGTATGTGAATAGTAGATGATACAGTAGTGGGAAGATGTAAAATAAAAAGGCTGTGGCACTCCTCCCCTGAGGATTTTGCAGAAGGCTCCAGTTTATTGAAAACTCAATAGAAAAATAATCTGAAAAGTCACACATGGATCTTCTCTGCTTGAAGTGAATGCTTCAGAATGAAGCACAAGCCAAAGAAAATCACGGCCAAAACACTAAGCCTTGGTAAAACAATCCCATTAAAATAGCAATATTTATTGTATATTTAAAAGCATTATGAATACATGAAGCATATAGTATAGTATTTTAACACAAACGATTTTGTGTTATATGCATCAACTTTGATTATTCAGGTGTGACAAAAGTCTATTGTGAATAGCTAAATTTTAGGAATGGCTTTCATGAAGTTTGTGAACCTATAAAATAACTAAGAAATTTAAAATTGTATTTCCCTACAGCCTTACTGCTATGGAACAGCAACCATTTAAAAAGTTGCAGCCCTTTCCCACATCACACCCTAAAGTTTGTAACAAATTCTTGTATTCTTCCCCTGGTGCCTGCATGATTCGGAGGCCAGAGAGTTGATGGCTCCTTTAGAAAACTAGGATGTAGGAGTCATGTTCAAGAGAAAGAAAAAGATGGGAAGAAGTACTGCAAATAGTCTCTGAATTCCAAGTTACTCTCTTCTGATTTAGTCTTTTCACAGAGGGAGAAAAAAAGGTTCATCAGCTACAAGAGAAAATCACTGATCACAGCACGACACAAGTTCGCTGTGCCATTTCTCTTGAGCCTGCTAGAGTTTGCTCCCTCATGACACCGAATTCGAAAAGGGTGGGACAGTTTTTCCTTTCTAGGTTTTCTGAATGATTGTAGAACTTAAAAACTCAGCAGTAACATAAAAGCGCAAGAGCTGAATTTTACGTAATTTATTCCAGGCAATAACTATTAACAAAATTTCTAGTGTTTGCATGAAAAGAATTCAGCAAAAGTACCAGAGGAACTGCCCGCCTCTCATGCAAGATAAGCACAAGGCATCTGCAAAAGCACCCCTAATACATCAACACAAAGAATTCCATATATCAGCTTTTAATTAATACAAATGAATGAATATACCAAGGAGAAGTCATAACTTCACAACTTTTCAGTTAAATTTCAAACAAAATCAGGTTTTCAGGCAAAAAAGGAGATTCGGTGTAGTGAAACTGTCATATGGCATTACCTCCTTTGTGGGATCTCCAGTATGAAACAAGTACAGAGAGGTACTAAATATTCCTCATTCTACCTCTTGCCTTGAAAGTCTCATTTCCTCTGTTATTTTGAATGCCACAGGGTTATGCTTTTAGATATTTAAGATGTTCTTCACATTTAAATCCAACACTGTACCATTTTGTGTGTGATCAAAGGAAGAGTTTGACTGTGATCTGAGACCCAGTATTTAATTTCCTTAGTTCTCAATGTTTCCTAGAGACTTGATTCTCCCTCTGCTTTGCTGTTGCATGCATAGAAAACTTATTTCATTTCTTATTGGTGATATAGTTAATTAGGATGACAAATCCCAGACCTCAGTCTCTCTGAATGCCTTTAAGTAATTGATTCAACATTAAAATATTCAAATCACTTCTTCCACTCTTGGAAGTGTAACCTTGTTCCCTAAAGAAGTGTTAAGTGTGTCTATGGAAGGTTTTCTCTGTGGACAGACACAACTTGCCCTCATGCGGGCCCGGCTGCTCTTTGCTACATTTGAAAGACCTCAGCACCTTTGATAAAAAGGGGTGGGAAATTATGTATATCTATATTTATATCATGGCCACTGTAACTCTCTAAAGTGAATATATTTGCCAGAAAAACCCTTCAAGTCTACTGAAGCAATCCTACATAGTTAGGGAAGTAACTCACTTTAAAAAAAATAGGGGTTTTGTTATAGTTGCTCACTGCCAGTTTTCCTGTTCTCTTTGAAGGAGGAGAATCTAGCTTGATATTCCATGTGTATGCTTGAATTAAAATTCAAAATCCTTTTTTATAGCTGCATGAGAGGAAACAATAATGTGGGATTTCTCAGAGAGCTACTCTGATTTTGGTTCAGACCTGATACTGGAAACATTTTGTTACCAAGGAGGTGATCAGACATTGGAATAGGCTTCCTAGGGAGGTGGTCCTTATAATTTTAAAAGACTCCTTTCTGACAATAACATGTTTTAACTTTTGGTCAGCAGTGAAGTGATCAGGCACTTGGACTAGGTAGTCATGGCTGAGACATGTAGATGTGGCACTCAGGGACATGGTTTAGTAGTGGGTTTGGCAGTGCTGGGTTAATGGCTGGACTTGATGATATCAGTGGTCTTTTCCTTCCAACTGAAAATACTCTGTTCTGTCATTTGCAAAATCACTAATCCTCAATATGCAAAGCTTTTTAATTCTCGTCCATGCAGTGCCCTCTCCCTGTTCAGTCTGACAAATGGTGGGTTCCCAGGGAACAGGGCAAATGGCTGCCCTGAAGCAGGATTGGCACAGGACCGCTGGCAACTTAGACAAGCTACACACTTCATTTCCTGTGATTTACCTCATAAATTGTGAGATAACAGCTAGTTTATGGTTGATGCACTTACATTTGTATCTGAAAAGAAGGCTTACTCCATGGTGAGATAAAGAGTTTGTTTAAGTTTCCTTTTCTGAAGACATATCTGTGTTTCAATTTGTAAATAGGATTCTTCTCACTAAAAGAAACACACATGGCACGTTTCTTTGGGCAATAGCTTTAGAAATCATCCTTAAAAAACCAAATTTATTTGACTAAAGCAAAGTACCATTCATATACAAGAATCCAGTCTGATTTATGTGTTGATACAATTACTCAGTGCAATTAACAGTAACTTCCAAAAATTATCTCACCAGACCTATATCCAGTAAAAACTGTTGAAAAGCATTTGTTAAAAATCATCCATTTTAATGATTAAAAAAAAAAAGAAGAAGAAAAAAGTCAAAGAAGAAGAAAAAGTCAAATCATAATGAAAAATATAAGTGCTGTCTTCATTTCAGTACTCTACACCAGATACTGAATGAAGGGACAGATTTCTTAAATTTTACAATCTATTCTTGCCTTCAAGTTTGTCTAGAGTTGAGATTAGTTTAGAGTTGACTGATAGCTCTCAGGCATCCCACCCTTGGACAGGTTCCCAGTGTGCCAAATGCAAGGTCAGGAGTTGCAGAGTATCACTCAAAGCCCTTCAGCACAGCACACCGATGTACCTAAATGGAGAGGACACCAGACTGCAGGGGAGAGGATCTGAAGACAAAACAATTTTTTTTAGAAATATGACAAACATTTTGGAAATGGCATTTAATTTTTGAGGAAAGGCCTGAACAGAATTACTACTGCTATGTGAAATGAAACAGTGATTTGTGGAACACTCTGTATACCTGTCTTCTTTCAAGCCTGCACAACAATACAGTACATAAACAGCAAAAACATCTTCCTATAGCTTCACGGTGATCTCCCACTCTTCTTTGGGACCACAGTAGATGTAAAAAATCCCTATTGATTCAACCATCACGTGGAGAATGTAAGAGTTTTAAACTATCACAGGCATTCAATATCTAATTGCTTTGTTCTTCACTTTGGTAGCAATGCTTTTTTCTAGCAGTTGCAAATTCTCACAACTTATTCTTTATGTCTAGCTAAATTCTTCCTGCTTCTTTGCTTTCCAACACTAAAATGGACCCTGCTGATCTGCATTACCATACAGAAGAAACATGTCTGCATACTTCTCCTTTTAAAAGTGCTTGGTTCAGATTCATCACTTTGCATCCAGTCCTTTCTTCGTCTTTACTGAAAATCAAGTCTGAATAGGTGTCATCAATCTCTTCGGTAAAATAGAAAGCTGATGTGAAGAAATCATCTCATGTGACTGATGGCACTTACTCTTGTGGTACCGTTTTCCAGCAGGCTTTTTGCAGGTCAGTCACTACAAAACATACATCTAGTTATTTTTGTTCATCTTCAACATCATGCTCTTTTGAGTTTTTTCCCCTTTGCTCTCCTCTTTGAATTGCAACAAGGTGCTATTTACAAGCCTTGATTTCAGTGGGTTGGTCTCATCATTTTTGGCAAGACATTCACAGAGATCACTCATAGTTTTAAACATATTTGTTTCCCCTTCCTCTTATCTCATTTTGTTCAAGGACTGAAGTCCTATGATACAGTAATCTCAAACTCAAGCTGACACTTCCCTCAGTGATTCTTCCCTAATGATAAAGTTCAGAATCTGTATGTTTGTTTTACTGTGTTCTCTCTCATAAAATTAGTTTATCTGCATTATCATTTAATAATTAGTTATAATCAAGCTTATAATTAGCAGTAAGTGCTTCAGAAGTTTCTGTATCTGTAACTATCAGGGTTTATGGCTCCTGAATTCTACCACAAAAAAAGCACACACACAATTTATGACAATATCTTATTTCTTGAACTTATCTTTGTTTACATCATTAATAGCATAAAAACTATCCATTAGTACACAAGATAGATCTCAGCTGTTGTACAGCAAAGCAGGACTCAATCAATCTAGTGTTACCAGTTGCCAATCACTTTTAAAGCCATTTCTCACCCACTCCTCCTCACCCTTGAATGTCTACCAAGCAGTTTAAACCCATTTAAAACTCTGTTGTAGCAGAGAAATCTTCCTAAGAACAGCTGACATCCTGTGGAAACAAAATGTTTGCTTTCTAGGCAGGCAGCTGAAATGACAGCCAGACATCAAGCAGAACCTCCTGTTTAAGAAGGGGAAAAACAAGCCCTAACGCGAATGGCTGCCTGTCTTCAGTGACCTGGGTAGCTCTCCCATTGTTTAATTCCGATGAACTAACCCTTCAGCAGAACAGCAAAATTAATTGTGTTTCTAATTCCTCTCAGAATGCTAACACAAAAAAAAATCCACATTATCAACATCACTGAAATATTAACTGATGTCAAATTTCCTCACCAAACACTCCTTCATATGTAAGAGATGCTCACAAGTTTAATCCCCTGTGGTCATGGGACTTGTTGAACTCTGGATATTTCACTTAATATGAAAAAGATTAAGAAACTTTTTCTGTTTAATTCTGAAAGAAAGATCTGAAAAGCCACTGAGCTTGTCTTCCTTTAACCTAGAACCCCACAATGTAGTTTAGAAATGCATTTTAAATTCCATTCCTCTGTATAAAAAAGTATTATCTTTGCAATATTTTGTGAAAATTGTTAATAATTCAGAACGTACAGAGATATCACTGGAATATTCAAATATTATATTGCTCTAATATTTATTCTTGTCATTTCAATATTAAAGTTATTAAAGACAAATATATTTTGTATGAAACAGCACCTTGTCTTTTCTAAATTACAGAACCGCTTTCCATATTGCCATGAAACATTTCCAGGATGGAAATGATCTGCTCAAAAGCCTGAAGGATTCACTTTGGAAGTGGCAGATTTATGTTCACGTACCTGTTGCTTTCTCTCCAGTCCAAGAAGAACCTTACCCACGAATTTGGGTATTTAATGGACATATGCACACAGTCTTGCAGTCCCAATTGTTTCTTGTAAGTGGTAAAGAATACTGGCTTTTACATCAGATTAGGCTCCACAACTAAGGCAGACCTGGTTTAACAATCATGTTAGCTGCCCCTTAGCTGTGGTCTGCCCAACAGGCATAGCACAAATTCAACAGCAACATCTAAATGTCAGCCATGAGGCCCCTGGTATTATAGCTACGTCTGCTAGACCCCTCTTGGACTTCAGCAGTGTTCACTAACAAGGTGAAGGTACGGCAGGAGAAAATGTGTCAGTGCTGTAAAAGCAAGGACAAAACTTGTCAGTTCTCTGCAGAGAGGCTCTATATTGCTCCCCAAGCAATTTCTGCAGATAATAAAACAACATAAAAAGCAGGGTCTGAGCCTGGCAAACCAGCCATCTGAGCTGGCTATCAGGTAGCTGCCATATAAATTTTGCTCCTGTTTCCTGAACTAGAGCCTGAGATGGTCTCCATGATTAGAGCATTAGGCAGGGCTGTGAGAAATAGTTTTACATACCTGATCTAAAAGAAGGCCTTAAACAGACATATCTACATCCAAAGCAAACTCTGGAATACCGACTTCATCATTTTTTCTAGGAAGAAGAAGGGCTCATTTCTGTGAAGATTAATAACGTATTTCACTTCTAAGAAGTAAAGAAGCTTTTTCGCACAACAAATTGCTTATCTGTAAATTATTTAATATAATTTTAAATGCATATAAGACCTTTAGAGTATTACTGATTTCCAAAGAAAATTCACTTTTCCTTTTAGGGTCTAGAGAGTAAGTCATATGAGGAGCAGCTGAGGGAGCTGGGATGGTTTTGCCTGAAGAAAAGGTTCAAGGGTAACCTTATTGCTCTCTACAACTGCCTGAAAGGAGGCTGTAGCCAGGTAGAAGTCGATCTCTTTTTCCAGGCAACCAGTGACAGGATGAGAGGACATAGCTTGAAGCTGCACCAGGGAAGGTTTAGGCTGGATATCAGGAAGAATTTCTTCATGGAAAGTGTAGTTAAGCATTGGAACAGACTGCCCAGGGAGGTGGTGGAGACAGCATCCCTGGGAGTGTTCAAGAAAGAACTGGACATGGCACTTAGTCTTATGGTTTTGCTGACATGGGGGTGTTTGAATGATCTTGCAGGTCTTTTCCAATCTTACTGAATCCATGATTCTAACACCTAAGCTATTACAGAAGTAAGTTTAGATCCATAAATCACCTGGGCTTTTTTGAAAACATGAGCTATTTATTATAACTAACAAATATGCAATTGAATGATGATGCTCTTTTCTAATCCCAAAGCTGTTGCAGTGTGCCAGAAAAATATAGTGATGCTTCTATACAATACATAAGCATTACTGCTTGTTCTGTTAACAAAATAATGTTTATTTTGACAGAAGCTGTTGAGAACCTTGTAAATACCCTAATCTTACTGCCTACCCGTTCCTCTGCTAAAGATTTTAGTAAGTCTGACAATACACACAAGAACAGCTCCATGAACACTGAGGTGTTTTTAAAGATCAGTAAAATGCTTTCCCTTTGTTTATCACCGTGTTTCTCTATTTATCCTCCTCCATGAGAGGAGGTTTGAGGGATGTGGTCTGTGTACCTTTGGGTTTTGGGTGCATGTCAGGTAAGAACTTCTCCGTGTCACAGCTTTGACATTGGAGAGGGGATGTTAGGGAGGCGAACATCAAACCCTCTCCTTCCCTCTGCCTCTGCCTTGGGGTCTCTGGGCAGGAGGCAGAGACCAGGCTGAGGTCCCATTCCACACCAACACCTCAACAGCCTGCTGGGGTGCAGAAACACGGGAAGCAGCAGGTGTGGGTGGGCACAGCACCCCCAGCTGTGCTGTGCTGTGCTGATGGGGAGGGTGTGCACCTTGATCAAACAACAGTGGGTCGTGAGGGACTAGAGCACATCTCCAGCCCACTCCCACTGTCTTGGCCCACTAAGGCAAAAGCCTCTGTTCACCTTTAGGCATGATGCCAAGGAGGCAAAATATCATCAAGGCTAATCAAGGTTGTGTTATAAGTATACATTATCTAGGGTGCACCACAGCCTTAATAAAGGTCTCCAAATTGTTTGCTAGCATTCTGCAACCACATTATTCTCCTTTTCCCCACCAGCACCACTTCATTTACTCTCCCATTCTCTCCAAGTTAGCTTTTAATCATGAATAAAACACTACAAGAAGCCCCCATTTTTCTAAAACATCCTGTGCTTCCTGCCCAAGTGAACTGCTTTGGCTTCAGCCACAACAGCTGTGGTTTGCACTGTTCAGCTTTTCAGGATGGTTTGGCTCAGCAAAACCTACTCTGAAAAAGAAAGCAGGAGCTATCTTCCTCATTTCACAAATACATGTTCATGGTAAAAAGCAAGAGTTCCCCCTGCCTCCAAGAAAAGCCATGTACTCTCAGCAGCTCTGCAATAACACACACAAATCTTAATCCAGGGCTAACTGGAACTGAAATATTTTGCTTTCTGCATTACACCTCAAACCATATGTTTTCACAGTGAATGGGTTTAAAATGTCTACTCATTACCCTGTGATTCTGCTACATGGCCACTGGTCATGAGAAAAATCAAAGCCTCTGTGCTGCGCAGCAACAACGATTCAGTTCCTTTACAATACCCCAAGGAAAGCTGCTAATCCACAGTCATACACCACAAGGTTTATTTTTCCGATGACCTCCCTTTTTTATTGCCGGACACAGTGCAAATTATGCAGAGCCCAGGGGAGGGTGCAAAGGCATTTCACATGGCTCATTTTGCTTGCCCCATCAAACACCAGAAGTCTCAGCAATAAGAGATTCTGGATCTCCACTTGTATATTCTGGTATAGAATTGCAGCAGTTGTGGCAATCCTTTTGACTTCATGTAACTTTAAATCATTGCGTAATCGTACTGGGCGTGGGGGTTGAGCTGCAATTTCTATTCATAGGAGCTGGAGAGTCTCAACCAGTAGGAGAAATGAATAAAAATGCAGAAAAATAGCAAAAACAGAGGTTCAGTTTTTCTGGATCCTTACATCACAGAAGTACCAATTACAATAATTTGGTGTTGTCCAGATTGTGGCACTCCATCAAGTTAATGAATTTTTGCATGATGTCAAATGATTTTTGTTTCTAAGTAGGCTGTACAGTATTGTCCTTTCAGTCAAATGATTTTACATTGTTAACATTTGAATTAAATTTAAGAAAGAATTTTGCATGTGAAGCATATGAGTATCTTGCAAAAGCTTTATCAAGGTTTCATCTCTCTATTTAAAAACACATACAGTTAATTTCTGTTAACCAGTCCTGCCATTTACAATCCCATCCAAAACATGCAAATCACATCATTCTTTATACATCTATACATCATCTATAGCATCAGACTGTACAGAACACTCTATTTAAGAGTCAAGGAGGCACTCAGATTTCAATTCATCATTGCTGTGTTTTCAGAGAAACAAAATGTGCTGATGAATGGACAACCTCACAGCTGCAGAAACAAATGGTATTTTTCCTCCTGACTACTTCCATTGGCACCCTCACAGATGACTTTAGCACCCTTTTCTCTCAATTACTGAAATTCCCTGCAAGTACAGCCAGATGAACATTGATGTTCTGCTGTTAACAGATGCTTACACGGCAGTTCTCATTACAGACTTCAACATTGCCTAGATGACAGTCAAATTAATAAATTATCACTCAGTCCAGGTGTGGGGTTTTTTATTATTTTTATTCAGAGCTCAAGGATGCTAATGACTCCCCCATAGACACAAAAAGTATTATTAGTTCAGAGAAAGACTTATAGGATGATATGTATGACACACTCAGGGGTAATACAAAAAAATACAGCTTCTTTTAGGCGTGGGTCAAACATTTGTTCTGTCAATATTGTGTCTGCTTCAAGTAGAGATAACTCATATAAGAGAATAAGAGGCAAATGACTAAGTGACTTGGAGGTCAGAGACTCAAGTCTTTACAATTTGATTGAGACCCATCAGACGCTTAACTCTTCTTGCAATGGGAGTTAGGAAGAGATGAAAGATATCCAGTACTTTGCAGCACTCAACACCACTGGACAGTTTCTGCTAAACTCACAGTAGCAACTGGAGTAACCTCTGAGAGTGAACGATCGTACACCACGGCAGGCCGAGTTCATCCTTGAGAGAAATAAAATTAACACTTTTCAAATATTAACCTACATGGGAATGCATTTTTTGTCCTTTTTTTTGTTGTTGTTGTTGTAATGTAAGCTTATGCAAATTAGAATAATCCTCTCCCTCCTGAGTGCAGGAAAGATTACATTTTTAATTTCATCAGCTGCATTCAAAAAATTTAACAAGTGCTTTTTATTAAATTAAGTTTCAAATTAATTACCTTGACAGAAATAATTACATCATCACCTCTGTCTTACATTAGCAAATAAGGGAAAGGAATTAAAAAAAATCTATCTGATATAATGTGCCCAGGACAGATGGATACATAGATCGGTCAGTCTTAAAATTAATGAGGTAGGAGCTAACACCCATTTAATAGGAGAACATATAATCCCTCCCTATTTCTTACGTGACGTGATGGACCTATGAACCAAAACTCTAAGGACAATTGAACTTCATCAGGGAGAAACAGCCCTCAATGCCTCCATGCTGAAAGGCTGTATGCCTGTCTAAGTGGTCAAGACCTGACCCTAAGCTAAAGCTTTTAAATTCTTTGATCCTCTCTCTCAGGATTTGCATCTCTCACTTGGAACAGCAATACTTAGGACATTTGTTATTACTGAGTCAGATTTTACTTTTGAGTGTGCAATTCTTCATCCTGAATGCACAGGAAGAACACAGTAAATGCAAAAGTACCACTGTCAAATTCTGTGCAATTCTACTGGCTTACTGTTTCATAAATGGATGTGTACTCAGAACTATCGTAGATATATCTGCAGCCAAAAGAGATAAATTAAGATGGGATTTAACACATTAACCATAGGCAGACGATAACTAAAAACATCCTAATAGAAGAATGGGACCCACAAGGTTCTTCAGAGTCCAACTCCAAGATAATAAAGAGTGCCTGCAAAACATGTCTGCTTATCTAACATGATGTGTTTAATGTGCTTCATTGCTTGCAGCAGTCAGAGTATTTCTTTAGAGCCTTGAATTGCTGCAATCCCTCAGCTGCCACAGCTTCTGCATCATTCAGCCCTGGTCACAGAATTCCACTCCCAGACCTCAGATTTCATTTAAGCCACTCATGTACTTTCCCCAGACATGCTTCTGAAGCCTCAGAGTGATGGAGAAAACACTGAAAAGGTAAATTACTAATTGTCTTTGGCTTTTCCTAAGAAAATATCATTACCATTTTTCTAGTACTCTTCTTACTCATCTGTGAATGCTAAATGGTAGATGCAAACATCATCATGCTTGCTAATTCCTGCAGGAAAAAATTAGATTTCATTCTACACATTTTAATAGCAGCATTGCCTACACATTGCAGGATTACACTTTAAAAAATAAAAAAAAAAAACCCAAACCAAAATCCAACCCCCAACAAAAAAAAAAAAAAAAAAGAAAAAAAAAAAAGAAAAAACCACCAACCAGTTCAAAAAGTTGTATGCAATGTGTATTTTGCTTCAGTGACTCTGACCTTTGAAAATATTCAAGCTACTGTTTGATTTAACATTTCAGCAGCAAATCCATTTTAATGCACAGAGGACCATTTCAAAGTTCACAAAGCTGTTTGCATAGATGAGAAAAGGACTGAAAGATTCCTTTCAATTGTAGAATAATCTGAAACCAGCAAGTTTGCTCATACACAGTCTGACACCACACATTTCTGATCACTCTCAGCCACGGAGCAGCATTTTGTAAGCAGCTTGGTTCAGCTTGATATAAATGGCCAGTCTTTGCGAACGAAGAACCGGGGAAGGTCTTTACACCTTCCAGCCTGCGCATTGGATTTTTTAGGT